>BSBK01002348.1:0-267500 GCA_027943335.1 Chamaecyparis obtusa | reverse complement strand
CCAACAAAAATAACATCTAATGTTTGCAACTACAACTTACAAACTAAACTTGTAGCATTCTAGAGTTGCACCTAAACATCTGGAGTTGCAAAGAGCTCTTATAAATCTCCCCACTATGAGATATAGAGAATGCCAAGAGTATCACCCCTCATTGCACATTCATTCATTAAAAATAGTGCTACCACACACACTCAGAAAATTATCTTTGCTTCTGCTCACAAAAACATTCTTCAATTACTTAGAATCTGGAAAACAATCTTTCCTTTTTTTTGTACAAACATTTCCCCTATGAATTTAAAATTTCAAACTCGTCTACCAACATTAACTTATTTGACTGTTGGGGTTGCACTTACTCTGTAATGTCAGGAGATAGTTGGGGATGAAAAATCCCAAAGTCTATACATTCCTCTAAGAAATATTTACTCGATGTTGGTAGCTTCTAGAAACTCTTGACACGTAGATGGAGATATCAAGCCTCAAGGAAAAATCTAATTTTGAATTCAAAATTCTAACACCCTCCCTTTATCGTTAGTTGACAACCAAGATCATGCTTGATCCAAAACAACTACGCCTAGATTTCTCCTTAGGAACTCAAAACTTTTAATGCCCAAAGGCTTCATGAAAATGTTTGCTAGCTGCTGCTCTGACCTATAAAACTCCATTTTAATTTTACCATTTTCAACTAATTCTCTAATAAAATGATACCAAATTTGAATGAGATTGCTTCTTTCATGAAACATAGGATTTTTTGTCAACTCTATTAATGAAACATTGTCACAAAATAGTATGGTTCCATCCTCTTGTTCTTCCTTTAAATTTTCCATGATTCTTCTCTGTTAAATAGCTTGACATGTTTTTGCATTGTTGCCACATACTCAGCCTCTTCTGTAGATAAATCAGTAATGTATTTCTTCTTAGAAGCCCATGAGATTGTAGGTAAACCCATATGAAACACATAATCATAATTTATCTTTCGATCATCCAAACTTCCTCCCCAATCACTATTCATGTAGAAAATCAGCCCAAACTCATTTGATGTAGTATAAAAACTACCATATTCTTTGGTACCATTCACATGTACATCAAGATTCTCTTACCTGCTTGCCAATGGGAGTCCCTTGGATTGTCCATAAATCTAGAAATCAAACTTAATGCATGCATTATATGAGGCCTAGTTACAGTTAAATACATCAAACTTCCAACCAAATTTTTATACATGGTTAGATTCACATTTTTTCTGCAATATTTCTTGCTCAACTTCACACCAATGACTGTTGGTTTTGGGGAAAACTTATTGTTTTGCATTCTAAATCTCTCCAAGATCTGATTTTCATACTTTTTTCCCAGAGATAAACATACCATCATGCATTTTTTTACTTCTATGCCTACAAAATATCTCAAGAAACCTAATTCTATCATTTCAAACTCACTTTTCATGACCTCTTTGAAATTAGCAATGAGGAAATCATCATCCCTCGTAAAAAACTAAATCATCAACGTAAAAGACAACAATTAAAATTTTACCATCAGCTGCCTTGATGTAAAGTGTGAGCTCACCATCACTTTTACTAAAGCCATTTTTCATCAAATATGAGTCAATCCTATTGTACCATTCCCTTGAGCTTTCTTCGGCCTATAAAGAGCTTTATTAAGCCTATACACCTTATATTCTATGCCTGGAACTTCATAACCAAGTGGCTACTCCACATATACCTCTTCTTTTAACATTCTATTGAGGAATAAGACTTTACATCCATTTGAAATAGCTTCCATTTGTGATGGGCTGTAATTGTTATGACATCACACATGGTTTCCATCCTTTCTATTAGGGATTTTTCTTGTAGGATCAAACTTGGCAAATGTTTGGGCTTAGTTCTCAGTTGAAAAGGATTCCAAGTTTGCAAGAAAAGCCTAATTAATGAGGATTGGATAAGATCCTCCTTTTGCTTCGAGCTCCACAAGACTCAGACAGGTGTTTCCTATTCAGTTTATTTACTATGTCTCAAGTAAACTTTTTAGGTTGTGGATTGGGTCTTCACTGCTATGCTATCTGGGCTTCTGAAATACTTTAATGAAAGATTACTCTATAAGCAGCTAAGAACATTCTAATACAGAGGATAGCCATAGAAACTATGAATGTGATAGCACATACTAGTGGGATAAGGATGTGAATCCTTCTTCTTTTTATGAGTACAAATCAAGGAAGGTTAACCTATGATTCTCTCTTCAAGGAATCAATGAATGTGAACTGTACCACTTAGACACAGTCCCTTCACGGTAGGCATAAACTAAAGAAACTGAAATATACTGGTAATGATAAATTTTGTGCTTGATGATAGAAAGGTAGTTGCATAAACAAAAATCAGACCAGTGCCTAATCCTTTGGGCAGAAGAGTCTAACATGAATCAACAAAGGAATTTCAAGAAAATATGGTAGTGTGCCTTGCAAACTACATACAATTTAGATAGAATGCCTGACAGACTGTCTTCTCAATCTTAGATTGTTATCATCAAGATCTTAACAGATGTGTTCATTCTCTGAAATTGCACATGAGGATTTAATCCTTTCCTTGAAAGAAACTCATGAAACAATTAGAGTAATTTCCTAACAACTAGCATGTTTTTATGTGCCTTACAAATGAAAACATACAAGAGCAAACACAAAGCTAAGAGACAGTAACAAAACCAGGACATAAATTGTACTGTATTTCATGAAAAATGTATCAATACATACAAAGACTCTTTACTCAAAAAGCTCAGACTCAGAATGAGAAGTCTACTCTACAAAGCTTGTATTTTCAATATTAAACATCAAGAGACCTACTCTTAATCGAGCAAGTACAGGAACCCTCCAAGAATAGGAACACGAACCCTTACAACTGAGAAGAGAAAAGAATAAAAAGACCAAGAGAGAAACCCTAAAATCTGCACATGACCAACACCTATCCATTCTGCACTCTAATCTCAAAAAACCCTTTCTCTACTCTGAAAATCTAATCTTCTAGGATGTTTCAAAATCTGATCTTTTTTGCCCCTTCAAAAAATCTGATTTCATCTGCCACTTTAAAACTCTGATTTTATCCTTATCCTCTGCCAAAAATTTGATTCATTCCCTTCATTTTCTGCAAAAGACAAGACATTCCTTTTGCTGGATCTGCATTAAAATATATCCCAAAATCTGATCGCAGAAGAAAAATCCCTTACTGCTCTCAGTAGCTTATTCAAATCTGATTTTTTCCACTGCCATTATCTCTGTCGTCTTCTGGCATTTCCAGAAACATATAATACTGATATGTTTCGTTAAAAAATGAATATGCTGCATTAAAAACTCTGAGCAGCTTTGTCATTAAAATATTTTAGATTATTTCTAATGTTTCAACTTTATCACTTTTAAATCTTTTATAAATCTGCAATTCTGCACATGCCACCAGAATTTGCCACGTGTCACTCTCTGATTGGTTGCTCGAATAAACTCACCTTAAACTCTGATCCATCTGGAGATCTGGCGACTGAGCAGTCTCTAGCTCTCTGGAGCTATCTCTTAACCACAATTTCATTCTAAGACTTGGAGAATCTCTTAGTCTCTCAATTTCCAAATCGATTTCTTAATTGCAGTTGGATTGGGAGACCACGTGACTAACTTCAGTCTCTAAGTCTCCAAGTTTCTAAATTTCCAAATAATTCCTCCGGTGACTTGGTGACTAATGTTATCTCATAATCTCCAGACCCTTGCTGCTTAACCACTTGCATCATGAGATCTCGTGACCAGGCTAGTCTCTAGATCTCTGAATTTTTATGCTAACCGCCAGATGTCATGAGATTGGGCGACTAACTGAACTTTGGGTCTCTAAATGCCACCTTTAACTGTCGTGACCTAGTGACTAACCACCACCTCCAGGTCACCGAATTTTCCTCTAACTGCCAAATTGGTCTCGCGATTGGGCGACTGGATACCATGTGTCCACTTCATCCATCATCAACTTTCTACAAAATTTATTGTCTTGGACCTGCCGGCATGGAAACTGAGGCGACTGCATAGGCTGGCATGAGCAGAGCCTCCACTCTTCTTTCTATTTTACTTCATGTGGGTTGTTGCTTATATTCATTTCAAATTCGTGAACTGGGACCAATGTGGGATTAACTTGTTTGAGTTTTTTAAAGACTTTCAATAAAACCCCACATAATGCACCCAACTGGCATGCATTACGAGGTGGGCCCACATGGCCAAGAGACAGCCACAGTCTCTTTCCATTTCACTTTACACTATGCTTGAGTGCGCTGGCTTATAAATGTTTCATTCTCCCAACATCCGGTGCATGTGGGACTAACCACACAATGCAACCTGAGGCTATTATGCGACTAGCTTGTACAAACTTGTGCATCATTTCCCATCTTCATTTTTCTCATGCATTCACACCTTACCATTCTTCATGTTAGCCTCTTCGATTCATAGGGCACTTCATATATTCTTCATGCTGGGTACCTTATACTTTCGTTTGCATAGGCATGCAACCTCCCTTTCATGCGCAAGTCTCTCAGTCTGCAAGCTCAACACATAATACTCATGCATCCATCAGTGTCTGCAGCCTAGTCAATTGACTTAGTGTGTGCGGGCAGTCACCATAGTATAGCAAGTGTGCAAAATCTCCTTCATATTTGTGCACTGCTCTACCCATTGTGATTATGTGAGGCCTCAACTTCATTTATGTGAATCCGCAAATGATTGGCAGCTTCTTCATGATTTTTGGCATTGGTTTTTAATTTGCAATGTTTACACACTCACTAGAATGCGTGCAATCTCCACATTTTGATTGCCTCGGTCAATGGTCTACAGGTTCAAATAGCTCCACTTCCTTGCATATTTTAATATGTGGGCTCCCACTCTATGCATGAGCAGCTCCTTCTAATTGCATGGACCTATATATATTCATTATGTTGGCTTTTATGTATGCTGGGAGTGTGCATCATGAGTCATCAAAACTTCACGCATGGTCTTTACTAACTTACACAAATTGCATTTAATTTACACAATCAAATTTCATTTCCTTGTGTGAGCTGGTAGTCTCCAACAACTCCTTACACAAACTCTTATATGATTTGGCAATCCCTCCATGTGCTGGCATCACTTCAATGTAGGCAGCACCATGGATTATTGCCTTATTTTAATATGCATGCATTCTCGTTCACTTGCGTGAGGCTCTTCATCATTGCGCAGGCCTGCAATGTTCTAACATGTGCTGGCAGCCTCATTTTCATGTGTGAGGCACTCTTTTGTGTTGTTGGAAGACATAATATTAACACCTACTCCCCCCTTTTAATTTTTAAATCTGCCTCCCTTTTGTTCATTTGTGAACACACTTCAAATAAGTGTTGGTGCACACCAGCAAGTTAAGTGACATAGTTTAGTATGCTACAACCCTTATTAATTCGCTGGCATCATCCCTTTTGAAAACCGGTACCTGGCAACAGATCCTTTTAGCACTGGCCCCTTCATTTAAAATCCCCATTACTCATTATGCAAGCCTTAAAATACCACATGCTTCATTATGATTACTTGAACTGTCTGATATTATTTTTACATTTTGTGGACCATGGAGAAAATTCGAAAGAGGCATCACAAACTGGATAACTCAGTCATCCCATAACGCTCTAAAAGGCAATGCCCTATGATTCCTTCCTACCTTTTATAGCATGATGAGAAAGTGCTGATGACCCACACATACAACATAGAACATAATCTGTTAGTTTCTTCATCATTATTCCATAAATCTAAATTTGGAGTCATCAATGACTACAATCATAAGACACAATTTATGAGCTGCTGATGCAACAGCTTTTTGAGCTTCCATTCACATCAATTCATAAGCTTGAAGCAATTGAATATACATTGTTGGGACCCCAGTAAAAATAGTAATAGTATTTTTAGCCTTACTTCCATCACCAAGATATGACTCAATCCATCTCTGCCACACCTCACTTGCATTGAAGTTTGGGATAAAATCAACCTTTAAGAGTATTGCTTCAATTTCAAGTGCTGACAACTTATATCCACCCAATTTCATCTTCTTTTCATATCCATACTGAAATGGATTTAACAACACAATCTAGAGCTGGAAACGGTCCAAAAGAAAAAGCAGATCTTCGTGAAGACAAAACCACTGACTAACTATGGATTCCATCCAGAACCTCAAATAGAGCTTCTGCCAGCATCGTGATTCCCTTTTACCTCTGCTTACCCATAATACAATCATATGATAAAAACACAACACGTAGTGCCTTAAAATTTAATCACATAGTGCACTTCTCTGTCTCTAAAAAAAAATGTCCTAAGATCACAAGTGGCTTCTAGAATGACCTTTAAAAACTGACCAAATGAAGTGACCTAGACTTGTAACTTGACACGTATATTCCATGGTCCACACTCTTCCATTTTTCAAAGTGACACCTGATGAAGACAAACAGGTCCAAAGATTTTAATCCTCCGAATCGCCTCTTTAAAACAATTTTGCAAATTACCTTGTCAAGTAACCATAAGATCCATTTGGTTCTGACTTTGAAAACCAGTCAAGTGACCTCCTGAAGACCTGAGCTTCCGGATATTGGAAGTATGTTATGTGGAGAGTATGAATCCAAAATGGAAACTCATGACGATCAACTGGTCAGATTTGGCAGACCCTTGAAAATAGCCACTCAGAAAAACAGAACAGGAAGACATGAGAAATACTGATTTCTGCCAATGAAAAGCATCTGGGATAGTGTGCATATAAAACCTTCATGATCTGAGACATTGCAAAATGGAAGTAAATTTGGTCTACAATACAGGAGCACCATTCTTTTGATATGACCAATCAGAATATTGGAGATATAACATCACAAACAGGGCCTCCGACCAAACTTAAACAACTGATCTGCATCAAATTGTTATAAACTGCATATAGAATCAGATTGGCAAACTGGGCAAATGGATTCGTCATGGCCTAAAAAATGAAACACAAGGAGTATTTGACCACTAGAATATAGTAGAAAAGGAATTTTCTTGATTGGGTCACAAGGTTAAAAGTTACAATCAGTCAAACAGGGCCACTCAGAAAACTGGACAAAATAGAGTAACAAGACAATTCTGGGAAGCCAACTTTGGGGGATCGAAAAACCTATCAAACGAACTCAAAAAGGTTTGAGCTTTGAAACATAGGCTCTCTGATACACATCTAAAACATCCCCAAAGTGGTGGGCTATGAAACTCAACATAGTACAAGATATTCAAAGGCAAACAGGGCCTGATACAACAATTTGACACTTGGGCAAAAATGCAGACTTAATTGAACACCTCAAAATGACAACTCCCTAAACATGTTAGATTTAAACTTCAGGAGCTGGAACCCACTGCATATGTCAAATGAAAGGTGTTGAACCTATTTTCCAAGCTGTACCTCATGAAAATCATCAGGGTGCCTTATACAAGCATACCAATTAGGCCTTCTCACAAAACCTTTTAGGAGTACTCACCTTGCCCTATAGAAAATTTTCAATTGGTCACTCCAAATTTGTGCCAAATTTGAGAGTTCCAACACTTTCAACAGGGCCATATGTCTCATCATAGTCTCTACCAAACAATTGTTTATAACCTTTCACTACTAATCATGTCTTGTGCCTATCTATTTTTCCTTTAGCATTGCACTTGGTCTTGTAGACCTATTTAACTCCAATAATTTGTTTGTTTGGAGGAAAATTAGTTCTCCCAAGTTCTTTTTCTTTCTATTGCATCTATTTCCTCATACATGGTCTCACACCATTTTTATTCTTTCACAAAATTCTCAAAATAAATTGGATCATTATGATAAAATAATGAAAAATTAATGTTCTCATTGAATTCTCCATCATACCTTTCATCTTGGTAGATCTCCCCTAGAATCTTTGTCTTTCCTGACATTAGGGAGACAAGAGTAGGATTAGGAATCTTAGTACTACTATTTCTATGATGTGCAAGCCGAGTAAGGAGTCATCTGGAGCCATCTATATCTCTTCGTGTACCAATCTGAAACTATCAAGATCCATCAAGAGATGACTCTCTGGTTGTCAGTGGTTTCTTTCCTTTCTGATAGATCAACCAAACTAGGTCCATTGATCTTCAATCTCATGAAATAAGTCACATGTATTATACCCACCATAGATAATAAATAAGTGTACATC
The DNA here is from genome assembly GCA_027943335.1 of Chamaecyparis obtusa. NCBI lineage: Eukaryota > Viridiplantae > Streptophyta > Pinopsida > Cupressales > Cupressaceae > Chamaecyparis > Chamaecyparis obtusa. The sequence goes on along the minus strand of BSBK01002348.1, from coordinate 259,310 downwards.
GTGCCCTCCAACATGCGAACGAGCCCCACCAATCACCAAGTCAACCATTCCATACCCACTTGCAAGCTTCTACAAGTGCCCACGGTCAACTTCCATGTATGTTCACCGAAACACTTATTCCTATACAAAGCCCTCCAAATTCACTTTCAAATCAACAAGTTTTTGGAAGACCACTGGTCCAAAGTAGCCCCAGTCAACTGCAATCCTATAAGAGAAGTCTCTTGTATTATAATTTCTATAAAGAAGAACTAAGTGTGCATCATCCCATCACACACATGTAACATCTGTTAGATAATTGAGAGGGGGGGTGAATAAGTTAGTTCCAGTTATCCTATAGTCCCAAATTTCCTAGATGTATATATTCAAACATTTCAAACAAATTATCAACTCGGTAAGCTATCAACAATAACTTTCTCTTCATCTACTGATTAATAGTCATTTCAATACTATGTTTACCGATCAGACTAAATATGAAATGTGTAAAGTAAAATAAAAATCCAATCACATCAAATACACATAACACATAGGATTTTAACATGGAAACCTTTTTAGGGAAAAAACCACCTAGGACCGGTAACCCAAAATAATAAACTCTTCTGAAGTGAGCTTGGTTAGGAGCCAACCTTGTCAAAGGTTACAAAACACACTGTGAGGTGTAACCTGGTTAGATGATTTATCACTAACAGTTCTCCCTTGACCAACATTCACTATGAGGTCAACAAGAAAACCAACAATATTTATTGAATGTCATATTAAAATACAAAAAGATTGTTAAGTCCACTCGGTTAAGAGATTTTGCTGTAACAATGGTTAAACTGATACAGTAATGATCTGACTCAATTACAACTAATATTTGCAGATTTTCAGATCTATGTTAAGCTCAAAATACCTCCTCTAATCAATATTTAGTTCAATCCTTCATATCCTCCAACATATTCAGCTCGGTGAATAATTCCTCGATGCTTGGTAATGCCTGCAGTTCTGCTCGGTTCTGTCTGTAACCAGTTTGATCAGTGGTGCATGAAAATAGTCCTTTCACATGAATTCTCCTATAGTGACAATAAACTCCAGACTCAATTTAATGAATCTCATGTCTCTTTAAATAAACTTCATAAACCGTTTTCTTATCATCTATTAGATTTTATCTCCTAATCTCTATCGTTCCTTTTTCTACTTCAAGCTTCCTCAATAGATGTGTCTATAACAGATTTAATCCTTCTTCATTCGATCAATATTAAATTATTTTAGTTGTTAGATCTTCATAACAAACTTTATCTTTTACCTCAGAATCGTAAGCAATCATCTAGCTCATCAATTCAGTTGGCTGTTATAAACTTTATTTTTTTTTCTCTCACTCGGTCAATAAAGAGTGTGTTGGTGATAACTAACTTGGTTATTACTATTACTCGATATACACAACATTGGATCAGTGTATATTGAAATCTTCATTTACTGACCACATAAACTTGATCAGTTCTGATCTTCAATACATAAACAATTCATGTAATACAATCAAGTCAACAACATGATGCCATAGAATCATTAGTAAGTTACCCAATGTATACCTTAGCCATATCTTGCACATCCATCTCATCTTCATGTATTTCTCTCATTCCTTTATCATTTTATTCTTCAGATGTTTGTAACTATCATGATAAGTACAGTCAAAACTAGTTGACATCAATGACAATACATTAATTGATTTAATTGCCTTACATATTACTTTAGTAGCTTGATGATCTCTAATCATTGTCTTTCACTTGTCCATTCATTTCATCAAGATATTCAATCAGTTGTAGGTTATTAATCTCTCCCTTTGGCATTGATGGAAACACAAATATGAAATATATCATAGAATACCAAACATCTGTACTACAACTCTGTAGATAAATGTTGTAGCTTGGTAAGCTCTCCCTATCTTGTTCATTTTATATGTTTAATAACTACATAGCATTTTAGATAGACTCTCCCTGCGGATTTGATCTATTACTTCTCTGATTCTTCTCTCTTTCACTGATTCATTCTCTCCCTTGTAGATGAATATTTCATTTTTCTTTCTCTCCCATTGGATAAATATTTCATGTTCTTTCTCTCCCTTCTAAAACAATGCCAAAAAGAGTAAATAGCTCTGTAATAGCCAAAATATTTTCTAGTGTTTGGTTCAAATCAAGTACCTTCATGTAGAAATATATAGTGTTATCTGTTCCATCTTTTCACAATCTTTAGAAAACCTAAAGTGTGAACAATATGCATCAAAATCATTTGATTTTTTGATAAAGTATAGGTTGATGCAACCTCCTGATCACCTTAGTGACCGATAGACAGGGGATGGACCCCTAGTCTAGTCCTCAAGTACTCAAATGTATCCTTCGGTAAGGGCTTGGTAAATATGTCTGCAAGTTATTCTTTTGATTTCACAAACTCTAGTTTCACTCTCTTTTCTTGTACTTGTTCCCTCAAGTAGTGATACTTAATAGATATGTGCTTATTCTTTGCATGCATCACTGGATTCTTGGTAATGTTTATAGCACTTGTGTTGTCACAATATATAACCACTGGATCAGTGATCTCTTCATTCATTCCTTCCAAAAGTTGTTTTTATCCTTGCAAGTTTAAAAAATTAGCAGCAGCAATAACATATTCTGGTTCGATAGTAGAATGAGAAACACATGCATGTTTCTTTCTTATCCAAGTAACTAATCTATCTCCCAAAAAGAATGCTCCACTAATTGTCCTCTTTCGGTCATCAATTTCCAACCCAATCTGCATCGGTGTAAACTTGTAGTTCAAATTTTCCCTCTTTCTTGTACCATAAACCATAATTCTCCATGTTTTTAAAGTATCTCAGAATCCTCTTAACAAAAATCATATGTGATTCCTTAGGATTAGCAGAAAATCTTGCTACAATTCCAACATGTGTAATATCCGGTCTACTATGCACAACATACATCAGTTTTCCAATCATTCATCTATATAGTGTTTGATTTACCTTGGTTGACTAATCATCCTTTGTTAATTTGCATCCTGTGATCATTGGTGTACCTACCAGTTTTGAATCTTCCATTCCAAAGGTCTTCAACACTTCTTTGATATACTTTGACTGTGTTATGAATATCCCTTCATTTTGTTTAGAATTTGCAAACCTACAAAGAATTTAATCTCTCCAAACATTGACATTTCAAATTCATTTCTCATTTCATCAACAAATGATTTGCAAAGATTATCATGACCTCGAAATATCATATCATCAACAAAAATTTCAGCAATAAGAATCTTGTCATTAGTTTCTCCTTTCAAGTATAAATTGCTATTGTCACTTGTTCTAACAAATCCAATACTAATAAGATATGAATTCATTCTCTCATACCATGCTCTCGGTGCTTGTTTCAGTCCATACAGTGCTTTGTGCAACTTACATACCATGTTTTTCTGATTTGGATCAACAAAACCTTCAAGTTGTTCAATGTAAACCTCTTCCTCAAGTATCCCATTCAAAAATATAGATTTAACATTCATTTGATATACTTTGAATCCTTTATAGGCATCATATTCAAGTAATATTCTAACTCCTTCAAGTCTAGAAAATGGTGCAAAAGTCTCACCATAATCAACTCCTTCTTCTTGTGCATATCCTTTACATACAAGTCTTGTTTTGTTCCTAGTGACTTCACCATTCTCATTCAACTTGTTTCTGAATATCATTTTGTTCCAATAACATTTTTATCACTTGGTCTCGGTATGAATGTCCATGTTTTGTTCTTCAATATTCAAGCTCAATTTCCTCATTCACTGCTTTGATCCATTCATCATTCTCAAGTGCATCTCTAACATTTTTAGGTTCAAATTCACAAATTAAACATGTATTTTGTCTTAACTTACTTCGTTTCATCATGCCAGCTTTCTTGTCTCCAATAATCTGATTCTATGGATGGTCTCTTCTCACAAATTTTTCTAACACTTGTTAGATCATCTTTGTTCATCAGTCGGTGTAGGATCAATTTCTTCCTTGGTATGTACTTCCTGATTCTTGGTATCTATAGGCTAATGCTCGGTGTCTTTATCATGTTGCTCAGTAGCTTCAACCTATGTCTTGGGTACTATGTCAGGTTGCTCAATGAATGTATATCTACAATAGTCTTCTAGTTCTTTTTTCCTTTCTTCATCATTTTTCTTAGAAAATTCATCAACTCTAACATTTGCACTTTCAATCATTTTTTTAGAAACCTTATTAAAACATTTGTAAGCTTTTCTATTAGTAGAGCATCCAAAAAATATTCCTTCATCACCTTTAGAATCAAAATTTCCATTTCTATCATCTTTCAGAATGTATTATCTACTTCCAAATATTTTGAAATAACTTACATTATGTGTGTACCCAAACCATAACTCATAAGGTGTCTTGTTTGAATCTTTCTTCGATTGTACTCAGTTCAATGTGTATACAGAAATGCTAACAACTTCTCTCCAGTACATTTGTGCAACATTTTCTCAATCATCAGTGTTCTAGCACAATCAACTATGGATCTATTCCTCCTTTTAGCAATTCCATTCTGTTGTAGTGTTCTTGGTGCAGAAACCTATATTTTAATTCTATTCTCATTACAAAAGTTAGTGAACTCAACAGAAATAAACTTACCTCCTCTATTAGATATTAAGTATTTTAATTATTTTCCACTTTAGCTTTATACCATTTAAACATCTTGAAGGATTCAAATTTTTCTTTCAAAAACATTACTGTCATCATCCTAGAGTAGTCATCAACAAATAAAATTAAATATCTTTCACCATAATAACTCTGAGTTCTCATAGGACCACACAAGTCGGTATGAACCGACTTAAAAATAACTTTATATGAATAGGTCTTGCTCTTGAAACTAGATTTTGACATTTTTCACATTTGACATTATTTTCACATGACATGGTCAGGTTTAGATAAGCTCGGTAAGCCTCTATATTTTCTTTTCTTACTGATCTTAACATGTTGTCAAAATTCACATGACACAACTTTTTGTGCCACAGCCACACATATTGAGTTCTAGCCATTAAACAAGAAGTTTCAACATTGTCAAGATAGAAAAAAGATTACCTTTTGATTGTTCACCATTACCGACCAACTTTCCAGTCTCATCATATATTTTCACCTTTCTATTTTCAAATGCAACTCAGTGATCTAAGTTATTCAGCTGTGCTACACTCAAAAAATTATAGTTAAGTCCCCTTACCCAATATTCATTTTCACATCTAATCTTTTTTTCAAGAAGATAGATCATTTTCCTTTTATTAGACAAGGTGTATCATTTCCCATTTTAACAAATCCTCCATTATAATGTTCAAGGTATTCAAATTTTTCTTCATCACTAGTCATATAATGAGTACAACTACTATCAATAATCCATGTATCATTCTTGATAACTTTAGAAATAAGTGTTGTTTCAACATACCTTTCTTCTTCTTCTAAATCTTCTTTCAAAGCTACAAATACCACCTCAATGTCTCCATGAGTGTCGGTGTCGGTAATCATCATCTTCAACAAGGTAACATGCTTTCTTGCCTTTGTCTTTGTAGTCTTGGTTACTTCTTCTATCATATTGTCGGTTCCCTCTGCGATAATGATTATCTCTTCTATCATACTTTCTTTCACCGGATGGTTCATTGTATTTGTCATCATCTTTTTTGTTAGGACACCTAGCTGCAATATGACCAATCTCTTTATAGTTAAAACATACCAAAGGTAATTTCCATTTGTATCTTCCTTTACCTTTTTGCAGTATTCTAGCTATTAGTGCTTCAAGTTCATCAAGTTCATCCTCATCACTGTCACTGTCACTCTCATTTATTATCATGTGTTTATTGCTTGATTTTCCAATTTTCAAAGATGACAAAAATATAGACTCAACATTCGGTACAATACTGTTATCATAGTTATTCAACTCAAAAGTAGTCAATTTACTGATTAGGCTATCCAGTGTAAGAGTGTTACCCGGGGTAGATCTCATTTCATGAATTGTAGAGATTCTAATAGCATAGACAGGCAACAAGGTTCTAAGAATTTTACTCACAATAGTATCTTCATCAATAAAACCTCCTGTTCCTTGGATAGCATTGAAAATCTCCTCGATTCGGTTACTGTACTGTGAAATGTTCTCCTTCTTTAATCTTCATTTCATCAAACTTTCCTCTAAGATTCTCATCTCTTTCTCTCATCACATTTTCATCTCCTTTGTGAACTAGTGTAAGTTTGTCCCACATTGCTTTAGTAGATGTACATGTCTTGATATCTTCAAATTCAACATCTGATAAGGCAACACCAATCTCAATCATTGTCATGTTATGTTCATGTCTATCTCTCAACTAGTCAACAGTCAAAGGTCTAGTCGGTTGAATGTAAGCATTGCTCAAGTAGAATACTATAGATTCTCCAATTCTAGATACGTGCAACTTCATTCTTCTTTGCCATGTTGAGAAGTTGTCTATGTTGATCTTAGGAACCTCTCTCTTATACATCTTGTGATCTTTAGCTTAAGTCCTTTAAAATTTCCTTCCAAGCAACCAATACGCTCTGATACTAATTGTTAGATAACTAAGAGGTGGGGTGAATTAGTTTGTTCCAGTTATCCTACAGTCCCAAATTTACCTGATGTATATATTCAAACTTTTCAAACAAATTATCAACTCAGTAAGCTATCAACAATAACTTTCTCTTCATTTATCGATTGACAGTCATTTCAATACTATGTTTACTGATCAGACTAAATATGAAATGTGTAAAGTAAAATAACAATCCAATCACATCAAATACACATAACACATATATTTTTGATGTGGAAACCCTATTAGGGAAAATACCACGTGGGACCAGTAACCTAGAATAATTCACACTTCTGAAGTGAGCTCAGCTAGGAGCCAACCATGTCAAAGGTTACAAAACACACTGTGAGGTGTGACCTGGTTAGAGGATTTATCACTAACAATTCTCACTTGACCAACATTCACTATGGGGTCAACAAGAAAACCAACAACATTTATTGAATGTCATATTGAAATACAAAAAGACTGTTAAGTCCACTCGGTTAAGAGATTTTGCTGTAACAATGGTTAAACTGATATGATAATGATTTGATTAGAATAAAACTAATATTTACAGATTTTTAGATCTATGCTAAGCTCAAAATACCTCCTCTGACCAATATTCAGTTCAATCCTTCATATCCTCTAACATATTCATCTCGGTGAATAATTCCCTGACACTCGATAATGCCTGCAGTTATTCTCGGTTCTGTCTATAACCAGTTTGATTAGTGGTGCATGAAAATAGTCCTTTCATGCAAATTCTCCTGTAGTGTCAGTAAGCTCTAGACTCAATAATGAATCTCATGTCTCTTTAAATAGACTTCATAAACCATTTTCTTATCATCCATTATATTTTGCCTCTTAATCTTCATCGTTCCTTTTGGTGCTTCAAGCTTCCTCGGTATATGTATCTATAACATATTTCATCCTTCTCCATTCGATCAATCTTGAATTTTGTCATTCGTTAGATCATCATAAAAAAAATTATCTTTTACCTCGAAATCATAAGCAATTGTCCAACTCATCAATTCAGTCAGTTGTTATAAAATTTATTTTTTTCTCTCACTTGGTCAATACAAAAATGTGTCAGTGATAACTAACTCAATTATTATTGTTACTTGGTATACACAACACTAGCTCGGTGTATACTAAAATCTTCATTTGCCGACTATATAAACTTGTTCAGTTCTGATCTTCAATACGTAACAAATTCATGTAATACAATCAAGTCAACAACATGATTCCATAGACTCATTAGTAAGTTACCCAATGTATACCTTAGGCATATCTTCCACATCCATCTCATCTTCATCTAGTTCTCTCATTCCTTTATCATTTTCTTCTTCAGATGTTTGTAACTATCATGACAAGTACAATCAAAACTAGTTGACATCAATGATAATACATTGACTAATTTAATTGCCTTACATATCACTTTAGTAGCCCAGTGATCTCTAATCATTTTCTTTCACTTGTCCATTCATTTCATCAATATATTCAATCAGTTGTAGGTTATCAACATCCCTACCAAACAATCAACCACCCATTACCTCTCCAATTACAAGCTTCTACTAGATCCCAAGTTAAAAAACCCTATACAACCATTGAACACATCTTCCTAAACATAATTCTCAAAATCCACTTTCACTTATTGGTGTGGCTAAGAATTTTTTATCTAACTTTTTGGTGGCAACTAAGATATTTAGAACTAGAATAGGTGTGCTTTCAAAGTTGCACACATAAAATATGTGTAAGGAGCGCTATCCTGGTATACATGTTTGTTCCACCAAAAAATGATATTACTAGTTAGAGATGCATTAATGAGAAATGAATACATCATTTCTTTGCAAGAAACAATATGGACCCACTTAAACAAACAGTTGTTTTGAGGGTCCTCACTCAAGGGTATGTGCAAGATCATAGTATGCCAAAAAGTGGCGATGTGAAAAAGAAGTCCTGATTGATAGACTCTTTGAAAAACAACTATAACTTTCAAACAATATAATATTTTTGAAATCTAAAATATACATCACATTCTATGCTTCACCCAATACAATATTGTGAAGTTTAGATGAAGTTAAGACTAAGTTAAGGTGGTCCGACACGAGAGTTTTTATATTCAATAAAATTTGTAGCAGAAAAATCATAATGAATTATTTACTTGGAAAAAAAATATAAAAAAATTAACATCACATCTGGACATGAGTCTACTAGTTTTAGCTAGAATCTTATAAAAATAATTATCATTTGATTTTGTTTAATGTGGTCAGACATACACCTACTTGTTATCTTTCTAGTCATGATTGATAGACTTATTGAAAAATAACTATAACTTTCAAACTGTATAACATTTTTGAAATCCAAAACATGTGTCACATTCTATGCTTTTCCTACTACAATAAAAAAAAAAAAAAATTCAATTTGATAAAGCTTTGACTAAGTTAACGTGGTCAGACATGAGATTTTTTATATTCTTGAAAAGTTGTAGAAGAAAAATCATAATTAATTATTTACTTGGAAAAAAATTATAAAAAAATATGTGTCACATCTAGACATGAGTCTACTACTTATATTTATAATATTATAAAAAAAAATTATCATTTGATTGTGTTTAAGGTGGTCAGACATACACCTAGTTCTTATTTTTTTCCTAAAACTTTTGTACTACTACATTGAAATTTGAAATTTTCAACATATAGAATAATTATTTTTCAAAAAAGGCCTAGTATCTTAGAAAATAAATTCAATTTTCTATAGATTTTCTTCTTACATATTTTTGATATAATATTTATAACTTGTTCAAATTTTTATGTCAACTTGCCTAAACCTGATTTTTTGAATTTTCATTGCCACTTAAGGGCCTAGTTTGGCATACCATGATCTTGCACATATCCTCAAGTAGAAGAGATTCTCATTGCATATGTTAATCCAATATTACAAGTCACTCATGCCCATGGTGGACAATACAAATATAGTGATTGTGCTATCATCTTCCCTCAATATCTAAAAACAATTGCAAACTCTTTGCCCTCTAGGATTTAATAATATGATGTATTAATAATGTGTAGACTTAATATGTATGGGAAGGCTTATGATTTCTATGTTAGTAGAAGTCACATTATAAACACACTAGTATACAAAATAAAATATGACTCTTACTACAAGGATGTTGAAATCAATGATTTTGCATTGTTGCTGGCGCCTAATTCTACTACTGGCATCTCGAGAATGCTTTGTACATTTCAAAGTGATAGTGATGACCTGGAACATAAACAAAAATTAAGTTTGATTTAGCATACAAAATGAATTGGAAAGTGACACACAATATTCTACATCATTTATGGTAAGACTACCAAATAAACATCATGAGTTAAAAATAAATAAAGAATCTTTACACCTAGAAAATAAAACTGACACCATTCTCAACTGGCCAGTGATAAGTTTAGTACCTATTAAAGATTACATTACAGAGGTCTTATTTGACATGGAATTTCCCACTCTTTTCCCAAATGGAAATGCACAACCCATGCAACCTCAAGAAAGGGAAGTGCAACTTTATGAATATGCCTTTCACCTTATGCGATTTCATGATAACAAATTTTCCCAACACCCATGCTTTAGATACTTCCTTCTAAACCTTATGATTGTCACCATAGCTAATCTCTTGCATTAGTCTTCATTAAATGAAAATTAGAAGACAATCTACCTACCACTATTGAGGATATTTTCTTCCACTTAACCAACCTCCCAAACAATCAATTGGTAGAAGAACTGATGCATTTTAGCTCTACCTTATGAGGGACATACTCATACTGGTACAATTGTCACACTAATCTAACAAATATGATATCCCAAATTCATTCTCCAACACAGTTCTTCACATTAAGTACAACTGACATAGAGTGGCCTGATCTCCATGTTGTCCTTTTACCAAATGATACATATTCATTCCTTTGCAATAAACTATGAACAAATAGTGTGATTAGAAATCACAAAACAAAATCACTATACCTATATCAATGGTTGACAATCTTTTAGGAAGAGGTCATGAAGAAAATCATAGGTGGAGTTAATTTCTATTACCACTATGAATGGAAAAGTCGAGGGTCCGTACACATCCATGGTTTCATTTAGATTAAAAATGAATGGAACATGGATGCACTAGACTAGGAAAACCCTAATGAAGAAATCAAGAAAAAAAATTCTTCAAAGATTATGTCATTTCTTGGAACCCTTGCTCTAAAACTAAAATTGGAAACATGCTACACAAAACTCCAACTAATGCTCATGACCTACCATGTACAATTGAAATAGTTTCTACCAATACTTATGTTGATTATGAAGATTTGGTAAATCATGTACATAGACACACCAAATGTATTGAGAGGACTTACCTACACAAGAAAGGGAATCATGTAGAGTGTAGATATTTAAATCTCTTTGGAAAGAATGTGAAGAATCAAAATTACTATGTGATGAAGTAGGATAAAAATCTTATGAACCATCAAGAAATGATGATAGGTTGAATATCCATAACCCACATGTTCTCTCCATATGGAGGGATAATATTGATTTCCAACCTATCACCTCCTGAATTCTTGTTATCAGATACATAATTGTCACGTATGCATCCAAAGTTGAAATAAATCAATGAGTTGTGTTAGTATACTTTCAAGAATTTTATCTTCTACATACCACCAGGATCATGCCATCAAAGCATATTATAAGTTCATGGTTGAGATCACTATACAGAGAGATATAATTACACAAGAAACATGTCATATGTTACAAAAACTACCTATTGTGATTTGCAATCACTAGTTCATATAACTAAATATGAGTAAAAAAGTGTTCCACTACCTCAAACAAATAGTCGATGGAAGTGAGATACAATCTACCTACACACAATCCCACTTGCAATGGCCAACTCAATTAGAACTAGTTGCATTCATATAATCATCAAGATCTTACACGTATGCTACCAATTACACAGGATACAAATGCTGCTATAGAAAGGAAAAATCAATAGTCCAAGTCTTTCCAAGGTTTTATACCATTCCAAAAGAAGACTCTCATAATTTTGAAGCATTTTGTTGGAGTGAGATACTTCTATACAAACATTTTTGAGAAATAGATAGAGATGTATGCCTAACCAAAGAAGAGAACATTTGTAATTGGAAGCACATGAATGCATAAAAATATACTGTGTGTGACATAGGGTAGAATGGAGGATCCAAGAATGGATAGTCCAAGTCTACACTAGCAACAATAACATAGAAGAACAAGTAATATAATGCTCAAAATAGAATTTCATTCAACATGCCTAGCTATAAGGCCTTCTAGGTTAGGGACAAATACAAACACTTACAATAGTAATTTTTCAACCTCCTAGCTAGTCCATCTATATAGCACATCAACAATTGGTGGAAACACTAAGGCAGATGTAAACTTGAGCTCGCAAGCCACCAAGCAATATCCTTGTCTCCAAGCATGCAAACCACTAGCACTGTCAGACAAACAATCTGATCTTCAAGATCTCACAGGATCCAATTGTTATCCTTCTCCTTGAATGACTCTCACTGAATGCCTAAATAATTACCCAAACACTCCTTAAATACATTTCTTCAACCACAAGTCAGCTGGAAGAAACAATTAGATCCTAAGCCAAGTCGACTTCTAAAAAAAAATATTAAATGCAAAATCAGTTGGCTCTCAAATAGCCTTACAAATAATTAATTCTCCATGTCGGCCTAAATCCATATAGGAGAATGACACAAGCTACCAACATTAAATACACCAAGTCGGCCAACCAAATCTCCAAGAACTCTAGTCGGTAAGCCATAACTACTGAGCACAGGTAAAATAACTGAGCTAGCTAGGCATCATCGAGCAATAATGTCGACTGAGAACCACAAGCATCATCAGGTATAGGTTCTACTGAGCACCAGAGTTTTATCGAGTTCCTTTAGCGATCGAGCCCCTTCAATGACCATGATCCTCATTCAAAGCTGCAACTGAGTAACACAGAATCACTTCAACACACCACCATGTAGATTTTCCAACTACCCTAGGATGCCCCTACATCAGACACCCCAGGTTCGAAAAGATGTTCTTGAAGGCTAGAAGAACATCTTCCGAGATTCATCACATAAACCCCAAACTAGTTCTTCACATACAGGTCCTTCGAGTCTCAACCTTGCATACTCTTCAACTTCTACTTTCTCTTTCTTTTCAAGTCTTTCCTAGACAATCCATAGGTCTATTCTCCATATTGATCAATCCTTTCATAATCCTTCAACTTATGTCGGTTCCCAAAGATTAGGTTCCTCCTACTGAGTGTTGTATCTAGTAAAGGCATCAGGAAAAACTTCATTTCATTCTTCTCAATAGTAAATACATTCTTTAGATAATCATGCATAGCCCTGCAATCATGCTACCAAGGTCTACTGGGTAATATATGACAACTACTCATGTCCACAATATCACACAACACTTCATCCTTACACTGGCCAATCTGAAAAATCAACAAGACATTTCTCCCTCACTTCTAGAGCATAAACATCTTGTAACCAACCAATCCTATAACAAATTACTAACTTGCACCGAGTTCTAAAAAAATTACTCCTCTAACAGGGTTCCACCTTAGTATCGAGCAATGTTCTTTGAACCATCAAGTTTTCTGATTCTACTTCAGGTTCATTTAGTATGTTCTCATTACCACATCATTCCTGCTATTACTGAGCTTCTTTCAAACATTCAAAATATCTATGTCCTTCTTTACCATAATTATAACAAGTACCCTTAAATATAACCCTACCTATCCTCTTTCTTGGCTCCACAGGTTTCGGTTAATCTTCAATAGTCAGTTTATCCTTCACTGGGTGATCCTATTTCTCCTTCCCTCAAGAATTACTATGTTGTCTCCTCTTCAACTTATCTTCTTCCTTCATAGAATAGTGCTAAGCATCCTCAACCGAATCAATCTTCAACATACCAAGCTCATCTCGAATATTGAATCTCAAACCATTCACATACCAAGCTACCTTTTCTTTATGAAGTTCTCTGTGTCCAGACCAAATAGTCAACTTATAGAACTCCTTAGAATAGTCTTCCACCTACAAATATTTCTACTTCAGATTGTGCAATTTCTTAAATAAGTCAAGTTCATAGTCGACAAGTATGAGCTTAGCTTTCAATTTAGTCACCATCAACCTCCAACAATTGATCTTCATTTCACCTTCATCTTTTCTACCTCTTTGTAATTCTTTCCACCAAAGAGCAACATGTCCTTTCAACTTAGTTTTTGCCAATCTTACTCTAAGAGGATCTTTAATTTCTTCAAGCTCGATGAAATCTTCAAACTCACCAATCAAATCAATCAAATCCTTAGGTCTCAAAGTACCAGAGAAAGTAGAAACTTCCATTCAGTAACTAGTATTTAACTGAGCTCTAGATCTATGCAACTGACCAGTTATGTCTTCACTAGATCTATCCCTTCGATCATCTCCACTAGATCTAGCAGCTTGAAAGTCTTCAATAGCTTCCTCATATCCATTTTAAGTACCAAGATTCCTCAACATACCAGCAATTGCCCTCATGATCTCAGAGATTATGTCATTCTTCATCAATTCTATCTTAGATTTGAAATTTACTTTAACCTTCTCTGTAATCTTTGATTCTAGAACATCACAGAGATCTGCAATCGCCCTAGGGTCCAATATTCTTGGAGGCATCCTTCAAGATCTTAAAAAACCCAAGGCAACAAATCATCAACCCAAGGTCCTGGTGCAAATTGCCTCAACTCAGTAATCGGTTTACACACTCAAGAACTTCAAGCTCTGATACCACCTAACGCAGGGAAAAATGGAGGATCCAAGAATGGATAGACTAAGTCTACACCAACAACAATACAATGGAACACAACAATATAATGCTCAATATAGAATTTCATTCAACATGCCCAGTTGTAAGACCTTCTGGGTTAGGGCCAAATATAAACACTTACAATAGTAATTCTGCAACCTGCTAGCTAGTCCAACTTTTTAGTACATCAAAAACTGGTGGAAACACAAATGTAGATCTAAACTTGAGCTTGCACGCCAGCAAGAAATCTCATTGTCTCCAAGCATGCAAACCACTAGCTCTGTTATTATAATATAAGACAAATAATCTGATCTTCAAGATCTCACAGGATCCTATTATTATCCTTCTCCTTGATTAACTCTCACTGGCTGCCTAAACAATTACCCAAACACTCCTTAAATACATTTATTCAACTGCAAGTCGGCTGGAAGAAATAATTAACTCCTAAGATAATTCAGCTTCTAAAACAAACAAATATTAAATGCAACATCAGTCAGCTCTCAAATAGCCTTACAAACAATTAATTATCCATGTCGGCCTCTAGATCCACATAGGAGAATGCAACACAAGATACCAAAATTAAATACTTTAAGCCATCCAACCAAATCTCCAAGAACTCTAGTTGGTAAGCTAGAACTACTGAGCGATAGTAAAACAACTGTGCCAGGTAGGCATTGACTGGTTAGAATAGTATCCTAGTAACACAAGGATTGGACACCCTTAAACAATGATTCATTGCTGAAACTCATCATGTTTCTACTTAGAACATCATGCTAGACTCATTTAATGTATCAATTCGGGAACATGAACTTGAGATAGTGACTGCAAAGTTTATGCTTTAGTTCTTCTCAATAGTCATCACTACTAAGGTAAAGCAGATGCTACAGGAAATTTATACTAGAAACTGAACTTATAGATTAATTCTCATCTTGAAGGAAAAACATAACAGTAAATAAGTACTGCTTTGGAAGTAAACCTATCTTGTAGGATACAATCAATGGTTCTGCTACCAGTGGCTGCAGGAACAACAATACTTAATAACTTGAAGGAAACTTAACTGAACTAAACTGAAATGAATTCTACTTAAGCATGAACAAGGAATTCATCTCCCGTGTGGGCCCCCATGGAAGTATGAATGAATTATAACTCAGAGATTAAAATGAAGAACTGTCATATATTCATTCAATAAAACATGGATACAATATAGAATATCAAAATGCTTTACTCTATTGCTCGATTACAACATGAATTTCTCAAAACATCTAACTAGCCTAGAAACATAAGTTCTAGCTTATTTAAAGGAAACTAGGGAAAATAAAATGCCTACAAACTAGGTCTTCCATTACATAGCATAACAACTTTTAGTTTCAGGAGCGACAACATCATTTATGCAAGAAGATAAGCCACATTCAATGCTTTAGAAATATAGGAACGCTCGACAACTAGATTGTCTTGGACTAAATTAGCAACCGCAAAGTGATGGAAGGAGCGGAGCCATAATGAACTCTGAAACAGTCACCCACCTTGAAAGACCCACTCGTCCTTTAGTCCGTGCTCCTTGCTTGACTTATTCTTCCTGCAAAAGGTTAAGACAACAAAATCCAAAACATGAATCCAAGGCATAGATCATAATAAGTTTTCCCTATTTTAATGTAGCCTTGTCACACAACTGTAGGAGGTCTACCCATTAAAGCTAGAGAAGAAATATACCAGATTTACCATGACATTCATTTATCTAGATATATATTCAGTATTGTCTTTAAGTCCCATAAGTATCAAATATACATATAGTTAAAACTTATAAACATAAAAGACTGTATCATGTCTATGAAAAACTATAAGATATTCAAGTCTGTTCTTAGAAAATCATAAGCAAAAAACCCTATAAACTTGACTCATCAGGCATCACCAAGTAAGCACATCGACCAAGCACCATAGGCATCACTGAGTACATGTTGTTCTGAGTGATAGAGTTTTACTGAGTTCCTTCAGCAACCAAACCCCTTCAATGACTGAGATCCTAGGCCAAAGCTACAACCGAGTAACATAGAACCATTTTAACACACCACCATGTAGATTTGCCAAATACCCTAGGATGCCCATGCATCAGACACCCTAGGTTTGAAAAGATGTTCTCAAAGGATGGAAAAAGATATTCTAGGATTCAACACATAAACCCCAAACTGGTTCTTCACATACAGGTCCTTCGAGTCTCCACCTTGCATACTCTTCCACTTTTGATTTCTCTATCTTTTCAAGTCTTTCTTGGACAATTCAGAGGTCTATTCTCCATACTGATCAATCCTTTCAGAATCCTTCAACTCATCTCAGCTCCCAAATCTCAGGTTCATGCTCTTGAGTGTTGTATCTAGTAAAGGCATCAGGGAAAAATTTGTGTCATTCTTTTCAACCGTAAATACATTCTTGACAGATTCATGCATAGCCCTACAATCACACTTCCAAGGTCTACTGGGTAATATGTGAGAACTACTCATGTCCACAATATCACACAATACTTGATCCTTATACTGGCCAATCTGAAAATCAACAAGACATTTCTCCCTCACTTCTAGAGCATGAACATCTTATAACCAACCAATCCTATAAGGATAAAGATCTCTCACTCTCTCCAAACCAAGTTTTTGAACCATCTCCTAAGCTACAAGGTTATTAGTACTACCCCTATCCATAATCACATTACAATTTTACCTCCTTACTTGCACCGAGTTCAAAACAAATTACTCCCATGACAAGGTTCCACCTTAGTACCGAGCAATGTTTTTCGAAACAACAAGTTTTCTGATTCTAGTTCAGGTTAATTTAGTATGTTCACATTCACCACATCATTCCTACTATTACCGAGATTCTTATGTGAAAATTCAAAAGCTCTATGTCCTTCCTGACCATAATTATAACAAGTACCCTTAAAGATAACCCTACATGTCCTCTTTCTCGACTCCACAGGTTTCAGTTCATCTTTAACAGTCAGTTTATCCTTCACTGAGTGAGCCAGTTTATCCTTCCCTCAGGAATTACCATGGTGTCTCCTCTTCAACTTATCTTCTACCTTTAGAGAATACTGATAAGCATCCTCAACCGAATCAATCTTCAACATACCAAGCTCATCTTGAATATTGAATCTCAAACCATTCACATACTGAGCTACCTTTTCTTTACCAAGTTCTCTATGTCCAGACTGAATAGTCAACTTATAGAACTCCTTGGTATAGTCTTCCACAGTCAAATATTTATGCTTCAGATTCTGAAATTTTTAAAACAAGTCAAGTTCATAGTTGATAGGTATGAACTTAGCTTTCAATTTAGTCACCATCAACCTCCTAAGATTGATCTTCATTTCACCTTCATCTTCTCTATCTCTTTGCAATTATTTCCACCAAAGAGCAGCATGTTCTTTCAACTTAGTTTGTGCCAATCTTACTCTAAGAGGATCTTCAATTTCTTCAAGCTCAAAGAAATATTCAAACTCACCAATCCAATCAATCAAATCCTCAGGTCTCAAAGTACTAGACAAGGTAGAAACTTCCATTCGGTAACTAGTACTTAACCAAGCTCCAGATCTATGCAACCAACTAGTTTTGTCTTCACCAAATCCATCCCTTCAACTATATCCACTAGATCCAGTAGCTTCAAAGTCTTCAACATCTTTGTCATAGCCATCTTTAGTACCAAGATTCCTCAGCATACCGACAATATCCCTCATGATCTCAGTGATCATGTAATCATGTCATTCTTCATCAATTCTATCTCAGATTTGAAATCTTCTTTAACCTTCTATGTAATCTTTAATTCTACAGCATCATAGAGATCTACAATTGCCCTAGGGTCCAATATTCTTAGAGGCATCCATCAAGATCTTCAAAAACCCAAGGCAAAAAATCACTTGCCCAAGGTCCCAGTGTAAACTGCCTCAACTCGGCGATTGGTTTACACACTCAAGAACTTCAAGCTCTAATACCACTTGATGCAGGGTGGAATGGAGGATCCAAGAATGGATAGTCCAAGTCTACACTAGCAACAAAAACACAATGAAACACAAAAATATAATGCTCAAAATAGAATTTCATTCAACATGCCTGACTGTAAGGCCTTCCAGGTTAGGGCCAAATGCAAACACTTACAATAGTAATTCTACAATCTCCTAGCTATTCCATCTCTGTAGCACATCTGCAACTGGTGGTATCACTAAGGAATACAAACTTGAGCTCACAAGACACCAAGTAATCTCCTTGTCTCCAAGCATGCAAACCACTAGCTCTCCTATTACAATATCAGACAAACAATCTGATCTTCAAGATCTCACAGGAACCAATTATTATACTTCTCCTTGATTGACTCTCATTGAATGCCTAAAAATTACCCAAACACTCCTTAAATACATTTCTTCAACCACAAGTTGGCTAGAAGAAATAATTAACTCCTAAGCCAAGTCATCCTCTAAAATAAAAAAATATTAAATGCAACATCAGTCGGCTCTCAAATAGCCTTACAAATAATTAATTCTCCATTTTGGTCTCTAGATCCACATAGGAGAATGCAACACAAGCTACCAACATTAAATACACCAAGTTGGCCAACCAAATCTCCAATAAATCTTATTGATAAGCCAAAACTACTGAGGGCTAGTAAAACAACCAAGCCAGCTAGGCATCACCGAGCAAGAACATCAACCGAGCACCATAAGCATCACCAAGTACAAGTACTACTGAGTGCCATAGTTTTACTGAGTTCCTTCAGCGATCGAGCCCCTTCATTGACTAATATCCTCGGTCAAATCTGCAACTGAGTAACAAATAACCACTTCAAAACACCACCATGTAGATTTTCCAACTACCCTAGGATGCCCCTGCATCAGACACTCCAGGTTCTAAAAGATGTTCTGAAAGGCTGGAAGAACATCTTCTAGGATTCAGTACATAAACCTTGAACTGGTTCTTCACATACAGGTCCTTCAAGTCTTCACCTTGCATACTCTTCCACTTCTACTTTTTCTATCTTTTCAAGTCTTTCTTGGACAATCCACAGGTTTGTTCTCCATACTGCTTAAATCCTTTCAGAATCCTTCAACTCATCTCATCTCCCAAAGCTCAAGTTCCTCCTACCAAGTGTTGTATCCATTAAAGGCATTAGGGAAAACTTCATGTCATTCTTCTCAATAGTAAATAGATTCTTCAAACATTTATGCATAGTCCTGCAATCATACTACTAAGGTCTACCAGGAAATATGTGACAACTACTCATGTCCACAATATCACACAACACTTGATCTTTATACTGGCCAATCTGAAAATCAACAAAACATTTCTTCCTCACTTCCAGAGCATGAACATCTTGTAACCAACCTATCCTATAAGGATAAGGATGTCTCACTCTCTTCAAATCAAGTTTGTGAACCATCTCCTCAGCTACAAGGTTATCAATACTACCACTATCCACAATCACATTACAAAGTTTACCTCCTTACTTGCACCAAGTTCTGAACAAATTACTCCTCTAACAAGGTTCCACCTTAGTATTGAGCAATTTTCTTCGAACCAAAAAGGTTTTTGATTCTACATCAAGTTCATTCAGTATGTTCTTATTCACCACACTATTCTTACTATTACTGAGCTTCTTATGTGAACATTCAAAAGATCTATTTACTTCTTCACCATAAATATAAAAAATACCCTTAAAGATAACCCTACCCATCCTGTTTCTCGGCTCCACAGGTTTTGGTTCATCTTTAACAGTTGGTTTATCCTTCACTGAGTGATCTTGTTTCTCCTTCCATCAAGAATTACCATGTTGCCCCCTCTTCAACTTATATTTTTCTTTCAAAGCATACTGATAAGCATCCTCAACTGAATCAATCTTCAACATACCAAGCTCATCATGAATATTGAATCTCAAACAATTCAAAAATTGAGCTACCTTTTCTTTACCAAGTTCGATGTGTCCAGACCGAATAGCGAACTTAGAGAACTCCTCTGTATAGTCTTCCATAGAAAAATATTTCTTCTTTAGATTCTACAATTTCTTAAACAAGTCAAGTTCATAGTTGGCAGGTATGAACTTAGCTTTCAATTTAGTCACCATCAACCTCCAATGATTGATCTTCATTTCACCTTCATCTTCTCTATCTCTTTGCAATTCTTCCCACCAAAGAGCAGCATGTCCTTTAAACTTAGTTTGTGCCAATCTTACTCTAAGAGGATCTTCAATTATTTCAAGCTCAAAAAAATATTCTAACTCACCAATCCAATCAATAAAATCCTTAGGACTCAAAGTACCAGAGAAAGTAGAAACTTCCATTCAATAACTAGTACTTAACTAAGCTCCAGATCTATGCAACTGACCAGTTATGTCTTCACCATATCTGTCCCTTCGATCATCTCCACTAGATTCAGCAGCTTCAAAGTCTTCAACAACTTCCTCATAGCCATCTTCAGCACCAAGATTCCTCGGCATACCAACAATAGCCCTCATGATGTCAGCGATCATGTCATTCTTCATCAATTCTATGTTAGATTTGAAATCTACTTTAACCTTCTCTGTAATCTTTGATTCTATAGCATCAAAGAGATCTTTAATCTCCCTGGGGTCCAATATTCTTAGAGACATCCTTCAAGATCTTTGAAAACCTAAGGCAACAAATCACCAACCCAAGGTCCTAGTGCAAACTTTCTAAACTCAATGATCGGTTTACACACTCAAGAACTCAAGCTATGATACCACCTAACGCAGGGAAGAATGGAGGATCCAAGAATGGACAGTCCAAGTATACACTAGCAACAACAATACAACATAACACAACAATATAATTCTCAAAGTAGAGTTTCATTCAACATGCCCAGCTGTAAGGCCTTCCGGGTTAGGGCCAAATACAAACACTTACAATAGTAATTCTACAACCTCCTAGCTAGTCCAACTTTGTAGCACATCAACAAATGGTGGAAACACTAAGGCAGATCTAAAATTGAACTTGCAAGCCACCAAGAAATCTCCTTGTCTCTAGGCATGCAAACCACTATCTCGTCTATTACAATATCAGACAAACAATCTAATCTTAAAGATCTCACAAGATCCAATTATTATCCTTCTTCTTGACTGACTCTCACTGACTACCTAAACAATTACCCAAACACTCCTTAAAAAAATTTCTTCAACCACAAGTCGGTTGGAAGAAATAATTGACTCCTAAGCCAAGTCAGCTTCTAAAACAAATAAATATTAAATACAACATTAGTTGGCTCTTAAATAGCTTTACAAACAATTAATTCTCCATGTCAGCCTCTAGATCCACATAGGAGAATGCAACACAAGCTACCAATATTAAAAACACCAAGTCAGCCAACCAAATCTCCAAGAACTCTAGTCAATAAGCCAGATGTACTGAGCACCAGTAAAACAACTAAGCCAACTAGGCATCACAGAGAAAGCATGTTGATCAAGCACCACAAGCATTACTGAGTACGGGTTCTACCGAGTGCTAGAGTTTTATCGAGTTCCTTCAACGACCAAGCCCCTTCAATGATCAAGATCCTTGGTCAAAGCTATAACTGAGTAACACAAAACCACTTCAACATACCACCATGCAGATTTTACAACTACCCTATGATACCCCTGCATCAGACACCCCAGGTTTGACAAGATGTTCTCAAAGGCTGGATGAACATCTTTTTGGATTCAACCCATAAACCATGAGATAGTTCTTCACATACAGGTCCTTCGAGTCTCTACCTTGCATTCTCTTCCACTTCTTCTTTCTCTGTCTTCTCAATTCTTTCCTGGAAAATCCATAGGTTTGTTCTCCATACTGATCAATCCTTTCATAATCCTTCAACTCATTTTGGCTCCCAAAGCTTAGGTTCCTCCTACTGAGTGTTGTATCCAGTAAAGGCATTAGGGAAAACTTCTTGTCATTCTTCTCCATAGTAAATACGTTCTTGACATAGTCATGCATAGCCTTGCAATCATACTACCAAGGTCTACCAGACAATATGTGACAACTACTCATGTCCACAATATCACACAACACTTGATCCTTATATTGGCCAATCTGAAAATCAATAAGACATCGCTCTCTCACTTCTAGAGCATGAACATTTTGTAACCAACCAATCCTATAAGGATAATGATGTCTCAGTCTCTTCAACTCTTCAAACTAAGTTTTTGAATCATCTCCTCAGCTATGAGGTTATCAGTACTACCACTATCGACAATCACATTACAAAGTTGACCTCCTGACTTGCACCAAGTTCTGAACAAATTACTCCTTTGACAAGGTTCAACCTTATTACTGAGCAATGTTCTTCAAACTAACAAGGTTTCTAATTCAGCTTCAGGTTCATTCAGTATGTTCTTATCCACCACATCATTCCTTCCATTACCGAGCTTCTTATGTGAACATTCAAAAGATCTATGTCCTTCTTTACCATAATTATAACAAGTAACCTTAAAGACAACCCTACCTTTCCTCTTTGTTAGCTCCAGAGGTTTTGGTTCATCTTCAACAATTGGTTTATTCTTTACTGAGTGATCCTATTTCTCCTTCCCTCAAGAATTACCATGTTGTCTCCTCTTCAACTTATCTTTTGCCTTCAGAGCATACTGATAAGAATCCTCAATCGAATAAATCTTCAACATACCAAGCTCATCCTGAATATTGAATCTCAAACCATTCACATACCGAGCTACCTTTTCTTTACCAATTTCTTTGTGTCCAAATCGAATATTCCACTTATAAAACTCCTCAGTATAGTCTTCCATAGTCAAATATTTTTGCTTCAGATTCTGCAATTTCTTTAAAAAGTCAAGCTCATAGTTGAGAGCTATGAACTTAGCTTTTAATTTAGTCACTATCAACCTCCAATGATTGACCTTCATTTCACCTTCATCTTCTCTATCTCTTTGCAATTCTTTCCACCAAAGAGAAGCATGTCCTTTCAACTTAGTTTGTGCCAATCTTACTCTAAGAGGATCTTCAATTTCTTCAAGCTCAAAGAAATCTTCTAACTCACCAATCCAATCAATCAAATTCTCAGGTCTCAAAGTACCAGAGGAATTAAAAACTTCCATTCGATAACTATTACTTAACCGAGCTCCAGATCTATGCAACTGACTAGTTCTATCTTCAATAAATATGTCCCATCAATCATCTCCACTAGATCTAGTAGCTTCAAAGTCTTCAATAGCTTCCTCATAGCCATCTTCAGTACCAAGATTCCTTGGCATACCAATAATAGCCCTCATGATCCCAGCCATCATGTCATTCTTCATCAATTCTATCTCAGATCTGAAATCTACTTTAACCTTATCTGTAATCTTTGATTCTACAGCATCACAGAGATCTGCAATCTCCCTAGGTTCCAATCTTCTCGGAGGCATCCTTCAATATCTTTGAAAACCCAAGGTCCTGGTGCAAACTACCTCAACACGCTGATCAGTTTACACACTCAAGAACTTCAAGCTCTAATACCACCTGACGCAAGGTAGAATGGAGGATCCAAGAATGGATAGTCCAAGTCTACACCAACAATAAAAACACAATGAAACACAACGAAATAATGCTCAAAATAGAATTTCATGAATAACATGCCCGAGTGTAAGGCCTTCCGGGTTAGGGCCAAATACAAACACTTACAAGAGTAATTCTACAACCTCCTAGCTAGTCTAGCTCTATAGCACATCAACAACTGGTCAAAACACTAAGGCAGATCTAAACTTGAGCTTGCAAGCCGCCAAGAAATCTCCTTGTCTCCAAGAATGCAAACCACTAGCTCTACTATTACAATATCAAAAAAACAATCTGATCTTCAAGATCTCACAAGATCCAATTATTATCCTTCTCCTTGACTAACTCTGACTGACTGCCTAGACAATTACCCAAGAACTCCTTAAATACATTTCTTCAACCAAAAGTTGGCTAGAAGAAACAATTGACTCCTAAGCCAAGTCAGCTTCTAAAACAAACAAATATTAAATGCCACATCATTTGGCTCTCAAATAGCCTTGAAAACAATCAATTCTCCATGTCGGCCTCTAGATCCACATAGGAGAATGCAACACAAGCTACCAACATTAAATACACCAAGTTGGCCAACTAAATCTCCAAGAACTCCATTTGGTAAGCCAGAACTATTGAGTGCTAGTAAAACAACAGAGCCAGCTAGGCATCACTGAGAAAGAATGTCAACCGATCACTACAAGCATCACCGAGTATAGGTTTTGTCGAGCACCAAATTTTTACCGAGTTCCTTCAGTTATCAAGCCCCTTCAATGACTGAGATCCTCAGTCAATGCTGCAATCAAGTAACACATAACCACTTCAACACACCACCATGCAGATTTTCCAACTACCCTAGGATGCCCCTGCATCAGACACTTGAGGTTTGAAAAGATGTTTTCAAAGGCTGGAAGAACATCTTTCAGGATTCAATACATAAACCCCAAACAGGTTCTTCACATACAGGTCCTTTGAGTCTCCACCTTGCATACTCTTCCACTTCTACTTTCTCTATGTTTTCAAGTCTTTCCTGGCTAATGTACATGTCTGTTCTCCATACTGATCAATCCTTTCAGAATCCTTCAACTCATCTCGGCTCCCAAAGCTCAGCTTCCTCCTATCGAGTGTTGTAGTTAGTAAAGGCATCAGGGAAAAATTCTTATCATTCTTCTCAACAGTAAATATATTCTTGAAACAATCATGCATAGCCCTCCAATCATACTACCAAGGTCTACTGGGAAATATTTGACAACTACTCATATCCATAATATCACACAACACTTGATCCTTATACTGGCCAATTTGAAAATCAACAAGACATTTCTCCCTCACTTCGAGAGCATGAACATATTGTAACTAACCTTTCCTATAAGGATAAGCATGTCTCACACTCTTCAAACCAAGTTTGTGAACCATCTCCTCAGCTATAAGGTTATTAATACTACCACTAACCACAATTACATTACAAAGTTTACCTCATGACTTGCACCAAGTTCTAAACAAATTACTAACCTAAAAAGGTTCTACCTTAGTACTAAGCAATGTTCTTTGAACCAACAAGTTTGCTGATTCTACTTCAGGTTCATTCAGTATGTTCTCATGCACCACATTATTCTTTCTATTACCGAGCTTCTTATGTGAACATTCAAAAGATCTATGTCCTTTTTCACCAGAATTATAACAAGTACCCTTAAAGATAACCCTACCTATCCTCTTTCTCAACTCCAGAGGTTTTGGTTCATCCTCAACAATTGGTTTATGCTTCACCAAGTGAAAATGTTTCTCCTTCCCTCAGGAATTACCATGTTGTGTCCTCTTTAACTTATCTTCTTCCTTTAGAGCATACTGATAAGAGTCCTCAACTGAATCAATCTTCAGCATACCAAGCTCATCCTGAATATTGAATCTCAAACCATTCACATACCGAGCTACCTTTTATTTACCAAATTCTCTATGTCCAGACCGAATAGTCAACTTATAGAACTCCTCGGTATAGTCTTCCACAGTGAAATCATTTTGCTTTAGATTCTGCAATTTCTTAAACAAGTCAAGTTCATAGTCTACAAGTATGAACTTAGCTTTCAATTTAGTCACCATCAACCTCCAACGATTGAGCTTCATTTCACCTTCATCTTCTCTATCTCTTTGCAATTCTTTCCACCAAAGAGAAGCATGTCCTTTCAACTTAGTTTGTGTCAATATTACTCTAAGAGGATCTTCAATTTCTTCAAGCTCAAAGAAATCTTCTAATTCACCAATCAAATCAATCAAATCCTTAGGTCTCAAAGTACAAGAGAAAGTAGAAACTTCCATTCAGTAACTAGTACTTAACCGAGCTCCAGATCTATGCAACCAACTAGTTTTGTCTTCAAAACATCTATCCCTTCAATCATCTTCACTAGATCCATCATCTTCAAAGTCTTCAGTAGCTTCCTCATAGACATCTTCAGTACCAAGATTCCTCGGCATACCAACAATAGCCCTTGTGATCTCAATGACCATTTCATTCTTCATCAATTCTATCTCAGATCTAAAATCTACTTTAATCTTCTCTGTAATCTTGGATTCTACAACATCACTGAGATCTACAATCGCCCTAGGGTCCAATATTCTTGGAGGTATCCTTCAAGATCTTCAAAAACCCAAGTTCCTAGTGCAAACTACCTCAATTCGGTGACTTGTTTCCACACTCAAGAACTTCAAGCTCTGATACCACTTGACACAGGGCAGAATGTAGGATCCAAGAATGGATAGTCCAAGTATACACCAGAAATAACAACACAATGGAACACAACAATATAATTCTAAAAATAGAATTTCATTCAACATGCCCGATTGTAAGGCCTTTCGGGTTAGGGCCAAATGCAAACACTTACAACAGTAATTTTGCAACCTCCTAGCTAGTCCAGCTCTATAGCACATCAACAACTAGTGGAAACACTAAGATAGATCTAAACTTGAATTCACAAGGCACCAAGAAATCTTCTTGTCTCCAAAGATGCAAACCACTAGCTCTGCTATTACAATATCAGACAAACAATCTGATCTTCAAGATCCCGCAGGATCCAATTATTATCCTTCTCCTTGATTGACTCTCACCGATTGCCTAAAAAATTACCTAAACACTCCTTAAATACATTTCTTCAACCACAAGTTGGCTGGAAGAAACAATTGAATCCTAAGCCAAGTCAACTTCTAAAACAAACAAATATTAAATGCAACATCAATCAACTCTCAAATAGCCTTACAACTAATTAATTCTCCATGTTAGCCTCTAGATCCACATAGGAGAATAAAAAACAAGCTACCAACATTAAATACACCAAGTTGGCCAACCAAATATCCAAGAACTCCAGTTGGTAAGCTAGAACTACTGAGCGCCAATAAAACAACAGAGCCAGCTAGGCATCACCGAGAAAGCACATCGATTGAGCACCACAAGCATCACTGATTACGGGTTTTACCAAGCGCTAGAGTTTTACCGAGTTCCTTCAGTGACCGAGGCCCTTCAATGACCAAGATCCTAGGTCAAATCTGAAACCTAGTAACACAAAACTACTGCAACACACCACCATGTAGATTTGCCAAGTACCCTAGGATGCCCCTGCATCAGTGTGGCATGTTGATCACTTAGATTCAAATGAATCTATGTCTTGGAAGAGGAAAATGAGAGATAGAAAAGGGGTAGACAAGACCCTATACAACTAAATGAGTGGGAGATACTATCTCAAATGGGGATTTGTAATAGTATCAACATAAATAAGCTTGACATGTTGGGAAAGCCTAATTTTGACACTAGTAACTGTTGGAGATTTTTCAACAAGCTAGTGTTGATTGTATGTTTGTCATTGATGGCAACATATGGTAAGTAGCATGTGTGGAATACTTATGTAGTAAGATTTGAGTATATGTAGCATGGACATGTTATCAACATGATATCATGGATGCAGAGGTTAATTGTTAGTACAGACAATTATGTATTAGCTTGTGTCTGCAGTGTTCCTGACAGAGTTACAGGTAGTGTTTTATGAGTGATTGTCTGTACAGTTATCATGGAGCCTTGCACATTTGGATATGTGATGGAGACATGTTAGTGTTGCTCCATTCATGGATGCAGAGTCTGATGTGCATTAGAAGTGAAGTTATGTAGTCTCTATTCACCAGTTGCAGTTTCTTGTGTTTATTCAGAAGAGCCGATAGAGATTATATTGTTACGGGAGTTGTGCCTATCATTTCAGTATGCATGCTTGGATTAGTGATTAGAGAAGAGTTAACAATGTTTGGTTAAGAGCGTATGATGTAATTCAGCTTGAGGAGAAAGTATCAGTTAATTTGGTAGAGCCGACAGTGTGTAGTGTGTGTCTACACTTATTGATTTGGATAGGTCCCAGTTTGTGTTGCGTGCTTAGTAGAGCTAAGAGAGATGTAGGTGTTATTGGTGAGTGGTATTGTTTCTCTAATATGATTTCAAGGTGGTTGTAACAAGCCAAATTGATTCTATAATTTAGAGGACAGATACTTATAGCCGGTCATTTGTGATTGTTAGAGGCATGGCATGGAGATAAAAGATTAGAGCAGAGTAGAGAGTGTGAAGTATTGTGTCATCAAGAAGAGGTCTATGTGATAGAGAAGATAAATTGTGCTATTCATTGGAACTAATCAAGACAACACGTCTACCTTGTAGTTCACCAAGATCTAGATATAGTGTGTATCTATCATTTAGAAGGTTGTATCCTTCACCCATTTGAGCAGTGAGATCTCGGACAGTGCATCCTCACCCCTAATATGGTCAATCATAAAAGACTCCTAACAGGGTGCAACCTTTGATGAGGTCACTGTACTTTTTTCATTGTAAAGATCAAATCCTAATAGGGTTGTAAGATCTTCTAAGGATCATTATACACTAGTGCAGTTTATTAGTGGGTGTCAATTCCCATCGGGTTTTTTACCTATTTGGGTCTCCCCATAACCAAAATATTGGTGTTGTGTTCAAGTGTTATTTCATTGTGCTTATGCTTAAAGTTTAAGTATACTTAATTGGATAAAGAATTGGAACTTGTAGATAAATGATTCACCCCCCCTCTCATTTATCTCTTGGGACTATTCCTAACAATTGATATCAGAGCCAAGTGCCTTGGAGAGAAATTTTAAGAGCTTGAGGTTGATCAGATGACATTCTTTAGAAAAGATAGTCCTAAGTTTGATGGAGAGAACTATCCTGATTGGAAGAACAAAGTGGTGAAACATTTGCAATGCATTTCTTTTGAAGTTTTTGAAGTAGCTATCAAAGAAGTTAAGATCCCCTCTATAGAAGATCTTGCAAAGGAAGATGCTACTAGAAAGAAAAAGGATTTGTTCCATCAGAATGCAATAGCCAAAGAAGCCCTTATCAGTGCCTTATCTGATAGTGATTTTTCAGAGATAAAGAAAGTAGACACAACCTAAAAGATATGGAAGCATCTAGAATACATGTTTAAAAGAGATACACAAGCAAAGAATGCATACAGAAAGACATGGAAGAAAATATACAATGCATTAGAGATGCTACCTGAAGAAGACATCAAAGCTTACAACCAAAGGATCAATGAAGCAATTGTTGGAATTGGGAAAAATGATGGAGAGATCTCAAAGGAAGACATTATGGATAAGTTGATGACTACTCTTACAACAGAGTATGAAAACAAGATCAACATCCTTGATGAGACCATGCAACTTACAAAAATTTTTAAGAGAGAGACCTTGATCAGCAAAATTTAAGCTTTTGAGATTTCAAGATTAAAGATAGAACCTAAAAGTGAGACAACCTTTAAAGCATCAGTCCATGGTAAGAAATCCTTAAACACTTTTGGTAATTTTGATGATGAAGATGAAGATAACGAGATAGATGATATTATTGCTATGATTGCTAAGAAAGAAAGAAAAGGAAAAGGAAAGTATGAAGGTCAGTTACCTTTCAAATGTTTCTCATGCAATAAGATTGGTCACTTTGCATCTAAGTTTCCTACAAGAGTTAAAAAATTTAGGACTAACTACAAGCCTAAGTATACAAAAGAATGTTACTATGCTGGTGATGGAGTTTCTGATGATGATTCAGTTGAAGATGAAATTGGATTCATTCCTATTATGGAGAAATTTTTTGATGAGATGGATCGTGAAGATGAGAAAAAGGGACAAGAGCTAGCATTGATTTCACAAGCAGACATAAGGACAGATTGGATTATAGATAGGGGTTGTTCACATCACATGATAGGTGATAAAGATATATTTGTTCATCTGGACAAATACAAAGGTGACATGGTTAGATAAGGAGATAGAACTCCTAAACCTATCATTGGTAGAGGAGCTATCACATTGGATGGAAAGAACAACACTAATGATGTTCTTTATGTAGATGGTTTGCAACATAACCTTCTTAGTGTTGGACAGTTGCTGAAAAAAGGTTATGGATTGGAGTTCAAAGACAACAAATGCATCATTAAAAATAAGGATGGTGCAATGATTGCATCAGGTTCAAAGACTAAAGGTAGTTTTTCAGCTTAATTCAGAAGCAAGTTGTTTTGTTGCTAAAGTAGATGACAGTTGGCTATGGCATAAAAGACTATCATATCAATTTTGATAACATAGTAAAGATATGAAATATAAAGGCAGTAAGAGATCTACCTAGCATAGAAAAGCCAGTTGATACTATTTACAGAGAATGTGTAATGTGAAAGCATGTGAGGAATTCATTCAGAAGCAAGCATAATTCAGTAGAGAACAAATTGGATATGATTCATATAGACCTATGTGGACCAACTCAAACAAGATCATACTATGGTGAAAGGTATTTCATTTTGTTTGTTGATGATTATTCTAGAATGATGTGGGTTGCATTCTTGAAAGATAAGTCAAAAGCATTTGAGAAGTTCAAAATATTCAAAGCAAAGGTTGAGAATGAATTTGGACTAAAGATAAAGTGTCTAAGATCGGATAGAGGAGGAGAATTCACCTCTGACAAATTCTATGAGTACTGCAAAGAAAATGACATAAAGAGACAATTGAGTGCACCTAGAACACCTCAACAGAATGGGATTGCAGAGAGAAGGAATAGGATCATCCTTGATATAGCGTGCACCATCATGATTGAAGGAAAAGTTGCACACACCTATTGGAGAGATGCAGTCAATACATTAGTCTATACCATCAATAGAATACAATTGAGGCTTGGCGCAGACAAGATACCTTATGAGCTATGGTTTGGTAATGTTCCCATAGTAAAATACTTCATAATCTTTGGAAGCAAGTGCTACATCAAGAGGGATGAAGCATTAGGAAAGTTTGATGAAAGAAGCAATGAAGCTATTTTTCTTGGTTACTCTACTAAAAGCAAATCTTATAGATTTTTTAATTTGAGATTGAAGAAGATTATTGAAAGTGCTCATGTTAAGATTGATGAAAAGTTTATGATTCAAGAAAGATATCATGATTATGCACCTATGATTGAAGAAGAACCCAGTCCTTCCACTAGTGAAAAAGTTGTTGAAGAGATGTTTGATAGTATTGATATATTATTCAATGACCCTGAAACAAGTGAAGTAGAAACTCAGAAGGCAGATGAGATAATATCACCTAAAGTTAAAAAGTTTACATCTAGATATCACTCTAAGGATGACATCATTCGAGATTAGAGCAGAAAAGTCACAACAAGATCAAAAGAAAAGAGTTCAACAGGAAATGAAGCAGTATGTTTACTATCTTAGATTGAACCTTTAAGTGTTGAAGATTGTTGTAATGATTCAGATTGGCATGATGCTATGAAAGAAGAACTAGATCAAATTATTAAGAATGATACTTGGGAACTAGTCCCAAGACCTAGTGATAAGAATGTGATTGGAACAAAGTGGATATTCAAAAACAAGATGAATAAAGATGGAATAGTAGTAAGAAATAAAGCAAGGTTAGTATGCAAGGGATATGCGCAAAGAGAAGTTATTGATTATTCAGACACATTTTCACCTGTGAGCAAATTAGAAACCATTAATTTTTTTTTAGCTTATGCAACTTTCAAAAACTTCAAAGTTTATTAGATGGATGTTAAGTCAGCATTCTTGAATGGAGAATTAAAGGAATAAGTATACATTGAGCATCCAGAAGGATTCACCATATCAGATAGGCCTGATATGGTATGCAAATTGAAGAAAGACCTCTATGGACCTAAGCAAGCCCCTAGAGCTTGGTATGAGAGACTTGATGGATATATAACAAAAATTGGATTCAAGAAAGGAGAAACAAATTGTAATCTATTTATAAGAGAGACATCTGAAGGTTTACTACTTGTAGCTATATTTGTTGATGACATTATCTTTGGGGGTAATGACAAACTTAGTGCAGAATTTGCTAAGGAGATGTAGAGCGAGTTTGAGATGAGCATGATTGGACCTATCAAATACTTTTTGGGATTTAATGTGCAACAGATAGAGAAAGGTATTTTCATTAATCAGTCTAAGTATGTGAAAGAGATATTGAAGAAGTTCAAGATAGATGATTGCAAGCCAGTGGGTACACCTATGATAACAGGATGCAAGCTTACAAAAGAAGATGATTCTCCAATAGTAGATATAACATTGTACAAGTCTATGATTGGTAAAATCATATATCTTACTCAAACTAGACCTAATATTTCTAATGTAGTTGGCATAGTTGGAAGATTTGTAGTAGAGCCTAAACAAAGTCACCTCATGGTAGTAAAGAGAATATTTAGATATCTGCAAGGCACTATAGATTATGGTCTATGGTATCCTAATTCAGAGAATGTTGAGCTTCATATATATATAGATGCAGATTAGGCAGGATGCGTGGATGATAGAAAGAGAAAATTAGGAGGAACAATATTTCTTGGTGATAGACTAGTCACTTGGACAAGCAAGAATCAAAATTGTATTTCTTAGTCAACAACAGAAGCAGAGTATGTTGCAGCAGCTTTGAATTGTTCTACAATTGTTTGGATCAAATAGATGATAAAGGATTTTGGAATTCAGATTGATTATCCTATTGTTATTCATTGTGATAACACTAGCATTATCAACACGTCAAAGAATCTTGTGATGCATGCAAAGACAAAACACATAGAGAATAAGTATCACTTCCTAAGAGAGAAAGTGGCAGAGAAAGAAGTTAAATTGGATTATGTGAGTACAAAGGATCAACTAGTAGATATATTCACAAAGCCTTTACCAAAGGATTATTTTGAGTATCTTAGGGAGAAGATGGGAGTAATTCCCTTCCTTGATTCTGATTAGAAAAAAGTGGAGAGAGCATCAGTCGTCAATGACTGATGGATGGTTGACTACTCTACTTCAGGAGTAGTACTAGAGCTTAAATTATTGGTACCCTTTTCCATTGATGTCAAAGGGGGAGTATTATATAGTCATGAAAAATAGTATTAAAGGGGGAGTACATATAGAATTAAGGAGTAATATATAGCAGCAAGGGGGAGTAGTATTCAATCATGGAAGCAGTTTAGTTGAGGAAATGGAGAATGTTGAAGAATATTGCAGCAGATGGAGGATTCATCCTTGGGGGATTTTTGATAAGGAAATGGAGAATGTTATAAAATAATTTTCCATTTGGATTGGTGGTGTTTTTCATTCCATATGTTGCCATCAATGCCATAGCGAGAGATTGTTGGAGATTTGCCAGCAAGCCAGTGGTGACTGTATCTTTGTCATTGATGACAACATATAGTAAGTAGCATGCGTGGAAGACTTATGCAATAAGATTTGAGTATATGTAGCATGGAAATTTTATCAGCATGATATCATGGATGTAGAGGTTAATTGTTAGTACAGACAGTTATGTAGCAGCTTGTGTCAGCAGTGTTCCTGATAGAGTTACAGGCAGTGTTCTGTGAGTGATTGTCCGTACAGTTATCATGGAGCCTTGCACATTTGGATATGTGATGGAGAAATGTTAGTGTTTCTCCATTCATGGACATAGAGTTTGATGTACATTAGAAGTGAAGTTATGCAGTTTCTATTCACCAATTGCAGTTTCCTGTGTTTATTCAGAAGAGCCGATAAAGATTATATTGTTACAGGAGTTGCACCAATCATTTCAGTATGCGTGCTTAGATTAGTGATTAGAGAATAGTTAAGAATGTTTGGTTAAGAGCACATGATGTAATTCAGCTTGAGGAGAAAGTATCCATTAATTTGGTAGAGACGATAGTGTGTAGTGTGTGTCTACACTTATTGATTTGGATAAGTCCTAGTTTGTGTTGCGTGCTTAGTAGAGCCAACAAAGATGTTATTGGAGAGTGTTATTGTTTCTCTAATTTGATTTCAAGGTGGTTCTAACAAGCTGACTTGACTATATCATTTAGAGGAAAGATACTTATAGCCGGTCATTTGTGATCGCTAGAGGCATGACATAGAGATAAAATATTAGAGCAGAGTAGAGTGTGTGAAGTATTGTGTCATCAAGAAGAGGTCTATGTGATAGAGAATATAAAGTGTGCTATTCATTGGAACTAACTAAGACAACAGGTCTACCTCGTAGCTCACCAAGATCTAGATATAGTGTGTATCTATTATTTAGAAGGTTGTAGCCTTCACCCCTTTGAGCAGTGAGCTCTCGGACAGTGCGTCGTCACCCCTAACAGGGTGAATCATAAAAGACTCCTAACAGGGTCTGAACTTTGACCAGGTCACTGTACTTATTGCATTGTAAAGATCAACTCCTAACATGGTTGTAAGATCTTCTAACAATGATCATTAAACACTAGTACAGTTTATTAGCGGGTGTCAATTCCCACCGGGGTTTTTACCTATTTGGGTTTCCCCATAACCAAAATATTTGGTGTTGTGTTCAGGTGTTCTTTCATTGTGTTTATGCTTAAAGTTTAAGTATACTTTATTGGATAAAGAATTGGAACTTGTAGATAACTGATTCAGCTCCCCCCCCCCCTCTTAGTTATCTCTTGGGACTATTCCTAACAGTAACAATTGAGACAATCACAATGTTCCTTCATAGTTGCACGAAACTACTATTCAATTTGTTCATATAAACATGATGTCTCAACAAGATATTCACTCTCCACAAATTTGTACAACCAAAAATAAAGTATAACACCTCAAAAACAACAAGAACTTTCCCCAATTACATACCACTCCATAGTTAAGTTCTCAACTGAACCTTTGTACATGGTCATACAAGGAACAACATGAATTGGAAAATGATATCTAATTAGTTGCATAAAAAATGCACTACAAAAATGTAGACCACAATGAATTAATCCACTCCTAGTTCTTGTGCCAACAAGAATAAAAGAATTTAATATACATGCATCAACCATAAATGCAACCTTAAAGATTCCAATTAGAGAAATGAAACCACTACAAGGCCAAACATTGACAACATTTGAAGAAGACATGAAAAATATAAATTACATTCTCATTGATGAGATGACTTTGATAGGTGCAAAAATACTATTAAAAGTATATATAAGGTTATGTGAATCAATACCCTATGAGAAACACATTTAATTTGGGGGTGTATCTATAATTCTAATTGGAGACCTTTCCCAACTTCCACCTATGATGGACAAACCTATCTTTGCATCACACACAAATAAAATATTAGAGCAGAGTAGAGAATGTGAAGTATTGTGTCATCAAGAAGAGGTCTATGTGACAGAGAAGATAGTGTGCTATTCATTGGAACTGATTAAGACAACAGGTCTACCTCATAGTTCACCAAGATCTAGATATAGTGTGTATCTATTATTTAGAAGGTTTTATCCTTCACCCCTTTGAGCAGTGAGCTCTCGGACAGTGCGTCGTCACCCCTAATAAGGTGAATCATAAAAGACTCCTAACAGGGTCCGACCTTTGACCAGGTCACTGTACTTATTGCATTGTAAAGATAAAATCCTAACATAGTTGTAAGATCTTCTAACAAGGATCATTATACACAAGTGTAGTTTATTATAAGTGGGTGTCAATTCCCACCGGGGATTTTACCTATTTGGGTTTCCCCATAACCAAAATATTGGTGTTGTGTTCAAGTGTTCTTTCATTGTGTTTATGCTTAAAGTTTAAGTATACTTAATTGGATAAAGAGCTGGAACTTGTAGATAACTGATTCACCTCCCCCCCCACTCTCAGTTATCTCTAGGGACTATTCCTAATAGTGTTAATTGAGACAATCACAATGTTCCTTCATAGTTGCATGAAACTACTATTTAATTTGTTCATATAAACATGATGTCTCAACAAGATATTCACTCTCCACAAATTTGTACAACCAAAAAAAAGTTTAACACCTCAAAAACAACAAGAAATTTCTCCAATTACATACCGTGCTCCATAGCTAAGTTCTCAATTGAACCTTTGTACATGGTCATAGAAGGAACAACATGAACTGGAAAAGTGATATCTAATTAGTTGCATAAAAAATGCACTACAAAAATGTAGACCACAATGAATTAATCCACTCCTAGTTCTTGTGCCAAAAAGAATAAAAGAATTTAATATACATGCAGCAACCATACATGCAACCTTCAAGATTCCAATTAGAGAAATGAAACCACTACAAGGCCAAACATTGACAACATTTGAAGAAGACATGAAAAATATAAAATACATTCTCATTGACGGGATGACTTTCATAGGTGCAAAAATAAGTTATTAAAAATATATAGAAGGTTACATGAAGCAATACCCCATGAGAAACACATTTAATTTGGGGGTGTATCTATAATTCTAATTGGAGACCTTTCCCAACTTCCACCTATGATGGAAAAATTACCTATCATTGCATCACACACAGTTGCCAGAAATCTATCACACAAATTTAATATAGTAATAACATTGAAAACAACTTTTATATAGGATGATGATGATCCAATTCAGATACAGTTCAATCAAGAAATATAAAACATTTACAAAACAGACCCAACCGAGCATGATTAGAAGTTTCTAATGACAGACATGTAAAAAAAATCTAACACCAATTGGGCATGTAGAGTTTGACCAAGTAATACATTTATTTGTTACAAATGAACTTATAGTATTACACAATATAAAAATGATAAAATAACTAAATACTCCTATTGCACTCCGTGTTGCACTCAATACACAACATAAATATGGTGAAGCTAATAGTGATGACCAACTTTCCCAAGAATTCATTTTATGTAGATTTCAATGTTTCATGCTTACAAGAAACCTATGGATGGAAGATAGTGTTGTTAATGGATCTCTTAGAGAGGTAAAAGATATTGTATATACCTATGGCTCTAAGCCCCCATAGTTGCCAACATATGTTACAATCAACTTTGATAACTACAATGGTCCGCCTTGGGATTTTTAAAACCACAAAACTATCCCCATACACCCGATAACCTAAGGCATCCATACACAACTACCACTAACCACTACATGGGCTATCACTATACATAAACCATATGGCCTCACACTACTTAGGGCCACAATTGATATAGATTAAAAATAAAAGACAAGCCCTCACCTTTACAATAGTCTCTAGAGTCAAATCCCAACAAGGCCTTCACATTGTAGTAGTTTTGCAAAATGAAAAAGAATATGTACAACATTATTAGAAAGAAAGAAGAGTCTCACATGTCATTTATCTGAAATTAAGTTTGGGTATGCGAGGTTACTTTCACCCCCTCTTTTTAAATACTTAAGTTTACATTTTTCCCTTCCCTCATTTAAGAGAACCATTTTTTTCTTAACTATTTTATCTTTTTCTCTTCTACAGGTTCACATGTCATCCTCCAAAAAGAGGAAACAGATAATATTCATTGCTACAAATAAAACATTTCCTAATGTACTCTAGTGCATTTTGATGTTTTTTTTGTGAGGACCTACAAAGAATAAAGTCCACCAATACCTTAGGTTCAATTGTTCTACGTTCAATTCTCTTATATACAATACTTCTATCATGAAGCATGTTTGTAGAATGAAACTTGAAAATGTTACTAGTGGTTGCCGTTGCACCAAAAGATCAACCTTTTAATGCCCAATACAACCACTAGACTTATAGAAGACACAGGAGGTGGTTAAGCAATGTCACGAATCTTGAGGGGAGCGTTGACTATTTTGCCAACAATCTCCCCCTTAGCGTTACCCGAGGGGATTCAAACCCGTGACCAAGCTCTAATACCACTTGTTACATGTAGTGGTCATTGTTGCACCAAAAGATCGACCTGTTAATGCCTGATACAACCACTAGACTTATAGAAGACACAGGAGGCGGTTAAGCCATGTCACGAATCTCGAGGGGAGTGCTAACCATTTTGCCTACACAAAACACTTTATTTTATTAAGTTGCTGGTATATTTTTCTTCCACATTGTAGACCTTTACTACCTTATCTTTTATCGTGAGAAGCTACCCATGCTATTTTGGGTGCACAAGATAACATATTATTTTACTTTTTCTCACTTGAACAACAATTATTTTGTATAAATTTTCATTTTTCTATTAAAGGTTAGTCATTACTTATTACCTATTTGGGGTTCATACACTCGTTAATCTCCAATTCATTACATTGTATAAATTCCTTCTCTCTTGTTGTGCTTTTATTATGTTGCCTTCTCATTTACACTTTTGAATATTTACTTTTATTACATAGCGCTTCAGTTATGCTTTCAAATTAAATTTCTATTTGCGCAGCCCTCGCACCTCCTTCCTAGGACTGTATAATAGTTCTCAAATCACTATTTTTCATTGATTAGATCATTATGGTAATTGCATCCCTCCTTGTAGTCTTTGCACATATTTTTGATAATCTATATTGATTTAGTATTTGGAATAATCATGCGTTGGTTACACTCATGCCAACTTATTCATTATTGAGTTAAGATTGTATCCTATCGATTATCCCCTCTTTAGTTGATGCAAACCATTACTCACAATATTAGTCATTATTTAATCATAGCTATGTCATTCCTATAATTTATGACTTGAAATGCTCTTTTATTTGTTGCGGTTCAATATAATATGTTTGACCATACTATACAAGTCTCCTTCTTAGCATCAATTTTATCCATATTGGAATCCTCAACATAGTAACTTAGAGTTGATGTTTATCGTTGTACACATATGTTTTTCTGGTCGCTTCTTATCTACTAACTTGTAACAGATTTGGGCCACCTTCATAATCCAGACTGCTACAATGGTATATTTCTACTCCATGCAGCCATCCACGTAAGAAACGTATTCTCCCAACACTATGTCCTATTCGATGACCCTAAATGAGAGTAATTGACTCCCATCTTATATTGTATAGGGTGAAGTGATGCTTTCTAGACACATATCCTTGTCTCGTAGAGATCTAAAACTACTCTCAAACATCCTAACATTATATACATGAAATATAACATAAAGTATAAACTTATACAAGTCAATTTTATATTTCATGTAGATATTTTTTCTCCTAGATTGCATTTTACTTGAGTTTGAAGAACTTGATTTGAAGTGAGTGAGAGAGAGGGGGAAATACATGTTTTCATTGCAATATTTGGCATGCACCATATTTGGTGCATGGCACACACCATATAAGGTCCATGCCCTATAGGCTTGGTGTACCCAAGCCTAAGGCTCAACACAACAAACTATATGGCCTATGCCATATAGGGTACACATCATAATCTTTTGCGGGGGACCGAAAAAGTGAGTGGTGACTTTTTGGTCCCCAATCTTTGTGGACTTACCCAATAACTAGAGAGAAAAAGAGGTAAGGAGGGAGATGTATGTGTAGAGAGAGAGAGAGAGAGAGAGAGAGAGAGAGAGAGAGTTGATTTGTTTGTCTTTGGATGTCCTTGATGGATCTTCATGAATTTGGGTGATCAATTCTTTGAAACCTTTAGTTTTGGTAACATTGAGCTTTTCTCCTACATTTTTTATTGCTTATTTTGTTTCTCATCTTGACTGGGATCTGGTGTTGCAAAAGTTGTGGGTTAGGTATGTCTACTCTCTCTCTCTCTCTCTCTCTCTCTCTTGGAAAGACTCCTTCAACCCTCTTAGTGAACCAATTAATGTGTATCCAGTGTGGATTTGTCTTCCCAATCCCCCCCTTCATTTTTGAGAGAATTCTTGTTTTGAGGCTATCAAAAATTCCATCGGCTGCTTCTTAAAGATGGATCATACCACTTCCTCCATGAGGTTTTCTACTTTTTCACTCATTTTCATTGATATTGACATCTCCATACCTCTTCCTAGGGATATGATTCTCATGGTTGGTGATAGAGCATGAGCTAAGTCATTTAATTATGAGGGTCTATCCTTTTGATGTCGGTAGTGCTTCTCTACTAGTCACTAGACCATGAATTGTTCTCTCTCTTGTGTTGTAAAAGTGTTGCCACTTGGTGGAGGGACACTAATGGTGATCACCTGACTGTCTTGGTTTGTGCTTCTTTCTTTGATGACTATTCACAAGTTGCTATTGAATCCTCTTAGAATGATGTTCTTGTTGATGGTTTAGCCTCCTCAACCTGTGGATCCTACTTCTCCTCTTATTGCTAGTGCAACCCCCTCTAGTGACCCTTTTTTGCCTATTGCCCCTAATCTTCTCCAATCTTTGGCAAATGACATGCAAGCTTGTTAGTGCTCTGCCCCTTGCACTGATAGTCTCACAAAAAGTATTTCTGCACTTTCTCTCCCTTGTGGTGGGTTTCCTAAAGATAGTATTGCCTATACTGTTGTCTCATGACGTAGGAAAGATTGTGCTGTCTTTTCTTCCCATTCTCTTCCCCACATTGTGGACGAATTGTCTACCCACTCATGATGTAGGTTACTAGTTGTTTTACTAATGTACTGTAAATGATTTGTTTAGGCCTTTTCTTTTTGTGAATTATTCTTAACCAAATTGTAAATGACCTTCTTATTTTGTCTTTATAGAAGACAAAATCTTTATTTTACTATATTATTGTAAAAAAAAATTAATTTTAATATTTAATAACAATTTTTGTTTTATATAGCTAAAACAACAGTTACTTTTAATTTTTTAATAAAGTCTGAAAAGAACAATACCAAATCCTTCTAGCCCTTCTAATCAAACAATTACTAGTGTCAAACAACAACCAATTCATAAGGAAGGATTTGAGTCTGTAAAAAAAATACATTTGAAAAGGAAAAATTTTTTTTTTTAGAAGAGATACCATAAGTTTTGCAGCCCTCATTCTATTCCATATTCTTTAACACGCTGAGTGTTACAGTTATTCAATAAGACAAAGAAACTTTTCCTACATAATAACCTTTTAAAACCTTTCGTTTAACAATCATTTCACTCAAAATACAGCTTCAAAACATTCAGGTTTGCTAATTAAAACAAAAAATTCCCTTGTTCATATGACCGAAACACACAAGGTCCACCATACAAAAAATTCATTGACAGATTCTGATGGTGCAATTGACCTGCAAGGCCCTTCTTGCATCAGAAAGTCTCTTTGTATATATTTAAATGGAGAAGCACAATTCAGTGCAATATATAATACAAACTAAAAGTACATATTAACACTACATGACTGTTAATCATGCATTTCCATCAATTGAATGAAGTTTCCATTAAGCTTTTGTAGCGGGGAATTCATAGATTGTATGTAGTGTAGGTTTCCAGTATCTGCACCCTCCCTTCTTTAATCCCTCCCATTGTTTTCTAGCAATCTCATCCACTTCAAACTTGGGCAACACTGTCGTTTCCAAGCCTTCCTCACCCACTGGAAGTATTTTTGAATTGGGTTTCACATTCTTCTTAGCTCCCCTTGAATTAGGATAAACATAAGCATTAAAGGCGTTCATGTCTGAAACAGAGGGCACAAAGTGCAGCCTTTGCATGGGGAGAAGAACGTATGTATTTCCTTGCCTCAATTCCTCATGTGCTGGAACTGCTTTAATACGATGCCCTGCTTGAAGATCACCCAAATTGCAAACGAATTGGTTGGGATTGTCCATCATTACCTCTGCAACCTTGGTTCCCTTCTTCACTGCAATTCTTTCAAGCCCACCATTAAAGCTGATGAGTTTCACTGGTTTGGATGGAGAGAAGCACGAACCCAGATTATTTCCCATGAATTTCACCACTTGTATAGCAAATAATGTATTGAAGTTGTGACAAATGAATCAAAAAATGTTTGAGAGATTCTGAAGAGAGTGTTGAGATGGGATTTGAACAAAGAGGGCAATTGTATTAATAGTTTATTTAGGACGAAGAGAAAGAGTCTCGGATGAATCCAGATTCCACACGTTTCAGTGACTGCAATTATCACACCTTTTTTAATGTTTCGTTGAAAAGTATTGTAAGTTTTAAGCCACGCATTTTACCATGTCATGGGTATTATGGTTGACAGCTTGGTAGGAAGTCTCTTTCAATGGTTCTATTTCTTTAAATCGTATCAAATGGTCGGTGATTATTGACTGTATATTTTTGTAGTACCTGGTCGTCGTAAATGTTGATCCATTTTTTATGGAGTGGCGGAGGCCATGACTCGATTGACTTTGAAGACAAGTGAGCTTTGAGAAATTGAATCCATGGTGGAATCCGCGGTTTGTTTATGTGGTTTCCATTACGTTTTTCAACCATATCATGTGATTGTTGAGACCACCTTTGCTACATTTCCCTTGTTTTTCAAGTACCATTAAACTTGGTCTGTGGAAGGCTTTGTTTTTTTCACTTGACTTTAAACCAGTCAAGCTTTTTGACATGGTCCGCTGGTCATTTATTCATTTTTCAGAATACATATCTGAACATATCTGGTCTCCCTTTCTTTTTTTAATAATATGTGTATAATTAAATATTAATATAATTAGGAATATTTATTCATAAGGAAAAACATAGGTTCAGTTTTATTAAAAATGTTCTCATGTTTGGACTCATGAGAGTGCCCTTTTACCATTTAAAAAAAAAAATTGTAGTATTCTCTTTATATTACTACAAAGTTAAATAAAAATTATTTATAATAAAAAAAAAAAATTGTATTCTGATTTTCAATCAATTTATAAAAAATGCTTTATTCTAATTTTC
Source organism: Chamaecyparis obtusa (assembly GCA_027943335.1). NCBI lineage: Eukaryota > Viridiplantae > Streptophyta > Pinopsida > Cupressales > Cupressaceae > Chamaecyparis > Chamaecyparis obtusa. The sequence continues at coordinate 216,350 of BSBK01002348.1, read as the reverse complement.
ACTCGATTAATAAATATGGATAAATGTGACTCAAAAGCATCATGTACCTCAAAATACTAGGCTATGAAATAATAAAAGATATTTACATTACCGAATATAATTTGTATAGAAAGAAAATACACTTTGCTCAGAGCTTTCAAAGATAATTGGCTTCTTTACATGTCTCTTGTAAATGAAGGGTAAGTTATAAAAATCATTATTATTATTTTGATGAATAGAGGCCTTCACTATTAATAGAAATATTAAAGTACAATATTCACAAAAAAAGGGCCGGGGGAAATAATCACCCCGCAAGTTCACACGGCACTTAGGCCGGAAACAAACAACTATTCATTAAAAAAAACTATAAAACCAAAAAACCCTCAGGCTGCGAGAGTAGTAGCAGAAGAGGGAGGAGGATCTTTATCATCCGGATTGCCCCAGACATTGGGCCCAGGAGTTTGACTTTGATGATATTATTATAATTAACATTATTTAATATTTTTTTTTCAATTTATATTTACTAATCAAGTATATACTATGCATTTTTTAATCTATATTTTAAAAAGTAGTGTAATTATTTTAACATAAAAATAGTTTAAAAAAATAATTATTGATATTTTAATTGGTTAAAAATAATTAACTTGAAATTTTTGGATGGAAGGTATTATGACTTGTACATTTGAATTATGATGAAGATCCATCTAAAACAAAATGTATACATGCATATATTAAGCAATAAGCATCCCATGCATTTCATTGCTAATGTTTACATACCACTACAATTTGCACGTCCTTAAATAATTTTGTTACGAATATGGGATCTTTGGGCGATTAATCATTACCGACATTGCACACAAATATCAAGCATATGCGATATATTCCTATTGATGAAATGAGTTTTATATCTGCCCATATTATTTGTAGATACCAATCCACACTCGAAATAATTATTTTCATCACATGACATAAAAGATTTTGGTAGAAGGTCAATTACCTTTGTTGATCATCTCACCTAGTTATGTCTTGTGTGAAGCATAACGTTGTATTTAAGTGTTATGCTCAATAAAATGTGTTGGTGTATGTTTGGATCATTTTTGTAACCATATTTACAAGAAAAGGTAAATTTGGCTTGTTGGTAATCAATGCTTATGGTGAGTCATTGTTGATTGTACTTCAAATAGTTGTGACCTAGACATGTTTTTCCATAAAGGGTGTGATCTAAAACAAGTTAGATATAGAGAAATTCCAATTCAAATGTTAGTAATATGGTTTCCCTGTATGGAGTATAAATAATTCTCACGTGTCGAACAAATGTATTAAAAATTATTGCTAGAAATATTTGATACATCTACACATTTATATGGCCTAAATAATATTGCAAATCTCTCTAATTAGAGAATTTTAAAGCGACTCATGCACTAGTTGCACATAGTGTGTTTGCATATGCTCAAGATGCGGAATCACATGATGTTGACGATGATCATTTTTATAGAATGGTTCTAGTATGTGTTGTCCAATGTGTTTAATGTTAGTGCACAATTTGTGAGTGGATGTTCACTTTGTAAATGGAGCACTTATTAAAATATATAAAATATGGCTTATTTTCAAGGTACTTAATCACATGATACACATCTATTTTCTACTATTTTGAATTCATGGCTGTCTTCCACTACACCATAACACTGTTATGAATACATACTTGTCTTCTACTATATTGTAGCACTGAATACATACCTGTGTTTCACTATTTTGAATACATTCTTGTCTTCCACCATTCTATAGGTTCAGTATACAAACTTAGTTCTCCAAGTATAAAACACTTTTAGACTACAATGTTTGGGCAACCACAAACACCAAGTTGGAACACAATGTTTGATAACAATGACAACAGACAACCAAAAATATACTTTTACTATAATATCAATCACTATCAAGTCCCCCTTACTGAAACAACCAAAAGAATCCTTAACAAATAATATTTTTCTTTTCTTTCTCCCCATTTTCCCTTAAGGACAAAGGTCAAAAATATATCTTATGTTTCTCCTCTGGAGAAGATCCAAAAGAATCAGTATAGAAAATTCCTTTGGATAGATGAAAAAATTTGATGCTCTTAGTTAAGAGGGGTAGCCACCCAAAGGTTCTCCTAGAGAAACTCAAAAGTATCTTTTTCTAGAGCTTTAGTAAATGTGTCTACAATTTTCTCTTTTTTAGGGATGTATTCTACTCTCACTTCCTTTTCAACAATATTTTCTCTCAAGAAATGGTATCTGATTGATATATACTTTGTTCTTGAATACATCACTAGATTCTTTGAATATTGATTACACTTGTATTATCACACATAATAGGAATGACATCATCAAATGTGAATTTTATGTCATTGAGTGTCAGTTTCATCTACAATACTTGAGTACAACAAGATATAGAAATAATATATTTTTTATTGAACCACGATACCAATCTGTCACCTAAGAAGAATGCACCGGCACCACTAGTGCTTCTTCTATCATCAACACTCCCTACCCAATCATCATTAGTATAGGCCTGCAACATGAAGTTTTCTTCCCTTTTGTACCATAAATTATAATCCTTTCATCCCTATTATCATATTTTTACTCATCTTTTGGAGACCTAATTACTAAATAAGGCTACAGTACCCTAGTTTGGATTATTAGATGATATTTCTTAAATTTGTGTTCATTTCATAGTAAGATACCTGAAAAGGAAAAGAAATGTTTACATCTAAGGTATTACATGTATATGTGTCAATATCTTGAATATGTTGTACAAAGGAAAGAACTGAAAAGATCATTCATTTGGGCTCACACAGACCGTGAGCATAGCCAATTTTTAGAAATGTATAAATGAGTACATACATACATGAAATAGATGAATATAAGTACAAGGGTACCAAACATTGCCTGGTAATGAAACATTGATATGGATTTGTCCAGTGTGCTCCTATGATCCAGAACCTACAGAGAGGAGAGAGAGGGGTGGGGGTTAGATCCAATGGATCTAAGAAATGTATGGTATCATAATATTTACCCTCATCTACAAGCATGCATGCACTCAGCCATACACTTCTAGAAGGACTATGCTACAGGGTATGTGGACTTAGGAAAGATGCTGCAGGAAGAAAAAAGAGATACCATGTTTTCTCTAACTTGTTTGTTCCATGTGCAGATGCAAAAGAAGCTAATTCATTGTTGTTTACCTCATTCAGATAATCAAAGTACTGAGAGGATGGTATTTCCAAAAGACCATTCTCAAAGTACAATGATTGTGTATACAACAACAGTCCAAAGGTGCTGGAATCCACATGAATGATGTTGCCCTGTGATGTGGGCTCTATCGAGAAAACCTCAAAGTTCCTCTATAAAGACCACATCACAGGCCAAGAGCACCCACGATCATCAAAAGGGAAGCAACTAGATGAAGTAGTATCAGTGGAACATTTAGAGATCATCAAGGCAGACTAATGATGCATGAAAGCATGGAAGTACAGAATAGAGATCAATACGGAAAAGGAAAATTTGATGACTGCATGAATACATGATGAATCATTACTACGTTTGCATCATCAAAATGCAACAGCAACACCAGATGTTGATGTTCCATATGGTGCTACTGTGACACCATAATGCATCCACAATAACAATCCACCATGCCCATCAGCCTCTAGAGTCATGGTCAAGCACTAATAATTAAAAGGGGCTTGCAAAGTACATCAAATCATCATCAGAATGAGAATCTCAGAATGGAGTGTATTGAAAATCTACATTCAATCCTGTCATGAATTGATGGAAAACAAGGTACACAACCTACATACTAAGGAAAAGTACATTATGGCATAAAGTATGTTTCAAATCTACATTCAATATATTGATGCTATGGCATGAAGAGTGCTTTAAATCGATATTTTAAGGCTAAGGAATGTGGCCATTACAATGGAGTCCAACATGAAGCCATAAAATGGGATAGTGAGCTTGACCAAATAAGATAAAAAATGATGCCACCAGATATCTCAATCAACAACAGGCAACAAGCATCAACATTGAAGGATAGTGCCAATAAAAATGGTAAAATATTCAAAATCAAGCTCACAAGCTCAAATAAAGTGGGCACCCAAGGCATGTGTGATAAGAAAATTGTGACACATCCAAAGTATCACATCAACAATGAATAAAGATTGTAATGCTTCAAGGAAGGTGCAAAATAAGCAGGACACTAGTCGAGTCAAATAGCTAGCTCACGGTACATCAATGGTACAATAAAGAATCACAAACAATAGTGAACTGCAAGTATAGCTGATGACCCTTCAAAGCAGTGGCAATGATTAAGATGCCAGTCAAGGAAAAAGAAGATAATATAAAGGCCCTAGTTTCAAAGTAAATTTACATCATGTATGCCCTAACAGAGCTCACAGGTTGTGCCATCACGAGCCTCCCCAAGGAAAAATAAATATCCAACATAAAACATAATTCCCAGATAGCTCATAGGTTGGCATCAATGATGAAACCAGTAAACACCAATAGCCATAACTCACGCATTGCAGAACAATAAGCATGTCATGGTGGCAAAGGGAGATGTAGCAAGCTCAGGCCTTTAAACACGCAACAAGAATACTAGAGAAAATAACAACAAGCCATAAAATCATGGGCCTATGCATAAAGCAGGAAACAAGCTAAGGATATGCTCCCTAGATAGTTCACGGGCCTTACAGAAGTAAGAATAAAAATAGCGAGTAAAATGTGTGAGTTAAATGAATGCCCTAGCACAATAGCCCACGGGTCATTAAAGGAAATAGCATCAAACAGTGGGCATTATACACACATAACAAAGTATAAATGACATGACATAGAACCAAAAAACAAAGGTGCTATTGAATCCATCTCACGGTTTCCAGACACCATAAAATTGTAAAAAAAAATGCCCAAGTTCGAGCGCAGGCTATGCATTAAATCTTTCCATTAGGAACAACATAAATGCAGAGTAACAAAAACCAATGCCATCAATTCGAATTCAATAAGCAAGGATGAAAAAAAGTAAATGATGCCCTATCATCTCATGGGCTATCAAGGGTTTATCAGTTTATTCTTAGTAGTGACAAAATGTGATGCAATGTATAAAGGAATAGAGCTCATAGTTTAACATGCCAGCATACAGTTATAGGTAAAAAGTGATGCCATGAAATGCAACAGGGAGCATCTCAACAACAAAATGGCACCATAAAAGCATTTAATAGTGATACAATGTTGTGGCTCTTTGCCCTAATCTAAAATAGAAGATGTAAACAACAAATATTGATGCCCTAAGCTAGTTCATGGGCTACTAAGTATATACACCAGCAAAACAATGAATATGTCATCAGAGTACCCTCGAATTTTAGAGGAAAGGATAATAGTGAATCAATAAATGTAGAGAAGACAAATAAATATGCCCTCATAGCGAGCTTGATCAATACACAATGCTTACAAATGTGATGCCAAATCAAATGGAGAGGAGTAAAAACCCAAATACCTACCTCCAACGATGATGCCACGAAGCTCAAAAGGCTCAAAGTTTCCAGATCCAGCTGCATTACAAAATTGAGGCTCAGTTCAAAATAGAAACTTTCCTCATATGAATCAGCAGTGATGTACTCGATGCCTTTGGCATCTTTCTTTTCTTTTGAGGGTCATTTTTTCATGTTAGGGATTGATTAATAGGTTTTCCCTTTTCCTCTTATGGATTAGGTTGAGAACCTTATTAATTAATGTTATATTCTATGCTAGGTGTTGTCACAAATGTGGGTTTTATTTGAAATAATTATTAAATATGTTCTCCGCTTAGTTGGGTTGAGAACTATTTACTAATTTAATGAAATAAAATGTTTAAAATCCACATTTATTCTTACGGGGAAGCATTTAGATGTAAAGAATCGTTGCTCTTACTATTGTAAGATATTGAAAATTGGTGTTGTTATAAACCATTGTCAGAATATCATTTATAGAGCATGACTTAGAGGGGACATAGTAGGCTTTAATGACCATCTTTTTTAGGATTTTCACTTTTCCCCTTACCCCTACAAATCCGGGAATCTGACATCTTGATTTAAGAGGCATCTTCATGGGCCTATATACATAATTTTTTCAGTTTTGGAAGGTTGAGGGGTTTGAATGCAGATTCTTAGGCCTTTTTTTATATACCTCTCACTTATGTGATTGAGGTTAGCTCTTCATACTTTCTCTCTGGTATGAGAGTGTTGTAGCTCTGAGATATACAATTGTACTTAGCTTCTTTTTAGTGAATACAAAAGTAATCCTAATTGTCTCCTTTCGTTTCAAAGTTTCTTATTGAGTTTTTATGCTAGGTTTATTGTGATATCATATTGTCCTTAATCTTCATATTGATTCAAATAAGTATTTAGAGATTTGTTTTGGCTTTGAAGTATTAATCTGTGTACAAATTGGAATCAGAATTGTGGAATTATCTTCCCTTTCTATATTCCAAGTACCTTATTATCTCTAAGAGGTTCAAAGTAGTAGGGTCAAGTTGTGAGTTGCAGATTTGTTTCAGTTATTTTGTAAGCTTGCTTCAACTGTGGATCTTTTATCAATTCGATGGATCATCTAGTTTAATTTTAGTTTCAGTCATTTATTTCATGCACTCTCTCCCTTTCCTCAAAAATTTAGTCAAATTTCAAGTGATCCAAGGGGAAGCCAGCCCCTAATCCGGAGGTCTACTTCCTGATAGGTCACCCACAACTTGAAAGTAGTCCCATGTTTCACAAGATTGTCGAGTTTACACTTAGCACATTTGGGTGCAATCCTTAGTGACAATAGTTTTTGGCACACCCGGTGGGATAGAAGACTCAGTGAGTCAATTTTTTCTAAAGTAATTCTATATGGGTTATTGTTTGGTATGAGCAGTGACTACATTTTGATATCATACCTAGCAAATCTAATCTCATTTCATGCAGATTGACACTTAAGATTATGAGTGGGATTCCAATGAGGTAGAGAAAGAATCCTTTTGTTTAGGTAGAGCTACCATCATCCAAGAAAAGGATTAAGGCAGCCCAATCTAGTGCATCCCAATCTGTAAATCCCATTCCTATCCCTGCAAGCACTACTGTAATCCCACCTGTGCAAGCAACATTGGCAGTTTAGGTTCCCTTAAATCCTCCAATGGCTAGAAATCATCCTTTTGTGGCTTTTAATCAAGGTAGCCCCTTGAATTTGCACCAGCATAATGACATACCTATATTAGCCCTTAAGAGCCTACCTATCTTTACAGGAGAGGATCAAACCTCCACTATTCAGCACATAAGAGATGTTGCATCCCTCTGTGCCCTCCAAAATATAACTCAAGACAATGTAGCTATGAGGTTGTTGGAAACATCCCTCAAAGGAAAAGATTTGCAATGGTTTAGAGGTCTAGTGCTCAGTCAGTTCCATAGCCAGCTAGGATGAGTTGGGTCAAGCCTTAGCCAATCATTTTGAAGACAAGTTTGACCACCTCTCTTTGGTTGAACATCTGACCACTATTAAGAGGGCACCTAGGAGTATATGATGGATTTCAATTTTAGGCTCCAAAGGACATGGAATAGAATACCAGCTACAGTTAGGCCCTCAAGCCAGCACACTTTCCTATATTATTTAAGGGCACTTAACATTGATATCTCTATTATGATCCAATCTATGGGAGGGAATAACTTACCAACAACATATGAACTTTCTATAAGGGCTGAGAATAGTCTAATACAAGATGGAAAGATAGCCCCAAGGCCTCAAATGCCTTTCTTTCCTGAGCTTCATCCTATTCTGGAAGAAATCCTAGCTTTGGCGTCTATCCCACCTATCCCAACTCCTTCCCAGCAGGCTATCATTCCATCTATTGAACAATCCCAAGATTTGAAAGATATTAAAAAGAGCTTACAGTATGGTTCTAATGAGCTGGTCAACCTCAAAAGGCAACAGTTACAGCCCTACTAGCACCCTTACCAAGTCCCCTAACAATCTCAGTATCAGCAAAATAGGCCCCAATACCAGTCAGTCCAGCAAGGCCAAGCAAGAAACTATAATGAAAAGTCTAGCCAAACCTACAATCCTAATATTCCTAGTGCCTCTAGAGAGCTTGTTCCTATAGCTCAGAACAAAATGGCACAAGAATACTAGTAGAGCTATCCATGTAATCAGTAGCACATTCAAGGGATGTGTCCCAATGGTTATGGCCAAGCCCTCATGGTGCAGAACAATGTCATGATTCCACAAGAGATGTCTCAAGAATCAAACATTTAGAAAGGCTAGCCTGCTACCTCAAATGAACTCCATATACTAGAGGTGGAAATTGTTAACTTCCAGAAAGAGGAGTTTTGTGGGGTCAATTTTTCCCTAAATGATAACCAGAACTATGTTCTAGTTGTAGACAACACAAGATCTAAAAAGAAGGCCTTGGATGCTGAACAAACAACCTCTACTAGTTAGGAAGCTCCAGTTGTGACCTCACAACCCAAGGTTGCTCAAACCTCGCTTCAAAGTCAATCAAAAGAGGTCAAGGAGCCATCCAAAGAAACAACACAGTTGGCATCAGCACAACCAGAAGTTACTATGACAAAGGGACTGTAATACCCCAAAATTGGCACATTACAATTCTAATCAATTTTGGTGCATTTCTTCAAATTTCTACATCATTAAAGTCCTATTGTACTAGGCAATTTTGTCTCCTAATTGACTTTATTTGACTTGGTGTCAAATGCAAAAAAACCCTAAATTTGCATTAATCATACACTATATTTAATTCTTAAATATTTGACATTTATTGGCTAAATAATCCCTATGATTAATTAATTTAATTCTAAAGTCCTAAGTGCTTTTAATTAAATTAATTCCACCCCATTTAGCTAATACACATCAAAGGAAATAAATGTTATTTGGTTATTTAAATGAATTACTCTCATTTGGATTTAATAATTGAAAAAATTTGAAAAGCCACTCATGTGGAAATAATTCATTTTCTTAATTAAATAATTCCTTCAATTTGTCTCACTTTCCTCCATGGAAATGAAGAGTCAGCCATTTCTTTTCAAGAAACTCTTCATCCTTCTCCCGAGCTCTTCTATATTATGGACTCCTTTTTCCTCATTTGAGGAGGCAATTTTTAAAGTACCAAAACTATAGTGAATTTTTGTTGCAATTCTCTCATGCTTCCAAGATTTTCATTGCATATTAGTATAATTTCATGTTAGCAGCATTTAATGGCATTCTCATCTTAATATAGTTTTCTTATTTTGTTAATAGCTTAATTCTCATATTCGTTTTCAAGCTTCTTAGATTAAATCTGTACTTTCGTTCTTAGACTACAATTGCATCTTCATTTTAGATTAATTTCAATTCAATCTCTTTCTAGCATTTAAAATCTTCCATTTTAGAGTTGGTCTAATGGTTGTTGAGCTCTCATCCTGAGAGTAAATTCAAACACCCCACCTAAATAGGAGGCAATAGGTCGATTCGATTGAGTGTGCGAATTGGACAATTCATTTCATTTTTCATATACAATGATTAAGAAATGACTATGTTGTGTCTATGGCTGAATTAGAGGTCAACATTTAGACATAAATATTTTGGAGCCCATCGTAGGGAAGAAAATTGATTTCTGGCCTCATTAATCTTGAACTTTTTTTGAAAATTCTGCACTCTGTCGTACGTCTGTACTTCATTATGTATAGAATCTTTCACGAGTTTTATGAGCGTGTCGTGCAAAGATTTGCTTCCATTAGCATTTTCTCACAGGAAAAAGCACAATCTTGGATAGGTCCCTACACTTTCTCGCGTGCAGTGGTGTACTTCCTCGCGCAAAACTTCCCATCAATGTTTAAAATTTCTCAGTTTCTGCAATTTACTATTACTATTTCTTGACATTTATCATTTGTTGTTGTTGTTTTTATATCTCTGATTTTTTTTTCTGATAGCATAACAGTGGGCTGTAGGATGCTTGACCAAGACATAAAAACTTGCTAACGGTTTTCTTGCAGGACGGTTGTCAAAGACTTTTAAAAATGTTGTGCTTGTTTACCATTTTTACTCACATAGTATAACTAGGTCCTTGTTAAAATTTCTTAAGGGTCTTGATAGTAAGCTAGGGTAATAGGCTCTTCATTACATATAAGTGATGCCCATGGATGAATCCGAGACCCAGATCTTGCTAGCATGATAGATACTTGGGGAAGCAAGGAAAGGTAGTGAATCTTTAACATGTCTACCTGTTAGGGGATTATGCTCTTCTCTCTTTGAGAGAACCAGAAACCCAAAAGCTTGTGGATTGGTTGGAGAGGAACTATCTTGGTCATATACATGTCTTGTGTGTTTGGGTAAGGTAAAGAGGTAGAGAAGTATGCTCTTCTCTCTTTGAGAGAATCAAAAAATCTGACCCTTGGATCTAAGCCAAAGTTTGTGTCACCTTTAGAGGGCCTGTCAAAAGTTGAACCTCGGGGAATGACCTAAGTGAGTACACACCTATTTCTGGTGATTCCACCTCAGTATAATAAAGAATTCTTTGTTGATTCTAAAAAATCCAAAGCCATGTTAACTTCTTTCTCTTGATTTCGACTATCATCTTGAGAAATCTCTATCTGTTGTACTGAGCGGCACCGCTCCTAGCCCTGCTTGTAGGGGTGTATGACTTTTGGGTATCAGTGTGGCTGTGAGGCCCTAGCCCTATATTCTCACCATAGGTATGCACCTAGACATTTGAAGGTGGTATATGACATTGGCCCTTGCTTCAAGGGTAACCTTTGAACATTTATTATTGAGTCCTTGGAAACACCAAAAACACAGGCACCATCTAGGGGGTGACATGGTTGTGTGAGGTGAATGCATGCACGTAAGCTATGAGGCATGGATTTTGTCTTCTCTACCATTTTTTTTCTAGGGATAACTAAGTGATTGTTTTGAGTCTTAAACTGTCCATCATGATTAATCAAAGACTCCCATGATTCTGCCAAGTTGCTTTGTCCTTGGTAGAACTATTTGTGACTACTTCTTGCATCACTATTGCTTGATCTAAAACTTCATGCTTGTAAACAATTGCTTACAACATTCAAACTAAGATTGCTAATTCAAACTATTTGAAAATTGGAAATTCTATCAGAGAATAGTCCATGCTGTGTCTCAAAACCTGACTTTTATCTCAAAAACTATGTTGATCTATCAAAACCTGGTCTTTTCCCATGTGAGAGTTTAGAAAACTTTGCATTCCCTCATGCGAGACAACATTTTCTTGTGCAAGACAACATTTTCTTTCGTGAAGTTTTGCATTTCCTTGCGCAAACTAGCATTTCCTCGCATGAACCTGTACCTTGATTTCCAAAACAACAAGTTATTTCCTATTGACTAGTGAATTTTCTGCCTGATCTGATTTTTGTCTGAGGTCTGTTTGCTTGTTCTCTTGTTGTTCACTATCCAAAACTAAGTGTCTTGATCTTTGAACTGAATGAATAATGCTTAAACTCACATTGTCTCTCTTTTATTTGTCCTATCTCATTGTGCTTTTGTACCTTATGACGTGATAGTCACATCTCAACTATTCTAGCCATACGCTTGACAATTCATGTTGGGTGCATTTCACATCTTGGCTATTCTAGCCTCTTATATCTCCTTTTTCACTATCCTAGAGATAGAGTTCTAGCATAATCCCAAGTCCTCTCTCGTTGCATTTTCATCTATGCCTATTATGACTAGAAGCGGTAACACATTCCCCATTTGTGGTATCAGACAAGGTATAGGCAAACCTCGTAATCAGGATATAGGTCCATCCGAACCCATTATCCAACCTGAGTGTCAAGAGGGATCCTTAAGTTCCTCTTCATTGAGTACATTGAAAGACAACCCATCTCAATCCTCATCTCTAGTATTCCAGGAGTGTTATAATCTGTTGTTTCAAGCACAACCTGAATTATTGTTTCGAGAACAACATAACCCATTGTTCCAAGATCAACGAAACTCTAAAGGGTCACTTTCTAGAATTAATCCTATTGACCCCCTTGAATCTATCAACCCTTTTGATCCTATTAACATGCCAAAGGTTACCTTAGTTGCACCCTTTCGACATCATTCATATCATTTTATTGAGTCTGCACTCGTTGCACAATCCCACTTTGACAAGATGGGAGACCCATTTCATTTTGAATTCCAACTAGGCCAATACAACAAAATTCATGAGCAATCTCAAAAAAACCAGTGTCCTAGTCAATCTCAAAATGATCAACGTTATGATCAATCCCAAAATGATCAAAATCAAGACGAATCTAAAAAAAAAACCTCAAGATGATCGGAAGCCCTATCACTATCGCCCTCCTCCACATGACTAGAGTCAAGATAAAGTCTCGAACATTTATGAGATTCTTGGTAATGACGATGAGATGATAACCCAAAATGACATGGATGTTGCAAAAGCCAACAAGAGGCTTATCAAGATGATAGAGATCCTCCTTCTAGAAGAGAAAGAGAAATACTTTCTTGAGCTGGCCAAACAAGGGGCCAAATCACCCCCAGACTACCAAGTCGAAACACTTGTGGCCAAAGAAGAAGAAACTGAGACTGCAAAGTTGCAAAAGATGATTCGAGACATGCAAGATCAAATTAGCCAAATTGCGAAGGATAAGGATAAACCCATATGACAATTCACAATGGAAAGCATCTGTTCTTTCCCCTTCGATAAGAGTCTTCGCATGCAACCTTTTCCCAAAGGTGTAGAGCTTCCTAAATATGACAAATACTTGGGTACTATCGATCCCCAGGATCACTTGAGGGAGTTTGGCGCGCTATCCATGGAATTCATACATGATCAGACTTATCTCATGCACCTCTTTCCTTGTAGTTTGGGTGGGTTAGCTATGGAGTGGTTTTCTCAGTTACCCACTGGAATCAAATATTTTGATGAGATTGATAATCTATTTATCTAGCATTATTCCCATAATATTCAGCATCTAGTCAATATTCGAGACCTTTGTAATCTAAAACAGTGATAAGGGGAGCCTTTCTTAGCATTTCTCTAGAGATGGAGACAACTATGTACAAAATATCCTTGCAAACTACTATAGTCTGAAAGACTCGACATCTTCTTGGACAATCTTGTCCCAGATTTTGGATATCAAGTACAATTACAAGGTCCCCTAACTTTTGATAGTATGATCAAACAAGCCGTGTGAATAGAAGCATATATGATCAAGAAAGGAGAGTTGACTTTTCAAAAGGATAACAAACAAGGGTCTTCCTCCTCAAACAAAGATAAAGGGAAGTTTGTCAACAAGAATAGAGATGTTGTGAATGATGGAGTGGTTGACAATGTGACCCTGAAGCTTGCAAAATCTATTTTCAATCTTTCCTCTAGTATACAGGTGGTCAAAGCTACTTAAAAGACTATAACAGACACTCAACAACCTTCGAGATCCACTAAAAACAAGCCTTGGGAATCTCAACCCAAGCATGAGTTCACATCCTTAGGAGAACTATTTGATGTGGTTTACAAGACTCTTGTGCAAAACTAGATACTCACTCCTTTGGAAAAGCATCTTTATGACCCGCAACTGCAACCTCATTGGTGGAATGATAGCAATTATCACCAAAATAAGGGTCATAAAACTTCTACTTTTCTCCAGCTGCGCCATAAGGTCCAAGATCTGATAGACAAAAGTGACATTATTGTGGACTTCTATAACAAGAATTCAAATCATCAAGAATTTAAAGATCCCTTTCCTGCTCACAAGAAAGGTGAATCTTCCAAGACTAAGAATACCAATGCCAAAGTTAGCTACATGTACACTACCAATGACAATGTCATCAACATGATTGAACTTGTTGAGGTTGAGTATTGCGATGTGATTACTATCAAGAGGAGCGAGGATGCTCCTAAACCTAAGACTCCATTTTTCTTGCGAGGCCCCGAGTCTCATTCTTCCAAACCTGAATCATCTTAGGATTGCACAAACGTTGTTACTAACTCTCATGCAAAAATTACCATTAAGGGTCCTGACCCTTCTACATTTGCACTGAAGCAAACTGTGGATAAAACTATTGTTGGCCCTACCAGCAAGAACTCAAAATCAGTCCCCACACCTAGCACAACTAATTATAGCATTCTAGACCAGCTGCAATGTACCAACGCTCAAATCACTATCTTTGAGTTGTTGAAGATCTCGCCTGCTCATAGGGAGATTCTGGATAAAGCTCTCACCGAGGAAAAAATCCCAAAAGATTTGGATTTTGATTGGTTTCAATCCATGGTGGGTCACTTGACATCACCACATTATCTTTCCTTTTTTGAAGAAGATGACCACTCACTGAGCCATCTGCACAATGCTCCTTTGCATATAGAATTCATGATAGGTCCAAAGCACGTCCGTCGTGTCCTCATTGACAATGGTGCTGGCCTCAATATTTTCTCTGCTAAGCTACTTACCCAATTAGGTTATGATGAAGATTGCATAGATGCCCATAATAAAATCACCATTAAGGCGTATGATGAAGAAGAACACAAATCCAATTCTCTGGTTGTGTTTCCCATTCGAGTTGGACCTATTGAAAGAGATGTCATTTATCAAGTTCTAGATATTCCTCTTGCATATAATATACCATTGGGTAGACCATGGATCCATGAAATGCAGGCGGTTCCATCCACATATCACCAATGTATCAAGTTCCCATTCCATGGTGTAGAATTGACAGTACCTACCAATACCAATTATTCTTACAACACACTTACGCCATCTGTAGAAAGTCTGGTCCCAACTAATAGAAAGTCCACTAGATTCTATGATGCCAAACTCATAGAAATGGAACAGACTCTGAAACTCAAAGATACAAGCATGGGAGGGTATCAAATTGAACCTTTGTTATCATTAGCAGCTCTACCTCCATCTTCGCGTTCCTACAGGAGACCCTCTGAGAACAACAAACCTTTTGCTTGTTCTCCCCAAATAGTATATGGTGGTGCCTTTGTCAAGGTCACAACGCCATTAGAAGATGAAGATGAGGAAAGAGCTATTACAGCTTGGCTTTACAAAGGAAAAGAAACATTTGAACAAATCACTCCTGCTCATGACTTAGAACAAAAACCATATAGTGAACCCTTCAAAATCATGAAGTGCTCTAGTTATAAAGGGAGTGGACCTATAGGGGTGAATGATAATGGTTTTCTTAAACCAATTGAAGCCACAGGTCATCGCACCAAGGACACCATAGGTCTAGGCTTCAAGAAAATCCCATTTCATCTAGGGATTAACAAGTTTGTGCTAGAGCTAGAACCAGAACCAGAATGCCAGCCAGAACCTGAAGACATTGCTTCAGTTGATAAATCAGAGAAAAACTATAATGAGGATAATTTTCCATATCCTATTCCCCCAAAATTTTCTGCATTCTTTGTAGAACCAGATGAACCTATTACACCTGTCCATCTAGTAGAGACTGATAGTGATTCTGATGACACTGCTTCAGTGCATCGACTCACATATGACCAATGGAGAGCAATACAAATGGTTGATCCTAATTTTTAGGGTGAATGGTACATACCACCACACTTCCAAAAGTGGTTTGAACAGGATCAACTTCAACAAGCCATCAGTGCTGCAAGAGCTGAAAATGAGTCAGATGGTACAACAAGTGTTGATGGAATTCCCATATCAAGCATCATTGATTCACATGAATATGAGTTTGATTCTCTGTATGATGCAAATTTTGATAAAGATATAGATTTTGTTCATTTGCATGAAAACCTTTTCAAAGTAGGTGAAGGGTCTAGTGTTAGGATGGCTAAGTGTGATTCCACTAACACTAACATTCCCTCTACTTCTGCTATGAGGAATCGAGAGGAATAAAACACACCTTTGGATGAGATCGCTCTAGGTCTTGACTTCTCATCAATGCTTTCGATGGCTATACTATGAATGCACTTGAACCCACCACTTCTCTTTCACTCCACCACCCTGAAATTATCAACTGGAACTCTCCCTCTCCAGCTAGTGAAGCCCTTATGTTCCAGAATGATTACACTCTTGCTTGTTATCTTAACATTGTCGAACCTATAATGCTCTCCACTAGTGAAGATAGTATCAACATGACTGAAGCTGATATCAAGTATCTTAGTCATAAAATTAAAAGAAAAAAGAATAGGTTCTCTGATGGTGAAAACCACATTGTGGCAGTGTCAGTGCCGAAAAAAGTAAAAATAAAAGACTTATCCGAGGGTGAAAACTTCTCTGAGGTGCCCAAGGATGAGATACTTGATACACTTCCTAGTCATTTTCAAGAGAGGTTAGTAGTGCTGATTGAGCCAACACAACTAGTGAACTTGAGTATAGAAGCTGCACCATAGATTATTCATTTAGCACAGTCTCTATCTATAGAAGAGAAAGAAGAATTCACCAATTTCTTTCAAAGCAAGAAAATTAATTTTGCATAGACTTACTCTGATATGCCTGGATTGGATCCCAATCTAATCATGCATCATCTATCCATTGCGCTAGGCATTAAGCTTGTCAAACAAAAGCTTTAGAAGATGCATCCACATGTGGCACTTTTAGTAAAAGCTAAGTTAGAAAAACTTCTCAAAGTTGGTTTCATCAGAGCTATTGACTATGCAGAGTGGATCTCTAATATTGTTCCAGTTACAAATCATGATAAATCTATCTGTGTGTGCATAGACTTCAGAGACCTGAATAAAGCATGTCCTAAAGATGACTTTCCATTACCCAATATTGACATTATAGTGGACATGATAGGTGGTTACCAAATGTATTCTCTAATGGATGGATTTTATGGTTATAATCAAATAAAAATCACACCAGAAGACCAAGAAAAGATAGCCTTCAGATGTGCTTGGGGAGATTTCTATTGGAATGTCATGCCCTTTGGACTAAAAAATGCTAGAGCTACATATCAAAGGGCTGTTACAACCATTTTTCATGACATGATGCACAAAATAATGAAAGACTATGTAGATGACACTTTGGCTAAGAGCATGCAGTGGAAAACACATCTTGTAGATCTAGGTCCCATACTGGATCGAATGGAATAATTTAGTCTTAGAATCAATCTGAAAAACTATGTATTTGGTGTCACTTATGGAAAATTGTTGGGTTATATCATATCTACTAAAGGCATAGAGGTAGATCCCAAGAAAGTTCAAGCTATCATGGAGATGCCTCCACCAAATAACATTAGTCAGATGAGAGGACTTCAAGGTAGACTACAATCTATTTGGCACTTCATTGCACAACTGACCGATAAGTCATAGCCATTCACCAAAACTCTACATAAAGGTGTGACTTATGAGTGGAACGAAGAATGTGACAAAGGGCTCACTCAAATCAAACAATATCTTGAAAATCCACCAATCTTGATGCCTCCTATTCATGGGAAGCCACTAATCCTTTATATCTCAGCTACAGACACATCTTTGAGTGCTCTTTTGGCTCAAGAAGACCACAATAACAAGGAAAGAGCCATTTATTACATCAACAGAACTCTGATCTCTTATAAGATGAACTATTCAGTCATTGAAAAGGCTTGTCTAGCAATGGTGTTTGCTTCACATAAATTAGACACTATATGCTTGCTCACAGTATGAGACTTATTTCTCAAATTGATCCATCAAAGTACTTACTCAACAAAGATGCTCTTATAGGAAGACTGGCAAAATGGGTCATGATACTCAGTGAGTTTGACATTGAGTATGTAGAGAGAAAAGCTATTAAAGGACAAGCTATTGCAGAGCAACTGGCAGAAGCTCCTCTCAAGGATCATCAACCATTGAAAATTGAATTTCTAGATGAGTCCATAATGCTTCTCACACATCAAATATGGAACATGTTCTTCGATGGATCTTTCACCCAGAAAGGGTCAGGTGCCAGGATACTATTTGTCACACTACAGAGATACTCTTTACCAAAGGCTTATAAAATATTGTTTCCTTGCACAAATAACATTGATGAATATGAAGCTTCAATCAATGGCATGAAGATAGCTATTGAATGGCATGTGGATGAACTTAAGGTCTTTGGGGACTTAGAATTGGTTATTAATCAAGTCAATGACACATATCAAACTAAAGATGAAAAGTTGGTGCCTTATAAACGGATGGTGGATGATCTAAAAAAGTATTTTGCACACATTACTTTCCAGAAGATTCCAAGAGAAAATAATAAAGTAGCTGATACCATGGCCACTCTTTCCTCCATACTACAAATGCCAAAAAATGACTTTAGACATGAATTCCTGGTGATGACATTACACTACCTAGCCTACAATACCCTTGAATCCAAGATGATCTATTTAGTCATTGGACATGATTCATCTTGCTACCATCATATTTACTCCTACCTCTGAGACCAAATTATCCTAGATACTTTACCAAAATGAAAAATGTCATCTAATCTACAGTGCTTCATGATATGTCATTGTAGCCAATGACTTGTATAGGTGAGGTCTAGACGGTACCCTCCTTAGGTGTCTAGAACCCGATGAGTCCAAACGTGTGTTAGTTGAGGTGCATGAAGGTATCTATGGTTCTCATTCGAGCAGCCTAACATTAGCTCATAAACTTATTAGAGCTAGTTACTATTGGATGGATAGGAAAAAGAAGCTATAAAATATGCCAAGTCTTGTAAATAATGTTAGCTTCATGGAAATATGATTCATGCTCCTACTAAGCAACTCATTCCCTTCATTAGTTTCTAGCTATTTTAGCAACGGGCCTTTGATTTGGTGGGTAAGATACATCCTTCTTCCTCAAGAGGGCACAAGTTCATTATCACATCTATAGACTATTTCACCAAATGGGTTGAGGCAATGCCTCTAACTATAGCTGATGGCAAGTCTGTAGCAAGGTTCATACTGAATTACATCATTTGTAGATATGGTATACCCTCCTCAATAATCATTGACAATGGGGGGAAGTTAAAGAACAAGGATCTAAAGGAGTTATGTGCTAAGCTTAGAATCATTCAACATTGGTCCTCGATCTATTATCCCCAGGGTAATGGATAGGTAGAAGCTTCCAATAAGACAATTCTCAAGATCCTGCATAGAACAATTCACAAATCTGGTAGAGATTGGGACCTCTAGATTAATTTGGATTTATGGGCCTATAGAACAAGCATTCTAACTCCAACAGGGGCTACACCCTTTTCCTTAGTCTACAACGCGGATGTTGTGTTTCCTATTGAGGTCAAGATTCCTACATTGTGAGTCTCTCTGAAGAACCTCATTACTGATGAAGACATTAGAATATCTCGGCTACAAGAGGTAGAGTTATTGGATGAATGTCAGAAAGTGGTGTTCAATCATCTAAGAGCATACCAGAAAAGAATGTCAAAGAGCTACAATAAGAAAGTTAGACCAAGGGAATTCCAAGTGGGTGATCTTGTCCTGAGAGGAAACCCCAAGAATAAATAGTAGCGGATCCAGAAAGGAAAGTTTGAACCAAATTGGCTGAGTCTGTACATCATAACTGCAGCATTTGGGTATGGTGCTTACCAACTATTTACTACTGAAGGATAATAGCTTAAAGATCCAATCAACACTCTACACCTGCAAAGATTCTACAGCTGAGACATTCTTTGCATGCTCATGTACATACTTTATTCTGAAAAAATCCTAAAAATTGCAAAATGTCCTGAAAAAATGACCATCTTAGTGAAAACTTGGTAAATAGGCACTTTGATGTATCTATTATCTTAGTGAAAACCTAGTAAATAGGCACCTTGATAATAACAAAAAAAATAGAAAAAAATGAAAAATTGAAAATTGCAAAAAAAAAAGTGAAAAAGCAAAAAATACAAAAAATATGAAAAAAATGAAAAAGAAAAAAAATGTGCCATTGATGAAAACCTGGTAAACAAGCATCATGGTAGAAAAAATAGAATCTCTACCAAGATGGTGAAAACCTAGTAAATAGGCACCTCTTGTTCCCCAATGCTATACCTTTTGCAACACCACTTGGCTTTTGCTTTCCTGCTTTAGTTTGTTTCCTGCTTTAGTTTTCTAGCTCATGCATCCGTTCTCAACTATCTTTGAGATTTTTCTCAACTGTACATGGATTGAAATTGGTCACACTTGGGGGCATCTTCCTAGTCTAGGGGGCATTGTCCTATCATTTTCAAAGTATTTTCCTTGCATTAGTCACTAGTGGTTCTCATTGTGTCTACCTATTGATGCCTAGATACTTTTGAGATTTCTCTCCTTGAGAATCTCTCGTATTAGTCACCAGTGGTTCTCACTATGTCTACCTACTGATACCTAGCTATCACTTGGATCTCTATTCTTGAGGATCCCTCGTACATCAGTCACCAGTGGTTCTCACTATGTCTGTCTGGTGATACTTCATTAGTACTCTAATTTCTCCTTGGGACTATCTCTCGCGTCAGTCACCAGTGGTTCTCACTGCGTCTGCCTACTATCACTATCTTGTTGAGACTTCTCGCACTATGTACTTCTAATCTAACTTCAATCTGCTTAAACTAAAACTAAAAACTAGATTTGTAACTCTCTGAAGCATGCCAAGCTTTTCTTTTGTGTGTTTGTCTTTTTTCTTTATCATTCCTCCTCGAGCAACTCTAAGACGTCTCTCTTGACTGAGAGAATCAAAGACTGGGGGCATGATCTTTTATTTTCTTTTTGTTTGTTGGTTTAGTTCCAATGATCTAATGAATCTATATAAGAGGGTTGGCCACTATGAGAGCCTTCATCTCATGTTGGATGGCCATGTGTACCTTGACTCTTTTTATATGGAAACTTTTGTGAGGTTGGTTCTTCTCCTTGTTTATTTGAGTGACTTCTTTCTGCTACAAGTGGAATTGCAAATGCTCATCCTATAAAGTGAACGTAAGGGTCACTATGAGCACCTTGATATACTTATCATTCACTTAGAAAAAAGAAGAAACTCTCACGTGTCTGGTGTGTTTGTATGCAAGCAACATCCAGGTCATTCTAGCAACTATGATTTGATGTTTATGTTAACTTGCTAAATCAAAAAGAATAGGTGTTCAGGTCATTGTGGCTTCTTGTGCCTTAATGCTTGCACCTCATTCTGACAAATCTAAGACTAATGTCATATTCATATTCTCATGATTGCAATGTAAGTGAGGGTTGTATGGCATCCTATGAGCATCCGTTACTAAAAACTCTATGATGATAATAAAATGGGTCCAACAACCAAGTCCTAGGGTTTGCATTTAGCTTAGGCTTGCATTTTCATTCCTAGGCTTGCATTAAGATAGGGTTTTGGTGCTCTCTTTATTGTCTTCTTCTAGATCTATTTACCAAGGGTTCTCATCTTCAGTCCTAGGTTCATCTTGACTACACAAGTGTCTGATCCCCACTCTCAATCTTCAAACATTCTTTTGGGTAGTACTTGTCATGTATTGCGACATCCTGCATGAGATGATTAGTACCATATCTATTGCATTTTCATTGCATCCATAAACTCATGTGCATACATTCTACATTTACATATTCATATACATGTGCATTCATTATAAGCATAAATCAAATCATACATTGCATTTATTCATCTACCATATATCATTGCATTTCACCTTGCATACTCATATATAAAATAAAACATGTGCATATTCATCTGCATATACATAAAGGAATCATGTGCATCTCATATCTAATCCATACATCTAAGAATATAGGAAACATCTCATAAACATCAACACAAAAGAAATATACCCATAAGTACAATGATATCAAAAGTTGAGCTCATATATATATATATATATATATATATATATATATATATATATATATATATATATATCAATTGATCAATGTCAATACAATCAAAAGAATGGTGCTACTCGAGCATAGTATATAAAAAATGGGGCAAATACATAAATATATATCAATGTCCTGGATCTAACTTTTCCCTGGTGGAGGTGGAGGTGGTGGTCCCTATGGAGGTGCCTATGGAGGTGCTTGTGGAGGTGCCTATGGTGGTGCCTATGGAGGTGATCCCTGTGGAATGGCCCGTGCCCCAGCATACTCTGAAAATGGCAGAACCTACTCCGCTAAATCTGGCACTACGCCCACATACATTGTGTAATAATAGGATGACTATGCAGCCTCATATTGCACCTCAAGTTGTGCCCTAGCCAGTGCCTCCTAGAGCCCTCTGATCTGTTGATCCCGCTCTACTACTTGGGTCTCCTGCACGGTGACCTGTGGGTGGAAGTCATCCTGCTCCCACTACACCTACCTAATCCTCTCTTGGCTCTTCCTGACAGCCTCCTGTAACTATGACACCTACCTTCCCACAGGTGGATCTCACATGTCTATATCATCACCCTATGCCCCCTTGTCAGGAGGCAACTACTGAGAGGTGTCACCCGTCCTCTGCCTAGTGGACCTATCCTAGGTCTCGCTACCACTAGCACCTACATCTGAACCCATCTACCTTGGAGGAATGGGGGTATGTCCCATCCTCAGTCTCAAAACCCTCTATTGATTTTGCTACTACTGAGACACCTATTACTGTACAGGCTGCTGCTGTGCTGGTACCTACTACTGTTGTGCCTGCTATTGTGCAGGCTGCTATTGTACCACCTGTTGTACCCACTGGCCCATGCCAATAGGATCTGTGAACCTAGGGTATGGATGTTCCAAGATATAATCACTGTATGTAGGAGTCACCCCTAAATTGGTCACATCTACCATGTAATCCCACCAAGCTGGTGGTATTCGTGCCTCGATCATGATCCTACCCTAGTCTAGTCTTAGCTACCGTCCCTTCATCGTCTCATCGATGAATTGGGTGTAGGTACAGTACTCCTAGGAGACATCTTGTGGTCTCCCAAACTGTCGTAGGACCCGTGTGAGCAGGAAGCATTTAATGATGCTGATGGTCCACCTGATCAGGGGATGTGAGAAGAACATATGTGGCAGCTCATGCTGGGCATCATCCCATATCTCTGTAGCTTCCCATAGCCACCAAATCACTCCAGCCATGTCATCTAACTACCCGTGCCACTGCTTTGTCTTACCCAGCACTGGCTAGGTCATAGGACCTGCATACCTATAGATATAAGGCTTTAGTGGCTACATAGTATCATGAAATATCAACCTGCATACAGGGAGATGCTCCCAAGCCCATATCTATAAAATAAAAACCCCTACAACCATCATCTACGCACTTCGATACATGATCTCATGCATCTCATGGTACATCTGCATGAGCATGCACTCACCCCATCCAAATTGCATTGGTGGCTACTTTTGCATCCACTCCAACGTGCATCCCCATCCGCACTCTAGTCCATGTTGTCCCCAATTTGGCATCAGATAACAGCTCAAGAACACTGCTAGGATGACCACAAACTTGTTTCCTACTCCATATCGACTGATTAGCTCATCCCACAAGATGGCCTGATCCATCACTAAATCATCTTAAAAAATGGCCCCCATTGCTAGTGTGCCCGCCCTCGACTAAAATTCATAATCCACATGGGCACCATAGAATGGTATCCTCAATATCCTGTAAATGTCCTTGGGAGTGACAGTTATCTCCCCCATCGGCAAGTGGAAGGTGTTCATCTTCGAGTGAAAATGCTCAACCAAAGCAACTAGTAGTCCGTGATTCACTTGAATGTCAAGTAGATCATGTAGATAAGTTAATCCCAACCCATCTATGTGGGCACCCTCTGAATCATCCAATCTTAGTACTAAGTCCCCAACGACTGGGTGGTGAGACCGAAACACAATATCTAGGAAGTCAACCTGCAATGCAAGTGATGATACTCAATCAGTATCTCAATCATGATGGTTTTCAAAGAGAAAAAAGCAACAAGTGAGACTATGTACCTATCCTAAACATGACTCTTGGATGCTCTAATTGGCTGATTTCATGAAAAATTGGACGAAGACTCTCAAATGTTGCAACAACTTCTCGTGCGAGGAAACTATTCCCCCATGCAAGATTTCTTTGTCGCATGAGATAGATGTTGAACTACAACTGATTCAGAATCTAATTGAAGAATCTATGATTAAAGATCACTGAGGAGTTGCTGATTAGATATGTAATATGATTAAATTAGTATTATGTTGTCATTGATGTCAACTAGTTTGACAACACTTATCTTGTAAGTTACTATACTGAGACATCTGAAGAAAGGTGGAAAAGATGAAGAACAGAGAAATCTACATGAGGAAAGATGTACATGATAGATGAGGATAAGAAACACATTGAGTAACTTGTTGATGAGTCTATGACTTGATGATATTGACTTTATTATGTTGCATTTATCTATGATGAAGTATAGAGCTGAAAGACACAAAGTAATGTTTTCGGTAAATGAAGCATTTCTAGTATACACCGATGAAGTGTAGTGTATACTAATTGTAGTATTAACCGAGCAGTGTTCACCGACACATTTCTTTGTTAACTGAGTGAAACAGAATGAATTAAATGATTAGTTTAGCTGATAAGATTGATGAGCTGGCAAGAGTATAACATTAAGGTAATAGATAATGTTTGTTACACAGATCGACGACTGATGAAATTTAGGAAAGATCTAAAGGATGAGAATCAAACATGTTATTGACACAAGTATCAAGAAAGTTTGAAGCAACAAAATCTATGAATGTGGTTAAGCAGCAAAATCTGATGGTGGAGAAGAAAATGATTTAATCATCTATATAAGAGAATAGAATTTCTTTATGAAGGATGCCGAAAGAAGAAGAAACTACAAGAATATTGTGTGAACAAGGTTTTCATGCATTCTGATCATATTAGTTAAGTAAGAACTGAGCTGCAAAGAAATTACCGATGGACAGTAAGTTGATATAGTATTGAATCTGAAGTGAAATATTGATCAGAAGGATTTGTATGGACTAAATATTGATCTGTAATCTGCAATTGAAGTTGTATTAAGGTAGGTCATTTACTGTTACATATTTAACCATTGTATATAGTCAAAATCTCTTAACCAAGTGGACTCTGAAAGTCTTATGATGTATCATTCATAGAATGAACATTGTTATCCTGTCAACCCCATAGTGAATGCTAGTTGGACGATTACTTCTAGTCTAAAATCCTCTAACAAGGTCACACCTGACAATGTGTTTGTAAACCTTTAACAGGGTTGGGTCTTAACTGACCTCACTTTAGAAGAGTGAACAATTTTGGGTTGCCGGTCCCAGTTGGTTTTTCCCTTTACAGGGTTTCCATGTTAAATCTCTTGTGTTATGTGTTGATTGTGATATCTGTGTTATTATTCTTTACATGTTACATGTTAGATTTGATCGGTAAACTATTATAGTATTAGACTGGTAATCGGTAAAAGCACAAATAGTGAAAGTTTTATTATTTATCGACGAGTAGAAATTAGAGAAGTTGTTTTGAATTATACATTTTGTTTTGGGACACTAGATAATTGAATCCCCCCCCCCTCTCAGTTATTCTAACAATAGGATCCCTGTTTGTGTAAGAGTTCATCACTAAGGATGAAATCTCATGTGGCATCGAAAAACACCTCACGCGAGCTTGCGAAGGTACCCCATGCAAAGAAGCCCTAAACCTGAAAGGAAACCATTTCCTCGCATGAGAGGCGACCTGGACCAAAGTGAGGAAACTATTTCCTCGCCTGACATTAGATGAACTACGCCCTAAAATCATTTAAATCTACTTAAAATGACCTACGAAAGCGTTAAAACTTGAAATGCAAGATGGTTTATCAACTACTTACAGGTGCGTCATACTCCGGTGGCCGGTTGTGTCATTGAGAGTGGTCAAATCGATGCAAATGCACTGGCACATTCTCCATTTCTCTCAGAGCTCTCAAATTTGCTAAAGACAAAGTGAATAATGAATTGAAAATGACCCCTCTAGGCCTTATATAGCTTTTGACCTAATTTTCAAAAGTGCTCTATTTTGTGCAAAAACTTCACCCTTGGCTAAATCAACCGTTCTGAATCTATTTTCAGGATTGAAATTGAAATTTGACATCTCTAGATAGCTCAAAATCATGGTTTAAATTTTTGGGACCATTGGGATCAGACACTTGTGCAGTCGCTCTTCTGATGTCATTTTTATTACCAAATCTTATCTCATCACCATTTTCTTGAGATCTTCAATGTTTTCATCAAAAGTCAACTCTGGTCAAGCATGGTCAAACTTGGTCAATAAGACCTCTAAATCACTCTCAATCACTTTCACATCCTCTCGATGCTTCCTTAATCAAATTTGAGTTCCTCTGGATCTCTAGTTTTAGCCATATCTGCAACCTCTTGCTATCAATCATATTTATGTCATGTCATCTTTCAATTTCTCTCTCGAGGGGGTAGGATGATTGCATCATTTGAATCTTGTCAAATCAATTCTTGAATTAGTTTGATCTGAATCAAAAAACCTCATCACTTGGGGCATCTCTTCACTAGGGGCATCTTTGGGCCTTGCATCTTGTCATGTTGTCATCTATCTTTTAGGTATCTGAGCAATCTAACACGGATCCTCAAGGATCAAGCTTCGTTCTAGAGATGGTTCTCAAAATCTCATTAGGTATTGGGGAAATCTAACCCTAATTCCTGAAAGACAAGCTTCGTTATGGAGATGGCTTTCAAAATCTCTTTTAGACCGTTATTTGGGCAATCTAACCTAGGTCTCGGAGGACTAAGCTTCGTTATGGAGATAGTCCTAAATCTGCATCAGTTATCATTTAATCAATGGGTATTGGGGCAATCTAACCCTGACTCCTAAAGATTGAGCCTTGTTCTAGGGACAATATTCCTTCAAAGTGGTCATCCGATCGAGGTCTTCGCAATCTAACTTAGACTTTAGAGAATCATGCTTCATTCTAGAGATGGTTTTGCAACTTGATCTAACTAGTGTCTTGACAATCTAACCTCGACTTCTGAGGGTTAAGCTCTATTCTGGAGATAATCCTAAAACCTCATCATCTGTCACATCAGACTATTCTTTGAATCAACACGCTGCTCACACATCAATTCAAAGGGGGGCAAAATTTAATACCTCAAAATTGGCACATTACAATTCTAATCAATTTTGGTGCATTTCTTCAAATTTCTACATCATTAAAGTCCTATTGTACTAGGAAATTCTGTCTCCTAATTGACTTTATTTGACTTGGTGTCAAATGCAAAAAAACCCTAAATTTGCATTAATCATACACTATATTTAATTCCTAAATATTTGACATTTATTAGCTAAATAATCCCTATTATTAATTAATTTAATTCTAAATATTTAAGTGCTTTTAATTAAATTAAATCTACCCCATTTAGCTAATACACATCAAAGGAATCAAATGTTATTTGGTTATTTAAATGAATTATCTCATTTGGATTTATTACTTCAAAAAATTTGAAAAGCAACCCCATGTGGCAATAATTAATTTTCTTAATTAAATAATTCCTTCAATTTGTCTCACTTTCCTCCATGGAAATGAAGAGTTAGTCATTTCTTTCCAAGAAACTCTTCATCCTTCTCCCAGGCTCTTCTATATTATGGACTCCTTTTTCCTCATTTAAGGAGGCAATTTTTAGAGTACCAAAACTATAGTGAATTTTTGTTGCAATTCTCTCATGCTTCCAAGCTTTTCATTGCATATTAGTATAATTTCATGTTAGTAGCATTTAATGGCATTCTCATCTTAATATAGTTTTCTTATTTTGTTAATAGCTTAATTCTCATATTCATTTTCAAGCTTCTTAGATTAAATCTGTACTTTCATTCTTAGACTACAATTGCATCTTCATTTTAGATTAATTTCAATTTAATCTCTTTCTAGCATTTAAAATCCTCCATTTTAGAGTTGGTCTAATGGTTGTTGGGCTCTCATCCTGAGAGTAAATTCAAACACCCCACCTAAATAGGAGGCAATAGGTTGATTCAATTGAGTGTGAAAATTGGATAATTCATGTTCATTTTCGTATAAAATGATTGAGCAATGACTATGTTGTGTCTATGGCTGAATTAGAGGTCAACATTCAGACATAAATAGGGACAACCAAAGGTGAGCTTAAGATCTTTTAATATTGTTGAACAAATGAAGAAGACTTCCATAAGTGTACCTATGATAGACACTTTCGCCATTAATGGACAAAAGGAATTAATGCTTAACGCTTTGGCTAGGATTTCATTAAATGATGAAAATGTTTTAGAGCAGCCTAGAGTCTTGATGGCTGAAGCATCTCAGAAGGAGCAACAAACTAGAGAAGGCAGCTTGTATCCCACCATTGATCCATAGGTTAAACCCCCTCCTTTCTATGTTACTCTTGTTGTTGGGAAGTTTTTAGTACATAACTGCATGATTGACTCAGGGGCAAGTAGCTGAGTAATATCTAAATAGTTAGCAGACCTCCTAGGATTGTCTTATGAGCCACTAGATAGACCTGTAGTTTAGTTGGATGGGTCATCAGTCAGCATAGTTGGAGTCATTAAGGACCTAAGCCTCACCCTACATGAATGTCCCAACTTATCTATCCCTCATGATATCTATGTTATTGATTTTCTTCCCTACTTTGCTATTTTTTTAAGCAGAGATTTCACTGCTAGGTTGGGGGGATACCTTTCAGCTGATTGGTCTCATTTATACTTTAAAACTAGATATCGTACAAGGGTTAGAATCAAGTCTAAAGCCTTTGCAAAGAACCATGTTGAACCCTATACTCCTAGCCCTATGAATTTCAATTTGATTTTCCATGAACAAGATCCTATTGATTCTGAGCCTAAGACCACTACTAAACACATTCCAGATATTGTTTTGGATGAATGGGCTGAAAGGGATTTAGAAGATGATCCTTTTAGAAATATGGAAATTTATGGTATAGGGATGTATATCATTCATGAGGAAGGTGTAGTGATACTAGATTTGATAAAGAAGGAGGATGAGAATTCTGGAAAATAGAATAATGAGTTGTGGCAGTTGTTCTTTGATGGTGCCAGAAGCATAATTGGTTCAAGGGGAGGAGCTGTCTTGATTTCACCAGAAGGACAAAGGTATTACTCTATTGTACATTTTTCTTTTAGTTGTACTAATAATACAATAGAGTATGAGGCTTTAATGCATGGTTTAGAATGGGCCAAAAAAAGAGGAATCAAGTGTTTGAAGGTTATGGGTGATAGTGAGTTAGTAGTTAATCAGATTCATGGCACTAATCTCACTAAAAATGATATGCTCAAGATGTATAAGCATAGAGTTTGGGATTTGATAGAGGGATTTTGTGCTTTTAATCTAATTGTTGTCCCAAGAAATCAAATAAACAGGCAGACAAGATGGCTGCCATGGGAGTTGAATATGACAACCCTAGGGAAGTCACAAGCACTGAAATGCAACAAGTGAGAGTCCTTGTGAGACCCTCAATACAAGACAATCAAGCTAGAAAGTCTTTGAAAATGATAATAAAATATTCAATTTTTTGATAGAAGAAGCTGGATTCTCTAAAGTTAATCATAATAAGATTGCTCACTAGTATAATGATCGGATGTTACAGTTGAAAAATAATAAGCTACCCAAGGGATTGGTCACCCTTGACTCCATTTTTAACTCTGATGACCAGCTCAGGGGAGACAAAGAAGGCATGACAATCAAAGAGGAACATTATCAACCTATTGGGGTATTCAAAGATAAGTTCCTTAAGCTACGAAAGGTATGTACCCAGCCAAAAAGGAAGGCCTTTGTGTCATTATGTCAAGAAATTAATGATATTTTTTCATGGGAATATTATGATTTGAAAGGGTTTGATCCCCACTTAGCCCAGTATACCATTGAACTGGAACCCCATGCCAAACCTGTGAGACAAAAACAAAGACCTATCAACCCTAAGCTAGAAGTGTTAATGAAAAAAATGTTAAGGAAAATGATTGAGGCTAATATCATCTTTCCCATCAAACATACCTCTTGTATATCTAATTTAGTGCTCGTCAGAAAAAAGAATGGTGAAATCTGGTTATGTGTGGATTTTAGAGACCTCAATAGAGCCTCATTTAAGGATGATCATCCATTTCCCTCCATGGAAAAAATATTACAGTTTGTCTCAGGGTTTGGCATATTTTCTCTACTAGATGGATTTTCTGGCTATAACCCAGTCCTAGTAAGAGAGGAAGACCAATATAAAATAGCCATTACTACCAATTGGGGCACCATGGCATACACAAAAATTCCCTTTGGGCTATCTAATGCTGGCGCTACATTTCAGAAAGCCATGGAGATGGCATTTGCTGGTTTAATGGAAAAATTTGTCCTAGTCTATTTGGATGATATAACTGTCTTCTCAAAAGATGCTAATGATCACCTGGTTCATTTAAAGTAGATTTTTGAAAGGTGTGAGAATATGGAGTCTCATTGAATCCTAAAAAGTGTATCTTTGTTGTCCATGAAGGAAGGCTGCTAGGACACATTGTTTCTAGAAAAGGAACAACAATTGATCCTGAGAGGGTAAGTGCAATCATGGCACTACGCTTACCAGCACACAAGAAGGGGCTGCAGAGTTTCCTTGGGAGAATCAACTTCTTGAGAAGGTTCATACCAGATGTTGCAGTGTTATTGAAGCCTATGACCTACATGTTGAAGAAGAATTCAACCCTCCACTGGACAAGTGAAGGGAAGAAGTGTTTTGAAGAAGTAAGAAGCAATTTCTTCTGCCCCTACCCTGACAAACCCTGATTTTTCAAGAGATTTTATTCTATATGCTTTTGGGAACATTGATAATATATCTTCCATGCTAGTCCAGCAAAAGACTGAGAAATAGGAGTAGCCAATGGATTTTTATAGCCAAGGCCTGGATGGGTATGAGCTAAATTATACTCCTATAGAGAAACATGTCCTAGGAGTGGTGAGGATCCTGAACAAGTTCAGACATTTTTTGTCTAATAACACAGTGCACCTCATGGTTTCTCATCCCTTTATAAAATACTTCCTTTTAAATAAGGATTTGAACCACAAGAGGGCTGGTTGGGTCACCAAAGTTATTGAATATGATGTCCAAATCAATGCGACTAAGTTGATAAGGGGAAAAGGGTTATTTGAGAAGATGAATGAAGGTAGAATGGACAAAAGATAGCAAGAAGGAGAGGTTGGCCCGATAAACTAGAATTGTAAACAGAATACAAGCTAGACAGTAGAGATGGAGCACTATCTCTTGACTGGTCAATGCCCTCAAGGCCTTGATAGGAGAAAAATGAGGTATTTTAGGCTCCACGCCATCCCCTTTGTCATTCTAGATAATATTTTGTATAGAAGAGAATATAATGGTGTCCTGTTGAGATGTGTTGAGCCTAACCAAATGAGAAGAATTTTAGAAAAATTCCATGATGGAGGGTCTAGAGGACACTTTGTAGCTAGAACCACTACCCTAAAAGTGATGAGAGAAGGATACTATTGGCCCAACCTATACAAAGATGCATTTTATTGGGTGAGGAAGTGCAAGAATTGTGCTTTGTTTGCTGGAAAACATAGGTTGGCAGCCCTCCCACTGCATCCCATCAAGGTGGAGCAACCCTTCTCTAAATGGGGGTTGGATTTCATTGGACCTATTAATCCTCCATCTAGTGCTATTCACAGATGGATCCTTACTACTATGGATTATTTTACCAAGTGGACAGAGGCTGTAGCATTAAAAGAAGAAAATGAGACCTCTGTCCTAAATTTCTATTAGGATATTGTGTCAAGGTTTGGCACTCCAGACTCTATCATTTCAGACAATGCCTTGGCATTTCTTGGAATGAGAATCTCAGAATGGGCATTGAGACACAATAAATTCCTAAGCAGTTCATCTAACTATTACCCTTAGGGTAATGGCTAGGTAGAGTCAACAAATAAAAACTTGTTGAGGATCATCAAGCAAACTATAGAGGGGAACCAGAGGGACTGGCATAGAAAGTTGAAGCTAGCTCTATGGGTAGACAAAATAACCCCTAAAAGATCTACAGGTAACTCTCCTTATACACTTATTTATGGGAAAGAGGTTAGGATTCCTATTTCTATTGAATTGCCTACTTTAAGCTTGATTAAAGAAGTTGAGTTAATAGAAGACGACACTATGCAAGTTAGGCTTGCTGAGTTAGTTGAGCTTGAATAAACAAGGAAAATAGCATTAGAAAACTTAGAGGCCCATAATTCTTATATGAAGAGGACCTTTGATAAAATATACATGCCTAGGGTTTTTAAGGAAGGAGACCTTGTCCTTAAACGGGATGAGTCAAAACATAAACCAGGAAGGCATAATAAATTTGATGCTATATGGAGTGGACCTTTCATGGCTATTAAGTGCAAGGCCCATAATGCTTTCTAGTTGGCCAATATGGATGGAGAGGAGTTTCCCATTCCTGTGAATGGGATTCACCTCAAAGCTTACTTTTAAGGTCAAGCTCTACCCCTATATATTAGTAGTTAGCAGTTTTAGTTCAGCTTTATGTGTTCCCTAAGTGCTCCCACATAGGTTTTTCTTTGAGTTTTCTTTCAATTTTCATTTTTTAGTTTGGATTTGGTTAGCAATAAGCCAAAGCAGTCTGTCTCTGGTAGATAGTTGTTTTTTTGGCAATAAGGATTTGTTTGGTTCAAAGCTAAGCTTAGTTTTGGCTTAACAGACTCTATGCCCAATGGATTCAAAGGCAACTGGTCAAGGGTTCTTAGTAGGCAAGTACTCAGTTGAGGTCGCTAGAATGTTATCATATATTTACTCATCTTTTGGAGACCTAATTTTCTAATTGAGGTTACAATACCCTAGTTTGTATTATTAGATGATCTTTCTTAAATTTTTGTTCATTTCATAGTAAGATACATGAAAAGGAAAAGAAATGTTTACATCTAAGGTATTACATGTATATGTGCCAATATCTTGAATATGTTGTACAAAGGAAAGAACTGAAAAGATCATTCATTTGGGCTCACACATGCCATGAGAATAGCCAATTTTTAGAAATGTATAAATGAGTACAGACATACATGAAACAAATGAACATAAGTACAAGGGTACCAGACATTACCTGGTAATGAAGCATTGATCCAGATTTATCCAGTGTGCTCCTGCAATCCAAAACTTGTAGAGAGGAGAGAGAGGGGTGGGGGTTAGATCCAATGGATCTAAGCAATGTATGGTATCATAATATTTACCCTCATCTACAAGCATGAATATATGCAATCAGCGATACACTTCTAGAAGGACTATGCTACAGGGCATGTGCACTCAGGAAAGATGTTGCAGGAAGAAAAAAGAGATGCTATGTTTTAACTAACTTGTTTTTTCTATGTTTAGATACATAAGAAGTTGATTCACTATTGTTTACCTCATTTAGATAATAAAAGTACTGAGAGGATGGTATTTCTAAAAGACCATCCTCAAAGTACAATGATTATCTGTACAAAAATAATCCAAATGTGCTAGAATCCAAATGAATGATGTTGCCTTGTGATGTGGGCTCTATCGGGAAAACCTCAAAGTTCCTTGATAAAGACCACATCATAGGCCAAGAGCACCCATGATCACCACAAGGGAAGAAAATAGATGAAGCAATATCAATGGAACATTTAGATATCATCAGGGAAGACTAATGAAGCATGAAAGTATGGAAGTATATAATAGAGATTAATACAAAAAAGGAAAATTTGATGACTACATTGACACCTTATGAATCATTACTATGTCTACATCCTCAACATGAAACAACAACACTAGATGTTTCTATTCCATCTGGTGCTAATGTGACACCATAATGCAGCCACAATAACCATCCACTATTCCCATCAGCCTCTAGAGTCATGGTCAAGCAATGACAATTAAAAGGGGCTTGCAGAGTACGTCAAATCATCATCATAATGAGAATCTCAGAATGGAGTGTGTTTCAAATCTACATTCAATCTTATCATGAATTCATGGAAAACAATGTACACAACCTGCATACTAAGGAAAAGTACATTATGGCATAAAGTATGTTTCAAATCTGCATTCAATACATTGATGCTATGGCATGAAGAGTGCTTTAAATATGAATTTTAAGGCTAATGAATGTGGCCATTACAATGGAGTCCAACATGAAGCCATAAAATGAAACAGTGAGCTTGATCGGATAAGATAAACAATGATGTCACCATATATCTCAATCAACAATAGGTAGCAAGCATCAACATTGAAGGAAAGTGCCAATCAAAATGGTAAAATATTCAAAATCAAGCTCACAAGCTCAAATACAATGGGCACCCAAGGCATGTGTCATAAGAAAAACCTAATGCATCCAAAGTATCACATCAATAGCGAATACAGATTATAATTCTTCAAGAAAGGTGTAGAATAAGCAAGACACCAGTTGAGTCAAATAGCTAGCTCATGATACATCAATGGTACAACAAAGAATCACAAACAACTATGAGCTGCAAGTATAGCTCATGACCCTTCAAAGAAGTGGAAATGATTAAGATGCCAATCAAGGCAAAAGAAGATAACATACAAGCCCTGGTTTCAAAGTAAATTTACATCATGTATGTCCTGATAGAGCTCACGGGTTGTGCCATGATGAGCCTCCCCAAGGAAAAATGAATATCGAACAACAAACACAATGCCCCAGATAGCTCATGGGCTAGCATCAATGATGAAACTAGTAAACACCAATAGCCATAACTCACACATTGTAGAACAGTAAGTGTGTCACGGTGGTAAAAGGAGATGTAGAAAGCTCAGGCCTTTAAACACGCAACAAGAATACCATTGAAAATAACAACAACAAGCCATAAAATCATGGGCCTATGCATAAAGGAGGCAATAAGCCAAGGATATATTCCCTAGATAGTTCACGGGCCATACATAAGTAAGAATAAAAATAGTGAGTAAAATGCGTGAGTTAAATGAATGACATAGAACAATAGCCCATGGGTCATTAAAGGAAATAGCATCAAACAATGGGTATTATACACTCAAAACAAAGTATAAATGGCATGACATAGAACTAGCAAACAAAGATGCTATTGAATCCATCTCGTGGTTTCTAGGCACCATAAAACAACAAAGAAAATGCCCAAGTTCGAGTGGAGGTTGTGCATTAAATCTTTCCATTAATCACAACATAAACACAGAGTAACACAAACCAATGCCATTGATTCAAATTCAATAAGCAAGGATGAACACAAGTAAACTATGCCCTAGCATCTCACGGGCTATTAAGGGTTCATCAGTTTATTCTTAGTAGTGACAAAATGTGATGCAACGTATAAAGGAATAGAGCTCATGGTTTAACATGCTAGCATACAATTATAGGTAAAAATTGATGCCACAAAATGCAACATGGAGCATCTCAACAACAAAATGGCACCAAAAAAGCATTCAACAGTGATACAATGTTGTGGCTCTCGGCCCTAATCTAAAATAGAAGATGTAAAAAAAAAATATTGATGCCCTAAGCTAGTTCACAAGCCGCTAAGTATATACACCAACAAAACAATGAATATGCCATCACAGTGCCGTTGAATTTTAGAGGAAAGGATAATAGTGAATCAAGAAATGCAAAGAAGATAAATACATATGCCCTCACAGCGAGCTTGATCAATACAAAGTGCTTACAAATGCAATGTCAAATCAAATGGAGAGGAGTAAAAACCCAAATGCCTACCTCCAATGATGATGCCATGAATCTCAAAAGGCTCAAAGTTTCCAGATCCAGCCGAGTTACAAAATCAGGCTCAGTTTAGAATATAAACTTTCCTCATATGAATCAATAGTGATGTACTCGATGCCTTTGGCATCTTTCTTTTCTTTTGAGGGTCATTTTTTCATGTTAGGGATTGATTAATAGGTTTTCCCTTTTCCTCTTATGGATTAGGTCAAGAACCTTATTAATTAATGTTATATTCTATGCTAGTTGTTGTCACAAATGTGGGTTTTATTTGAATAATTTTATTAAATATGTTCTCCCCTTAGTTGGGTTGAGAACTATTTAATAATTTAATGAAATAAAATATTTAAAATCCACATTTATTCATAGGGGGAAGCATTTAGATGTAAAGAATCATTGCTCTTACTATTGTAAGATATTGACAATTGGTGTTCTTATAAACCATTGTCAGAATATCATTTATAGAGCATGACTTAGAGGGGACAGAGTAGGCTTTAGTGACCATATTTTTTAGGATTTTCACTTTTCGTCTTACCCCTACAAATTTGTGAATTTGACATCCAGATTTAGGAGGCATCTTCATGGGCCTATATACTGAATTTTTCCATTTTTGGGAGGTTGAGGGGTTTGAATGCAGATTCTTAGGCCTTTTTTATATACCTCTCACTTATGTGATTGAGGTTAGCTCTTCATTCTTTCTCTCCGGTATGAGAGTTTTGTAGCTCTGAGATACACAATTGTACTTGGCTTCTTTTCAATGAATACAAAAGTAATCCTTCTTGTCTCCTTTCATTTCAGAGTTTCTTATTGAGTTTTTATGATAGGATTATTGTGATATCATCTTGTCCTTAATCTGCATATTGATTCAACTAAGTATTCAGAGATTTATTTTGTTTTTGAAGTATTAATCTGTGTACAAATTGGAATCAGAATTGTGGAAGTATCTTCCCTTTCTATATTCCAAGTACCTTATTATCTCTAAGAGGTTCAAAGTAGTAGGGTCAAGTTGTGAGTTGTAGATTTGTTTTAGTTGTTTTGTAAGCTTGCTTCAATTGTAGATCTTTTATCAATTTGGTGGATCACCTAGTTTAATTTTAGTTTCAATCATTTGTTTCATGCATTCTCTCCCTTTCATCAAAAAGTTATTCAAATTTCAAGTGATCCAAGGGGAAGGGGACCAATAATCCAAAGGTCTACTTTCTGATAGGTCACCCACAACCTGAAAGTAGTCCCATGTTTCACAGGATTGTTGGGTTTACACTTAGCACATTTGGGTGCAATCCTTAGTGACAATAGTTCCTTTAAATATGTGAGGATTATTTTCATATTCCTCATGTGTAACCTTTGGTTTAGGCTAAAATATACAAACCAAACATACAACTTTCATAATGTTAGGTGTGGAAACAATTAGGTATCTAGAAGCTCACCAATCATTGACATGTATGTTGTCTAATCCACTTCTAGAGAATCATCATTCTTGCTTAATTTTTAGTCAAAATTCATAGGAGTGCAATAGGTTTTCAATCACTCATACAAATTTTTTTCAATATTTATTGAATACATATTTTAGCTGAGATAAAAAGTTTCTATTATTAGGTTGAGTAACTTGTCATATGAGAAACAATGAGAAATCACTAGTCACTGACATTTCATATTCTTTTTTGTATTTATGAAGAAAAATATTACACAATTTATCCTCTCCACGATTTATGATGTCATCAACATATACTTCAACTATCAACAATTTTTCTTCTATTTTAAAATAGAGATTATTGTTAGCAATTCATTTCCTCAATTTTTGTTGTACTAGATATTTATCCAATCTTGCATACCAAGCCCTAGGTGCTTATTTAAATTCATAAAGAGCCTTCTGCAATCTTCATACTATAGCCATTTTTTTTGTGAAAGCTTAAAACCTTCTGGTTTACCTATATATACTATTTCTTCTTCCAGTTTTTCATTTAAAAAAAATCATTTTACATCCACTTGATACACTTTGAAATTATTGTAAGAAGCAATAGAAATAAACATCCATATAGTTTACATCCTAGCTATCAAAGAAATTTTTTTCCTCAAAACCAATTCCTTTAACTTGTGAATAGCCTTTACACACCAATCTAGCCTTATTTCTTGTAACTTGTCCTTTTTTATTTAGCTTGTTTCTAAAGGCCCATTTGTTTCATATCACATTCTTATCCACCTCTCTAGGTACAAGTTGCCAAGTTTTATTCTTCTCATTTTGATTCAAATCCTCTTCCATTTCTTTAATCCAAGTCACCTTCTTGCTTGCTTCTCCATAATTCTCAGGTTCAATTATTGATAGAAAATATCATGGTTTACCTATTCTTATGATCTATCAATTCATCTTATTGTCTGGACACCCTTAGCTTTTAGGGATTCTTCTACAACCTTTATTCCTTCCATCTCTTGACCCATTCTTATATAAAAATATTCCAACTCTCTCTTTATATTCTTCTTGTCTTGATTCAGCTACTCATTCTCCTAGGATAGAGCCTCCAAGGCTTTAGATTCCTCAGATCCACTACACTTTGATAGTTGTTCAAAAAGATCTTGTCTCTTGGCTCTTGATTTCTTGAGCTATTCTATCAACTTCTCAATAAACTCTTCAATATCTGTAAGTTGCTTCTCAAACTATCTTTAATATCTCACTTATCCCTCCATATTTTCCTTAATGATCATTCTCAAGCTGTTAGGCTTCTTCAAGGGAACTAGGCACTGGTACCAATTTTTAGTGTTATAAGGCACTAAGAGGGGGGGGGAGGTGAATCAGTGAAACAACAGATCTTAAAATATTTATCAACAACTTCCAAATTAACCAGCATGCAAGTGATATTATAACATAAAAGAAGAAAATTAAACATCCACAACATGCACCACAATAACACCAATATTTTTATTGTGGA
Source organism: Chamaecyparis obtusa (assembly GCA_027943335.1). NCBI lineage: Eukaryota > Viridiplantae > Streptophyta > Pinopsida > Cupressales > Cupressaceae > Chamaecyparis > Chamaecyparis obtusa. The sequence goes on along the minus strand of BSBK01002348.1, from coordinate 177,846 downwards.
AACCATTGGTTAGAGGGAAAAATCATGGGGGAAATTAGTGCACTCAAATTATCACTACTGTAGAAATAATATTTTCCATGTTAAAGGAATTGCATTGTCTAATTAAGGGCATACTTGATTAAGAGTATCTATAGCCCTATTAAAATTTATTATAAAATCCCTATAGGAGCTACCAGGTTAAGGTATTTAGAAACTTCTTCTGAGAGTCACCTGGTTAGAGGATTTAATCTTCAGACTTGTTAGGATCTTTCTCACCCTATTAGGAGTGACCTTGTTAAGGGATTTAACTTGAAAATGTGTTAGGATTCAACAAGTGACGGTGATTTGATAAATAGCACCCGCTGCTTGGCAGATTTGCTATACTTCTTCTCAATGTACTACTCATAATATAATAACACCTTTTCCTTAACTCCTTTTATCACCTTCAGGCATCATAACCCTTCACATTATGATTTGCATCTCCTTTTGTGGACCATTTTCTATGTTAGTGGAAATCCTAAATGTGTTACCAAAGTTGGCTTCCAAATCAACTAAAAAAATTGAGCGAGTGCACCAAATCATCATATTTAATTTCTTGATGTTGGCCCTAGACAATTCAATAAGAAATTAAAGCATACTTTGACTTTTGCTCCACTATTTTATTGATTTCATCATACTTACTCTATCAGTACTCTGTTCTTTCCAATATCACATGTTCCCTTCCTCAAATCTCTTCTTGTATTGTGAATTAGCTAATGCAATTCCAAACATAGATTTATATGATACTTTTGATGCTTCCATATGAACTGCATAATGTGAAACCTCCAAAATCTTTACCACTGATCATTTGTTTCACAAATGAGTATCTTACAACCGGTACAGTTTAACTTAGTATATGTACTTAGTTTATCCAATTCACTACCGGTATGACTAATATATCACTTCCAGTATGATTTATTTCCAACAATGACAACACCACTTCAACACTTCATGTTCTTGGACTCAAACATCTTCATCAGAATGCCAACATACTAACCCTTGAAATTAGTGTCTCATTGAAGTGTTGTGTAGAGGTTCATAGATTATAATTTCACGCTCCCATAATCATGAAAGGAAAATATAGTAGTCCTTTGGAGTTTATTAAGGATTATCATACAATGGCTAACACCTATTGCAAAAGAAATAATCCTCAACCTACTAATTTGGTTGTTCCTACTTCTCCCCCCCCTTCTTAACCCGTGCCTCCTCTAGCACCACATTTATCTCCCAATCTTGGAAAGGAGTATGATTTAATAGAACATCTGGATTCTACTCCTACCAATATTTCTCTTTGGGAACTTCTTCAAACTTCTCCTACATATCACGAATCCTTGCAAAAATATTTAACCACTCTTCCAACTCCACCAGATAATCAAGATAATATCAATTCCTTTTTGGAATGTATGCATGCTACTCCCACCTTGGATCAAATTTTCTTTACCCAAGATGATTTACCTCCTAAAGAAGTTCAAGATCAACATGATGCCATTATGGTAGTTATCTTTATCAATGGTAATCTCAATCATAGGACCTTAATTGATAATTGTTCCAGATTAAATGTTTGTAGTATGGACATTGAAAGAGATGAAAGCTGCTATTTCAACTATTAAACCTAATTTTATTCCTATTCATGGCTTTGACAATGCTTCTAAGAAAACATTGGGCATTATCACCTTACCCATTAAGGTAGGTCCAGTTATTCTAGAAATTCCCATTCATGTAATGCCTTGACCTCTTAATTATAACCTTCTGTTGGGCTAACCTTGGTTACATTCTATGAATGTTGTTCCTTCAAATCTTCATCAAAATGTAAAGTTTATCTACAACAATATCATGTATACCCTTCTTGTATATGATATACCTAATAATTGTTTGCATACTGAAACAAATAATAAACATTTGTCTATTAAAGAAAAATAAGATCTTGAACCTAACTTGGATGATTATTCTCCTACTAGTGTCCTCTTGGATGATGATTGCAGATATTTAGATTTAACACTTACTTATGATAAAGAATACAAGGTCCCAACATTTGAACTTGAACAATCTAAACCTTACAAAAAATCCAAAACAACAACTCCTATTTTTGATGACCTTAGCAACAATTTTATTTATGCTTCCACTCCTAATGAATCTTTAGAAACTATCAAACCTAATTGTTATGACATAGTGACTTACGAGGCTCTGTTAACTCCTTCTGATATGGATTCTCATTATGTCTCTAGTTATCATTTATTAGCGAAACATGAATTCCATCGGAATAGATGTGGAAAATGTGAAAAAGGAATTTGAGTGCCCATAGGAAATGAGGGGCATGACATTTTTATGGATTAGAATTTAATCCTTACAAGAAGCCACAAATAGTTACTCTCAGTGTTAAAACTACTTCTTTTAGACCTTTAAATATAGTGAATCCTCATCTCATGGATTTTGATCAAAAAACTTCTTTTGATACCTTTAGTAACGATGATGCTTTACTTCCTAATGAAAACACAAGATCCTTAAAGGGACCTAGTGTGTCATCGGTTCAACATGGTTCTCACAACAATTCAAATCAAAATCTAAAATATGGTCTAGGATGTGCGCAACAAAGTATTGAGAATAGTAAAAAACCTATTGAAGCATTTTGTCTTGAACCTCCTTGTTTGTCCACATCCTCTCCTTTATCATCTAACACTTCCTCTATATCTACCCTCAATTAATAAATAATTTCTCCTACCCTTATTCATGCTAAGGTGATTAGTCAACCTAAATGAAAATATAAGTGTACTCAAAATATTATGAATCTTCCTTTAGGCATGTATCATCGATACCATGACCACTCTAATAATGAATTTTGATAATTACATTATAAAATTAAACAACTTATTGATAATGATATTATTCACATATCATATTTCAATAAGTTATTTTTCAATCCTAATTTCTTTGAATAACATCTAAGTACCTATTGTGTTGCTCCACACTATGTAACATTATAAGCCTATCCCTAGGGGTCATTTTTATTCATGGTGTGATCATACTTTGTGAGTAACATAATAGGTCCTCTTTCTCCTCATCCTTGTCTCCACACTTGGAGTGCAAGGATACTATATAAATCTCTCTCATCCTCTCCAAGAATCCCATTTTCCCTTGGTCAAGTGGCATTTTTCTATTATGCGATATCCAATCTTACATAGAAATGTGGGTTTACATTGTTTGCAATTGGGTCTACATGGTAAATAATTCCCTTACCATAGAGACTAAAAGTGCATCATCCTTCCTTAAATAATCTATTTACCTAGCAATGGGGAAGGTGTATATTCTTCCTCTTAAAAAGGATCCCTTTTACACTTCTTTCATGGTATCTCTTTTCATTTGTCCCTTCCTTGAACTCATAAGAGTTGTGACCTCTTTGGCTTGGACTGGGTGTTTCATTTGGATAATGTCTTGGTGTTTAAAGTTCTTTATCCTTGTTCATCTTTACCTTAAAAAGTCAAGACAATACTTAATTTTTCATCTTAAGGGGGGGGGGCATACATGGCCTCCTTATTGCAGATATTTTTATTACTTTAAGCATGATAGGTAGAGTACACTAGAATAAAATAATTTTCTAGGTCTAGATCACTCTCCTTTTTCTCATTTTTAGGTAGAGTACACTAGTATAATATAATTTTATAGGGCCAAATTACTCTCATTTTTGCATTTTCAGGATTGGTTGACTAGCACAACACAAATTGATAGACCATTTAACCTATCCTTTTTTATGGTTTGACTAATGTAACACAATTTTGTAGACCATGAACTTCTTTTAATTTCTTTGACTAACCATCTTTTGGCTCCTTAAACCAATCCCTCTTATCATTTGGTTCTTTAATAAGATCACCTTTTATATCCTTAGACTGATCCCTCTCTCATTTGGTCCTTCGACTAACCAATTTTTGGATCCTTAGACTAACCCCTCTTCACATTTGGTCCTTTGAATAGCTGCCTCCTCACTCTCTTTGATGGGATGAACTAGCATAACACCATTTTCTAGGCCATTTCCCCCTTCTCTCTCTTTTTCATCTATTGCCCATGGAACACATAGTGCAAAATAATTACCTAGCTTGTTTCATTCATGGTTGTCTTGATGTCTCCTCCATGATTCCATAGCATAAAACACTTTTATATTTGATCATATCATGGAGTCTTATCTTATCTTATTTGTGTGATCTTTCTCTTTTTAGGTGACCACTGGTGGTCTTCCAAAATATTTCTTAACATGATGCTACTAGTTGAGACATTTTCTCTAGCAAGGTCTCTTCAACGAGTTGACTTGAAATTTTAGTAAGCTCTAGGCCTTTGTTGTTGTTTTTTGTATTCTTGAATATGGATGTACAAGTTAAGATCCTTATTTTAGGTGCTTGTGTCCTTAAAATGAGCTCTCTCTCTCTCTCTCTCTCTCTCTCTCTCTCTCTCTCTCTCTACTACTACTACTACTACTACTACTACTAGTAGTAGTTTAGAGTAAGCATGAGTTGGACTCATACCCCTACTAAAGTGCTAGCTAATAGAACCCTCCTAAAAAGTAAACACCCTTATTAGGTGCTCATTTTTAGCCCAATTTTAATATATATGGGTTCCCATATTGATTTCACATCCTTCTAGCACTTATGCATCATTCAAATCGACATTATTTGTTCAAAACTCAAAGTTGGTTCTAAATTCTATTCATGATTTACCAAATTTTTCATCCAATCACATGATTCATATTCACCTAGGACCTATGCATTCATCTTTAGATTTTGAGATTATCCCTAATATCCTAGAAAGCTTGAATTTTTACCACAACTTCTTATCACTCTCCGCAACATCTTGGCTAATTTCAAGGTGATTTTACCTGAACTAGGTCAAATTTAGCACGGACTATGTGAAATTTTGTGACATATTCCTAGGACTAGGTTAGTCAAGTTGACCTTGTCCTAGGTTTTTGAGCCTAAAATTCACCAAGATCCTGATGGAGGGTTTTTCTTCAAAGGTAGTAAACTATAGTCAGCCTTGAGGAAACTTGAGCCCCAAAATGTGTATAAAAGGCACCCACTCCTCTCATTTTAACATCTATATTTAACATCTACAAGAAAATTATTATAATCCATTGTGTAGTCAAGAGATCCATATGCAAGAAAACATCCATTAGTGAAGGAATCCATCAAAAAGAATTCAATCCCATCAATCATTCAATTTTAAGGAATCGATCAAGAGACATCAAGAATTTGAAATCTTCATTATTTCATGCATTCAAGGCATTTTATTACAATTTATAGAGCCATACTTGATGTCTCTTGATTGATTCAATCAAGGGAGGAGATCCACATTCATCCATCAAGTCTTCTTCTTCTCTTTCTTCCTGTTGAGCATCGTTTCTACATGAAGACAACAACTAGGAATTTACAAGAGCAAATTCCCCTCTTGGAAGACTGATGGAATCAATCTCAAGGTTCCTTCTAGCTGGGTCTCAACCACTTGGATAGCTCAACGGAAGAAAAATATGAATCTATTAACAAGGAGGCCTTTGTTGGTTCTTCTCTCAAGGGAAACCGTAAAACAAACTTTAGGGAACCAAGATATCTCTTTTTTGATACGCTTTTTAGATTTAGAAATGAAAGCAATGCTAATTGAATTAATCTACCGAAAATAACTTTTGAGGAAGGTTAGAAGATGTAGGGTAACAAGAGATTTGAATGAAATTTCTAAAAAGAAACCTAATGGAAATATGCTAGCATCACACCACCATGTGAATTAAATAACCAAGAAGATGAAGAAACCCACAAAATAGAGATAAAAAAATGTCACAATCTTTAGCTAAATGGATGCAATCATCAACAGAATCAAACAAATGCAGACATATGATAAGCCAAAACTCATCAGATCACGAAGCCACCCTAGATGTGCACACACATGAGACAAATTAATCTTTAAGCACCAAAGAATAATATTCTCAAAAATTCATCACAACACAAAAATGCAATACCAGCAAACACCGAACTAAAAGATCGCAGACTTAAAACCATTAAACAACCAATTAGCTCTTTGAAATAAAAGAATGAGAAATTCACACATTCATAAATTTTGCATAGATAGCAAATAAATCACACCATGAATGAAACACCAACTGTATATATTGTATTAATGATCAAATCGACCCTCACTACATCATTTTATTACAATTTATAGAGCCATACTCTTATTTTCGCAGCTAGGGTTTGGCTGCAACTAAAACTTGAAAGTAAATCTAAACTAGAGATTGAATTAAAGAAACTAATACTAAAAATTAGCTAAACTACCCTAGCATGGAATTAAACCTCATGCATTACAAATCTCTGAATAAATTATACATTAAATAACCCAAAATGGAGCTGGGACTCATGCATGCTCTTGATAATCTTCATGTTTCTACCCTTGATCTTTGGCTTTGGCTTCTCCATGTGAACCCAACTGGAAGAGATCCCAAAATCATGCACAAACAATCCCCAAAAAGAAGCCCAGTTGACTGGAAAATGATCTCTGAGATAACTGGAGTTAACTTTCAAATGTGAGAAAAAATGCCCAAATCCCAATAGTTGGTTTGAAAAACTCAAACTCCAAAATTGACTAAGTGTCAATCTCCTTCTCCAAAATTTACGGACTTTGGACTTGTCAGTGGCTGAAACATCCCTAGGGCCGAAATGCCAAAAATCAGGCTCTGCAAAAATGGCTAAGTGTCGAAACTGCATTTTCTGTACACAAAATTTGGCTGGACTTGGACCAGATGCTCATTATTTAGGGGGCACTTCTAAATGTTCTTTCTTGAATCTATCTACAATCTCTAGCACTTAATCAAAGTCAGGCATCTTAATCCCTTGAAGGACTTCTTGCTACCTATCTCGAAAGGCGATTAACTCTTCTGCAAAAGTCTTTATTTCCTCTTGAGATAGCATTTTATGAATCTCCTCCTGATAGAACATTTGTTGGAGATCTTCTTTAGTCTTCACTCCTTAGAATATTTATAGATACCAGTTGATGATGAAATTTATTGAGTAAATGGTTTTCTAGTCCTCTTCGTCATACAGATCTAGGTCCAGATGTTCAGAGAACTTCTGTAATTCTTCCACAAAGAGCATGTTGTTGTCTCTCCTCTTATTTAATCTTTTGAGGACCTTTTCAAATATAGATAATGTCATCGTTATCTCCTAGATCCATTTGTCAAAACTATCTAACTCTGAGCCTTCATAAATCTTTACCAAGACTTGGAAGCAATGCTTCCTTACTACCATCAGCTCATCTAATACTGTTTGCTAGTTTAGGATCATTTCCTCCACACCATTTTCCTCAAACATGATCTCAACCAATGAAGTTATTCCTACCAAAATGCCTTGAAGGGGCCTTAGAATCCTCCTATGGGATAGACTGGAAACATTTTCAAATTCCATCTTCCAATCGGCACAATCCTGTACAAAGGAATCTAGTATATCTGTATCAATTTCCCCTTTCTTCTCCAAAATTGCCTCTAATGAGGTCTCGGGATTGCTATGGTCAATGGGACCGACTGTCTTCAAGATAAATCTTTTCAAAGATTCATTCTTCTCTACCAGAGCCTTTATTCTTTCCTCATCCTTATCCATGAAGATGAGAGCATCCTTCAAACCAAGGGTAGCCAAGGTCTTGCTGCCTTCTCTAGTTGGCTCCCCCAAGTCTACCTCCTCCAAAACATAGTTGTATGGAGTGATCTCACTTGTACTGATATCCATCGTGGGAACAACCATGTTTTCCTTCCACCTACCTGCTTGATCTTACATCACATAAGATAATGTTCATGCTCAGGTAATTGATGTCATTTTCTGGAAGGCTTGCCCTAATGTAGCCATATTTGCCTCATCATCTGTATATACTTTGACTCTTGGCTATATTCCTTTTATGAACCAGGTGGGTTTTGAAAAGGAAGTTAGAGGCTCATACAGAGCAGCCAGCATGAAAGAAGTTGTTAGGTGCTCCATCTCCATTTCTTCATTACTCTCTTCCTACTTCTAAATTTCTTGTTCACCCACTGCCTACTCCCCTTCATCTTGGGTTTGTTCTTCATCATCAACTATCTACTATTCATCAAATGTTTGTTCCTTTATATCAGTTTGTTGTCTTTCCTCCTCAGTGTGTGGCTCTTCTTCATCCTGTGATTCTCCATGATCAGTGGGCTCCCCTGATCTTGTGTTCTCTTCTTCCTTTTTCTCCTCATCAGCTACCTTTTTATCCTCCTCAGTCTATTTTGAACCTTGAGGTGTTGAGTCATCTTGATTAAGAGATGGAGTGGGAGTGAAAAAGGGAGTGGGTGAAAGCATTTGAGGTGGAGTTGGCAAGGGAACATGGGATGATGAAGGTTGTTGGGGTAGTAGAGTGGTTTGTACTAGAGAGGAAAGTGGAGTGGTAGGTGGTGTTTGATGCAAAAATGGAGGTGGAGTTGGATGCAAAGGTGGAGGTAGAGTTGGAATGGATGAAACCAAAGGGACCTATGCAGCTGAGTCTTCCTCAGAGGTGACCCCAATAGAAGAGTCCTTATCTAGCTTTGCAGTCTCCTTTTGAACCTTGGCTATCTCGACATCAGCTTGCTCTTTAGGCATTTTTTGGACGTCCTCTCTTACCTTTCTATGTGGGACCATGAATTATGTGGGAAAAGAGTCAAAAGTTATCGACTCTCCTTGGACTAGACCCTGTTATTCAGATTATTGAAAAGCATGTAGCCCTTTGAAATCCCTGATATCAAATTCATCATCACCCAAGGCATCTAGGTTTATGGGCTTCTCTTGAGTTGCCCCTTTGGTTCCCTCTAGATCATCATTCACTCTTCTTCTCTTCTTCATAGATCTCACAGACCTTGTCCTTCTATTAAGAGGCATGTCATCCAACTCATCCTCATCTTCTTCTATTAGGGTGTCCATCTATGTAGGTGTGGAGCCTTTCTTTTTTTTGTAGACATGGCCCTTGATTACTCCGACTGGCTTGGGTCCTATGATTTTGAAATTTGTTTTCTTTGATATGCTTGGAGAATCATGGCCACTAGATGAAGGCATATTTGGTGGCATAATGCTTCCTGTCATTCTAGTCTTGACCTTCTTGGAATGTGGATGGTACCCCTTGAATTGATACTTCATGGCTAGTAATGCGACTACCTTCTTAGCCATTCCTGTAAAGAGGACAATACATGGATCAGTAACATGATAGGAAAAATAGTTAGTAAACTAAGTACATTTTCAAAATTAAGCTTAGAAAGGCTATAGAAGGCCTTTTCAGACCTTCGGGGGTGTGAGACCCCTGAAAGGATGAAAAGGCCAAGAATGCAAAAAAAGTCATATGAGATACTTTGAAAACCCCCCTTGATCTTTCTGCGAATTAGAGGTGAAAATTCTCCACAGGTTGACAACCCCAAATCATGAAAAATATGCCTTGGTAGTTGTTACTAAGTGTTTTGATGAGCTTGGGAGGACCAAGTCTTTGGCATGCAAAGAGGCTGAAAGGCTGAAAATAGCACTTAGATGTTTGGGCGGTAGGTTGGGTTCTCTAGTTTCGACGTTTCGAAGGACAGGATGTTTCGGTGTGCCTCAACATCGAAACACTGAAAGCTATAGTGGACTTGGAAATTTCAGGTTTGAAATAGATTGAGCTTAGAAGTTTTGAACCCCGAAGGTTTGAAACTAGGGTTTTATAGTCAAACTTGAAAATGAGTCCAATGACAAGTTTGACCACAAACTTGCCAAGGGGATGTAAGGCGACTACCTTGGTGATTCACAAGGCCTAAAAGGTTGACCAAGACAACCTAAACCCTAAAGACAGGTTGAAAAGGATGAAAAACACAAAACCTAGCCTACGATAGGCCAAAAAGGCTGTAAAGCAAGAAACCCTAATCTACAACCAAAAGAAACAAAGAAACAAAAAGAAGAGGGGAGGAGACAACCAACCTCAAAAAACAACAGACACAAAGATGACGAGCAAAGATAAAAGATTGAAGTGAGGAAAAGGCAGCAAGTGACACATGAAAATGGTTAGAGATGAGAGAGCAAGCACAAAAGTGAGTTTGAAAAAACTTGCCTTGTGCCTTATATAGGCAAGACCTACTAATGATATCAGCACCCCGATCAATTAGCCTTTTGGCTTTTCGGGGTTGTTGAACCTCCGAAAGGCCGAAAGCTCTAAAAGGATGAATCCCCTTAGAGAGCTGGACCTCCAAAACTCCAGACCTCCAACAAGTTTGAAAAAATGTTAGGTCCAAGAAGGCTGACACTTAAGTTTTCTCTACCTTTTCGGACTTTCGCACTTTCATAAGTTTGAAAGTGTGAAAGTGTGACAAGACCGAAAAACCTAGAAAAGAAAGAGAAAAACCAAAAACAAAAGGACAACAGACCAAAAACAAAGGACAAGCAAAAAAAATAAGGGGGGCCCCTGAAGCCAAGAGGCTGAAAGGGGAGCGTGGCTGTGGGACCACAACAAATAGCCCCAACAAAAGAAAGGGAAATGACTCGAGTTCCCCGAAGCCATTCTACCTCAAAAAAATCTTGTCCTACAACGAGCCAAGCACAAGATCTTCAAATCAAATAGTTTTCTCCTCATCATCAAGATGAAGAACATCATAACATCTACATCCAGTGAGTGAGCATGTGTATTCAAATCTCCTAAGAAATCCCTCGCTGTAAGCCTATGTTGATCATCAACCAGTGATTGCTAGATCACTGCCCACTAATTTGAAGTGAGTCATAAGTCAATATAACCTTGCTCTACTGGTAGGTGGGCATTTATAGTCCTGGTAGATACTTCTAAAATCACCCTTCCCCAATTGCAAATGAGCTTTTAATAGAAGTTTTAAACTCCTTTGGAGGGCTCTTAGACTCGATTGCGTTAGTTTTAAAACTGATTCTTGTGAACCATCATGTCCTGAACAATTTTCCTTTGATTTCATTCAACATCTGCTACTTTGATACTCCTTGTGGTTTTGTTAGATATCATTTCTTTGCTCATTTAGTTTTTCACCTTTTTTTTGAAACTAGGGTAGCGCTTAGACTGTGCTATCCGGCTTCAAGCATTCCATTGTTAATCTCATCTTTATGCGTTCCTCTTTTGCTTGCTTTCTCTTTTATTTTAGTCTATGTTCCAGTTAGGATAGGGTTCTGACTCCTGACTTCCTTCGTGACCATGGGCATTTCCTAGCTTTGACCGACATCGTATCATAAGAGGCTCGTGACTCAGGATCCCTTTTTTAAATGCATGTTAGTGTTGAGGATGGTTGGTTTTGATGAACCCATTCGAGAAGTCCAAAAAGAAAATGTCTTACTTCCAATCATTGTACTTGGCTCGATGTAAGACAAAACTATATCAAATAATTATGACCATTGAGAACCTTTATCTCTTTCCTGGACTACCTGGAGCGAACCACTAAAACTTGAGAAAACACTTACCGCCTGCAAACAAAGACCCAAAGAAAAGATGTGAATGACAAGACCAAAAGACAACAAAGAAAATACATTAAAGTACAAGAATATACAGTATAATACAAGGGGCCAATCAAGACCCAAAGTAGTGCTTCAAAAACTGGCCATTGACTAGAAAAGGGACCAATTCTCCATCAAGAGAACTAATCTGAAAAGTATTTTCTCCCATAATTTCAACGATCTGGAAAGGGCCTATCCACAAGCATTGAAACTTGGTGTGGCTGCCTGGTTTTTCTTTTGCCTTGTCCCACATTAAGACCAAATCAAAAATTTAGAAGGCTTTTATGGTTTCTCTTTTGTCAAACCATCACTTGACAACAGCTTGGTGTTTGACCACATGTTCTAGAGCCATAGTTCTTTTTTCTTCAAGGTCCAGTAAGTTCATCCGACGAATCAGCACCCGGTCCTCACCCTCGATGTATTGATCCATGAATATCAGAATGGGGATTTTTAGGTTCATCAGAAAGATGAGTTGTAGACCATAGACTACCTGGTAGGGAGAAGTCCCCAAAGTGTTCTTAATTCTCACTCAATCCATTCATAGAGCACATTTCAATTGAGTGTGCCAGTCTCTAGGATTGTCATCTAAGATGTGCTTGATTATCATTGTTAAGTTTTTGTTGGTTGACTTAGCAACTCCGTTCCCTTATGGGTAGTAATTGGATGATAATTTTAAAATTATCTGGTTTTTGAAGGCCCACTGAATGAGATTTGCAGATGAAAAGTAGGGGGCATTATCACATACCAAGATAAAAAGGCATGCTAAACCTCGCGATGATGAAATCCTCTAGGAATTTGGTGATCACCTCCGTGGTACAATTCTTCATAACTTGTGCCTCTGTCCAGTGTGTGTAGTAATCAATTTTAGTCAAGATGTATCGGTGGCCTACAGAGGATAGAGGATTGATCATTCCCACAAAATCAAGCCCCCATTGGGAGAATGGGCATACTTCATATACTGGTTGTAGGGGCATTGCCGAATGTTTCTCTCGGATGGCACTAGTTTGGAAAACATGACAAGAGTGCACATGCTCATGAGTGTCTTTGAACAAAGTTGGCCAGTAGTAGTTGGATCTCAGTATATGATGGGCTATGGCTTTTGCTGATCCATGCCTAGTACCATAGTTATCATGAAATTATGTGAGAACCTGTTAAGCTTCTGTTCGATCTAAACATCATAGGTATAGTCCATCATAGTTGCATTTGTAGAGCTTCCCATTTTTCAACATGTATTAATTGATCTTATTCTTCAGTGCTCTCCTTTGGGAACCATTAAATCCATCCAGGCAACAATTTTGCAACAAATAGTAGACTATGTCTTGATACCATACGTTAGTGACTATTCCTTCATTGGTGTACACCTAGCACATCAAACCTTGTTCTATTTTAGCCATCATCCTAGTAAGGCCTTGACCTCTCACTAATTTCATTGGTTGGATCTCAATATCGAACTCCTGTAATATTGCCATCCACTTTCCCCTTTGTTCTCCTAGTTTTTTTTGCATCAATAGAGACTTGACTGCTAGATCTAGAACAATAGCGATGACCTTGCTCTATAGGATATAGTGTCTGAATTTCTTAACCGCCTTAACCAAGGAAAAATATTGCTTATCTAGATTTGGATATTTGAGCTCTGCATTTTTTAGGGGATAGATCATGAAAGCTATCAGTCATTCATCTTCTCCTTCTTTCTTTTGTGTGAGGATTCCTTCACATGAATGTTCTAAAGCAAAGGAATAAACCTTGAATGGTAGAAGATAATCAGGGCTGACCAGAACTAGGGAAGTGGCAAGGGACATCTTGATTTCTTCAAAGGCCTCTTTATCCTGAGTGCTCCATTCAATCTTAGCATCTTTCTTCAACATATCATTTAACAGACACACTATCTCTGCAAACCCTCCTGACGAAGTTGATATTCCCAAAGAAGGACTTCAACTCCTTCCTACTATTTGGAGGTACCAATTTGAGGATAGCTTCGACCCTCTTAGGGTCAATTGAGATGCATGTCTTGGATATGATGTGCCCAAGGAGTTTTCCTTGAGTCACCCCAAAGATACACTTCTTAGGATTTAATAAAATTTGTAACGTCGACACCTCTTGAGGACTTTCCATAAGTCTTCAATGTGGTCAACATGGTTCCTGGAAAAAACTATGAGGTCATGCATATAGATAATAATGCATTTGTTAACTAGACCCTTAAATGCCTCGTCCATAGCCCATTGGAAAGTGGCTCCCGCATTGATCAGACCAAATGGCATACGGTGATAAGAAAATGTCCCCCAATTCGTAGTGAAATCCATTTTCAAGCGATCTTCTTCTTTGACCATAACTTGGTTATATACAGAGTAGCCATCAAGAAAAGACATCATTTGAGAACTATTGACCACCTGCAATACTTCATCAAGGGATGGCAATGGGTACTTGTCCTTTTGAGATGACCTGTTCAAGTTTCTGAAGTCTACATAGAGTTGAACCTCTCAGCTTTTCTTCCTCATAGGGACAAGATTGGTGACCCAATTTGAATGCCAGAGGGGAAAAATTATCTTGGCATCGAGCAACTTTTGCACCTCCTTTTGGATCACTGGTTTGATCACAGGGTTCACCAGTATTTGTCTCTGGTGGAAAGGTTTAACATCTAGTTTCAAAGGAATGTTGTGATTGATAATGTTGGGATCATAGGTTTTCAAATCTTCCTAGCACTATGCTATGATGTCTTTTTATTCAGTGAGTAGCTTGACCATCTATTTCTTTTCTTCTGGTGTGCTGACCTTGCCAATGCGGACTTCCTTGGGTTTGAGTTGCGTACCCAAGTTGTAGAGCTCACAATCATCTTAGCCCACTACTGGTGTTTTCCCTATTTCTTGAGCATGTTCATCTTTATCAAAAATCCTCTCTAGAGCTACCATACATTTCAAAATGGAGTTGGTCCTCAAGTTCAAAATCCCTAAGTCGTCTGACTCTTCTATTTCATCCTCTTCTTTATTAATGCTCTACTTGTTGAAGATCCCTGTGTTCATGATAAAATCCTATATCTACTGATCATCTTGAAATACATAGAATTTTTTGATGTTGTGAAGGAAAACTGGTACAACCACTAGTTCCACAAAGAATTTCTTCAATTTGGACTTCTCTAGCCATTGTAAAGAGCTTGCAGATATTGCTAAAGTGTCAACAACAATATTCTTTCTTCTTGGGACACTTTGAATGTTAAAAGATTCAAAATCTTCGATTAGGTCCCATACATAGTTTCCATATGAGACCAATCATTTTTTGGTTCAGGAATACTAGCTCTTGATCTGCCGAACTATCAATTGTGAGTCACCTTCTACAACTATTTCTTTTACCTTCTTCTCGTGTGCTAGGAGGAGACCCTAAACTAGAGCCTCCTACTTGGCAACATTGTTAGTGCAGTAGAATTTCAATTAGTAGGCAGCATAATATGAACCCCCATGAGGGTTAACTAATTCAATCCTAGGTCTTTCTCCCAGCTTTCACTTGGAGCCATTGAACCAAAGTCTCTAGATCGAGTGATTCTTATTGAAAGATGTTTTAACCTAGGTTTCCGAAGCCTCCTCTGGCAGAGGTATCTTGATCTGGGGTTCCATGGGGACTATGAGTGATGATAGGCCTTCTGTACTCAAAGCTTCCAATTTCCCTTCATTTGAATATTCTCTCTTTGAAAGTGGAACCCACTTCATCTTTTGTTTAGCCTTGGCATCGCACCATACATCATGACACAAAGGTAGGAAGTTGTCATCAGAAGAGCTCCACTCCTCTTTTATAAAGCGTTCAACCATGGGACCCTAAGATTCTTCACCGAGGGGAGATCCATCCTCACTTGACTGCATCATTGTATTCTTGGGAAGTCTGGATACATTTGACATTTGGCTCATTACTCAGGCTACTGCCTCTTGGCAGTCTTGGCATGCAAATTCTGAGTAGTTTGTCCACTGAAGATGACAATACCCTGGTAGCATCAGTATGTTTGGGTCAGCATCTTGGCCAAGATGCCTCATGTTTTTCATCATGCTATTTATGAATTCTATGAGAATCTCTTTAGGGATCTAGGTACTTACTAACCATTGGACAGTCCACTACTATTTGAGTCCTCTTCTTCTTTGAGATGGAATGTAAACACCTTGTTAAAGAGATATACTCCTAGATTAGCTTGTGAGAATAAGACTTCATTCAGGGAATTGTACTTAGTATCATTTGTTTGAGCTTGGGCTCTACATCAATCTTAATTTAGTTATTGAGCCCTTTCCATGGCAGCCAAAGTTAGGTAAAGTCTGTAGAGAACCATCCTCTCAAAGATCAGGTCCATTCTCAACTAAGCAGCATGCCATAAGTTTTTAGGATGTCCACCACATGCATGTCAATGAAATATTGGATTCTGGGGTCAACCGTCAGCTGTATGCGGGTATCCTTTAAGACTCTAATGACTTTAACCTCTGTTTTGTCAAGTTGGATCACCACCTTGTTATTCGACTGGGGGCTCATTCCTAACTTTTGGCATATAGACAGTGGCATCATGTTACATGAAGCTCCTAAGTTGATTAAATAGTTGTGCAAATTCCTTCCAAATATCTTGAGGCTAAGAAAGAATGGGGGTACTTCTACCCTATCTTTGAACATAGTCAGCATCACCTCTGCCACATTCACGTTTGATACATTTATGGCATTGTTGCTGGATGATGCAGGTTTGGAATGATCTAATGACTTCAGGAGAGCCTCTCTTTGAATGGGACAACTTTGCAGCATGTCATACATTAACATATTCATTCTAACTTTCTTCAGTTCCTCTACTGTGCTGTATTTTTCATTGGCTCAGACTGGATTTTTAACATAGTAGGTTGGTGTTGCATCACCTAAAAAATAGTGGCACCAGGTCCTCTCAGGGGTGTAGGATTATTGTTGGCCTTTGGATTAGGTGGAGTGGGCTGCATACCTAGGAGAATGCCATCAGTCATAGGTTCTCTTCTACTTCTTAGGTTATAGGTATTTCTGTTATTGTTCTGGAAAGCACGGACCTCAGAATACTCCAACTAATTTTGTTGGTTAAATGGGAAGACAAATTCTTCCTCTGCAGTGTTATTGATAGGGGTTCCACCTGTACTTGGATCATATGAATCAAAAACTATGGCACTAAAGTGAGTCTAGGAACTCTTAGGATCTTGGGCTTTTTGGTTATCAGACTTGCCCCTATATTCATAATTCGGCCGATGCATGCTAGGACCTTGGGTAAAGTTGACTTCCGATGAGCTGAAGAAGTTGGCATTGTCTACAGGTATGCTCCCATTCTTTGAACGCATGTTCCATGTTCTATTTTTCCATTATTGTCCAAACTATTTATCTTGAGAACCATTCCCATAACCTACACCATTGTTGTTATTGTTTTTTCTATAGTTTCCATAATTACAATTCTAATTTTGAGAGTAGGTATTTAGGGTAGTAGCTGGGCATTGGTAGTTTCCTTGATTCATAGATGGGTTGAGCTTCATCTAGATGATCTATTCGGTCAACTGGGACAATGCCTTCTTCATAGTATCTAACTCATTCACTAGAGCATGTTCTAGCTTGTTTGGAATAGAAACCTTTTGTTCACACAAGGCAACCTTATGCGTATCATACCCTGGGTATGTGATAGCAAGTAGTGGGGCATCAGTGTATGGAGAAGGTACTGGGTTGAGCCTTGGTGCTTGTTGCACTGAAACTTGATTATTCATTGTGAATAGACCATTCATAGCAACATTACCTAATATTGGTGGAATACCATAATTTCCACCCGCTTGCGGGTCCATTTGTTGGGCAAATATGATGGCTTCATTACATACTTTTTCCAAAGTATCTATGTCCCTTGGGGGTAGCCTTTTCAAAAATATAGGCATTAATGGGTCTAAGGCTTGCAGGTAGACTTGTATGGAAACCAACACTGGTATGGTATATGGAGCCTCAATTTTTTGGTATATCTTATGAAAATGATGATTGAACATGGTGATTGATTTGTTGAGGTCCTTCCTCACCGAGATGAACTAGTGATGGATAGTTGCCGGATCCACATACAATTTGAATTGGCTAAGGAACTTTGTCTCAAATTCATCCCATGTGGCAATAGATCCGCGCGGCAAGTTGAGATACCAATTATATGCAAATTCCCCCAGTGTATAAGGGAAAAGGCAGCACATGACATATTGATGAGCAATCTATTTCCAATTGCACAATTCTTTGAATGCCCGGATGTGTTCTTCCGATGTCCTAGATTCTCTGTAGATGAAACGTGAGGAGAATTTCTCAAGATTTTTGGGCAGCTGGTGGAGCTTCCATTGTATGTTCAATGGAGAGCTTTGAGAATTCGTGAAAAATACCATTGGAATCGGTGGTGGAGTAGCAGGCGGGGCAGCAATGGTTGGAAATGGAGGGAGCTTCGGATGATCCAAAGCACCCTCTCCATGCTTTGTTCTATTGCTGTGAGGTCTGTGAAACTCTGTAGGTTCAAGGACCTCCCCTTTGTTGGGTGAAGATCTAAGGAATCGTTGAAACCTCTCAAGAGAGAATGATCCAATATTTTGGGGTGTCCTTTTTGAGGGCCCTCCTTTTAGCACCACTTCTATTGAGTGTCAGTTTTACATGAAGACAATGGCTAGGAATTTACAAGAGAAAATTACCCTCTTGGAAGACTGATGGAATCAATCTCAAGGTTCCTTTTGGCTAGTTCTCAACTACTTTGATAGCTCAATGGAAGACAAATATGAATTTGTTAACAAGGATTCCTTTGCTAGTTCTTCTCTCAAGGGAAACTGTAAAACAAACTTTAGGGAACCAAGATATCTCTTTTTTGATATTCTTTTCAAATTGAGAAATGAAAGCAATGCTAATTGAATTAATCTACTAAAAATAACTTGTGAGGAAGGTTAGAAGATGTAGGATAACAAGAGATTTGAATGAAATTGCTGAAAAGAAACCTAATGGACATATGCTAGCATCACACCACCATGCGAATTAAATAACCAAGAAGATGAAGAAACCAATAAAAAAGAGATCAGACCATGTCACAATCTTTAGCTAAATGGATGCAATCATCAGCAGAATAAAAAAAATGCACACATATGATAAGCTAAAACTCATCAGATCATGAAGCCACCCCAGATGTGCACACACGTGAGACAAGTTAATCTTTAAGCACCAAAGAATAATATTCTTAGAAATTCATCACAACACAACAATGCAATACCGGCAAACACCAAACTAAAAGATTGTAGACTTAAAACCATTAAACAACCAATTGGCTCTTTGAAATAAAAGAATGAGCAATTCACACATTTAGAAATTTTGCATAGATAGAAGATAAATCACAACATGAATGAAGCACCAACTATATATATTGTATTAATGATCAAATCGACCCTCATTACATCCTTTTATTATAATTTATAGAGCCATGCTCTTATTTTTGTAGCTAGGGTTTGGCTACAACTAAAACTTGAAAGTAAATCTAAACTAGAGTTTGCATTAAAGAAACTACTGCTAAAACTTAGCTAAACTACCCTAGCATGGAATTAAACCTCGTGCATTACAAAGCTCTGAATAAATCATGCATCAAATAACTCAAAATGGAGTTCATGCATGCACTTGATAATCTTCATGTTTCTGCCCTTGATCTTTGGCTTCAACTTCTCTAGGTGGACCCAACTGGAAGAGATCCCAAAATCATGCAGAAACAATCCCCAAAAAGAAGCCTCGTTGACTGGAAAATGATCTCTAAGATAACTGGAGTTAACTTTCAGATGTGAGAAAAAATGCCCAAATCCTGATAGTTGGTCTGAAAAATGCAAACTCCAAAATTGACTAAGTGTCAGGTCTCCTTCTCCAAAATTTTTAGACTTCGAACTTGTCGGTGGCTAAAAAATCCCCAGGGCCAAACTACCGAAAATCGGGCTCTGCAAAAATGGCTAAGTGTCAAAACTACATTTTCTGTACACAAAATTTGGTTGGACTTGGATTGGATGCTCATTAGATGGGGGCACTTCTAGATGTGATTTCTTGAATCTATCTATAATCTCTAGCACTTCATCAAAGTCAGGCATCTTAATCCCTTGAAGGACTTATTCCTGCCTCTCTCGGAAGGTGATCAACTCTTCTACAAAAGTCTTTATTTCCTCTTCTCGAGATAGCATTTAATGAATCTCCTCCTTCTAATAGAACATTTATTAGAGATCTTCTTTAGTCTTCACTCCTCAGAATATTTCCAAATATTGGTTGATGATGACATTTACTGAGTACATAGTTTTATCATCGTCTTTGTCATACAGATCTAGGTCCAGACCTTCAAAGAACTTCTGTAATTCTTCCACAAAGAGCATGTTGTTGTCTGTCCTCTTATTTAATCTTTTGAGGACCTTTTCAAATATGGTCAATGTCATCATTATCTCCTAGATCCATTACTCAAAACTATCTCACTCCAAGCCTTCATAAATATTTAACAAGATTTGGAAGTGCTGCTTCCTTACTACCGTAAGCTCATCTAATACCTTTTTCCAGTTTAGGATTATTTCCTCCACACCATTTTCCTCACTCATGATCTCAACCAATGAAGATATTCCCACCAAAATACCTTGAAGGGGCCTTAGAATCCTCCTAAGGGATAGACTGGCAAATGGTTCAAAATCGAGCTTCCAATCGACACAAGCTTGTACAAAGGAATGTGGTATTTCTATATAAATTTCCCCTTTCTTCTCCAAAATTTCCTATGATGAGGCCTCAGGGTTGCTAAGGTCAATGGGACCCATTGTCTTCAAGATAATTTTTTTCATAGCTTCATTCTGCTCTACCAGAGCCTTTATTCTTTCCTCATTCTTATCCATGAAGCTGAGAGCATGCTTCAAACCAAGGGTAGCCAAGGTATTGCTACCTTCTTTGGTTGGCTCCCCCAAGTCTACCTCCTCCAACACATAGTTGTCTGGAGTGATCTCACTTGTACTGACATCCATTGTGGGAATAGCCACTTGTGCTTTCCACCTACCAACTTGATCTTGTGTCACATAAGATAATGTTCATGCTCGGGTAATTGATACCATTTGGTGGAAGGCTTTCCCTAATGTAGCCATATCTGCCTCATCATCTGTGTATACTCTAACCCTTGGCTATATTTATTTTATGAACCGGGTGGGTTTTGAAAAGGAAGTTAGAGGCTCATATGGAGCAGCCAGTGCGGAAGAAGTTGTTAGGTGCTCTATCTCCATTTCTTCATTACTCTCTTCCTCCTCATTTTCATATTCACCCACTACCTGCTCCCCTTCATCTTGGGTTTCTTATTCATCATCAACTATCTACTATTCATTGACCATTTGTTCCTCCATATCAGTTTGTTGTCTTTCCTCCTCAGTGCATGGCTCTTCTTTAGCCTATGATTCTCCTTGTCAAGTGGGCTCCCCTAATCCTACATGCTCTTCTTCCTTTTTCTCCTCATCAACTACCATTGTATCCTCCTCAAGCTCTTGCGAACCTTGAGGTACTAAGTCATCTTGATTGAGAGGTGGAGTGGGAATGACAAAGGGAGTGGGTGAAGGCATTTGAGGTAGAGTTGGCAAGGGAACATGGGATGATGAAGGTTGTTGGGGTAGCGGAGTGGTTTGTACTAGAGGGGGAAGTGGAGTGGTAGGAGGCATTTGATGTAGAAATGGAGGTGGAGTTGGATGCAAAGGTGGAGGTGGAGGTGGAATTGATGAAACCAAAGGGACATGTGTAGCTGAGTCTTCCTTGGAGGTGACCCCAATAGAAGAGTCCTTATCTGGCTCTACAGTCTCCTTTTGAACCTTAGCCATCTCAACATCATCTTTCTCTTGAGGCTTTTGTTGGATGTCCTCTCTTACCTTTCTATGTGGGACCATGAATTGTGTGGGAAAAGAGTCTAAAGTTACCAGCTCTCCTTGGACTGGACCTTGTTGTTTAGAGTCCTGAAAACTATGTAGCCCTTCGAAATCCCTCACGTCGAGTTCATCATCACCCAAGGCATCTAGGTTTATGGGGTTCTCTTGACTTGCCCCTTCGGTTCCCTCTGGATCATCATTTACTCTTCTTATCTTCTTCATAGATCCTGTGGACCTTGTCCTTCTACTGAGAGGGATGTCATTGAACTCATCCTAATCTTCTTCTAGTAGGGTGTCCATCTGTGTAGTTATGGAGCCTTTCTTTCTTTTATAGACATGGCCCTTGATTACTCTGGCTAGCTTGAGTCCTATGATTTTGAAATTTCTTTTCTTTGCTATGCTTGGAGAATCATGGCCGCTAGATGAAGGCATATCTAGTGGTGCAATGATTCCTATCATTCTAGCCTTGACCTTCTTGGAATGTATAGCTGGACCATATGCAGTTGAGCACTCATGCTGATATACAGTTTTTGGCCTTAGAGGAGCAACCTCTTTGAACCGTGGTTTCAATATCTTTTCTCCCTTCTTCTTTTCTTTAGAGAACTTCTCTGGGAGTTGTTTCATTGGTACTAGTTTCATTGGGAAAGGATGGACAACCCATGATTTGGTCACCTTGACCACGTGTTGGGCTCTGAACTCAATATCATCATTTTCATCTTAGTCTACCTCTGCATTCAGGATAGCCCTTGTATATACCTTGTCTATGTTGTAAATGGAATCCAAGATATCCTCAGAATCAACATCTCTTGCCTTTTGAGGGATTCTTAATGAAAGAGCGGTCTGTGCCAGCTCCAAACTCATCTGGTAATAGTCACGGATCCTCACCTCATAGTCGTCCACACAATTTTCCCAATGATCTTCAACATGCGGCTTATGAACGTAATGCCTGTCCATTATATGACTGAATGTACAAATGGGATCAAAATGAGGCCTTACTAAGTTGTAGGTTGGCATTGGGAATTCATCCCTTTCCCAAGTCAAAGACTTGTAGACCTTCATGTCTCGCACGTAGTGGGGGCCGATAGAAATGGGAAAATCCCAGCAATGCTTCTTCTTATGCTCAATATCTTCATGGGCATCTGACAGCTACCTTCCTATTTCTAGAAGAACTACCCTATCAGAAGGATACCTTGGTAGCTTCTTTGGTGCCAAGGTGCTTCTCACCACCCAAATGTATGTGAAGGTCCAAAACTATATGTAGAATGCCCCAAGGGCCTTTACTTTTACTGCTACTTCAACGAACAATCTCTTGGCATAATCTCCCTCAATGGAGTGTATGATGGAAAATATGAAAGCATCATTAACAATTCTGAAGTCTAGGCTGTTATGTGTATAAAAATCTTTCCTCACCAATTGAGGATATAGTGTGAACAACCAGTTGTTATGTTCTCCCATTTCCCCAACTTTGGTCAATCCTGGATAAACTGCCCTAGCGGCTAGAAGATACATGACAAATGATGTCATGTAGAAATGAGGATCTGTCTTTACTCAAACCAACTGCTCATCAAGATTATCACTTAGAATGGAGGCCCAATCAAACCTCGCTTGCCTTTCCCTTATCTTTTGGATGAGGAGGATCATCAATGGTTCCAATTGAGAAGACCTTGCTAGCCTATACAGTTTGCTCATCATAGTGATTGTAGCTTGGATATCTTCTTGCATATATCCCCTTCTCATGTCAATCTTGTCTAATTTACCCTTTGGCATAGGCTGCATGAGGTACTCATTTTTCACTATGTTGTGGGCTCATTGTACATCTTTATTATAGAATTCCATCCCTTTGTTGATATGGAATTTGAAGAACTTGTCGACCCCTTTAGGCAGGTGGAAGACATCCTCAATGTTTTCCAGCCTTTGGTCCAGGACTACCTTGCTAACACTATTTTTCACCATACGCTAATCAAGTACATAGTTGTTGGCCAATGTATTAATCAAGTCTGATGATAGAATGGAGACTAGGTGAGCCGCTATGCTCACCAAAGAGTAGTGTACTAAAGAAGTGCAATCTCTGGTCATCCCACCAGTTGGGCACACTTTGTTAGGTAATCATTCTATTTCACATTCTTGATGTCTATGTTTGTTATGCCCACATGCAAGTTGGTTACTTTGGAAGGTGGTGGTACCCCTTGAATTGATATTTCATGGCTGGTGATGTGACTACCTTATCCGCCATTCCTACAAAGAGGACAAGACATGGATCAGTAACACAATAGGAAAAATAGTCAGAAAACCAAGTATATTGTCAAAATTAAGCTTAGAAAGGCTATAGAAGGCCTTTTTGGCCTTTCGAACCTTCGGGAGTGTGAGACCCCCGAAAGGCCAAAAAGGTTGAGAATGCAAAAAAAGGCATACAAGATGCTTTGAAAACCCCCCTTGTTCTTTCAGTGAATCAAAGGTGTAAAAAATTCATAGGTTGACAACCCCAAATCATTTAAAAGATGCCTTGGTGGTTGTCACTGAGTGTTTTGGCAAGCTAGGGAATACCAAGTCTTCGGTGTGCAAAGAGGCTGAAAGGCTGAAAACAACACTTAGATGTTTGGGTGACAGGTTGGGTTCTCTGGTTTCGACATTTTAGAGGACAAGATGTTTTGGTGTGTGTCAACACTAAAATGCCAAAAGCTACAGTGGACTTGGTAATTTTAGGTTTGAAATAGAGTGAGCTCAGAAGTTTTGGACCCTGAAGGTCCAAAACTAGGGTTTTACAGTCAGACTCGAAAATGAGTCCGACAACAAGTTTGACCACAAACTTTCCAAGAGGATGTAAGGTGACTACCTTGGCGATCCCGAAGGCCTTAAAGGCCGACCAAAATAACCTAGACCCTAAAGATAGGCCGAAAAGGCCAAAAAACACAAACCCTAGCCTACGACAGGTTGAAAAGGCCGGAAAGCAAGAAACCCTAATCTACAACTGAAAGCAACAAAGAAACGTCAAGAAGAGCGGAGGAGACAACCAACCTCAAAAAAATCTACACGAAGATGACCAATGAAGACAAAAGATTGAAGTGAGGAAAAGGTAGCAAGTGGTGTGCGAAAAGGGTTAGAGATGAGAGAGTGAGCGCAAAAGTGAGTTTGAAAAAACTTGCCTTGTGCCTTATATAGGAAAGATTGAATGATGATGTCAGCACCTTGATCAATCAGCCTTTTAGCTTTTCGAGGTTGTCAGACCTCCGAAAGGCCAAAAGCTCTGAAATGCTGACTCCCTTTTGGGAACCAGACCTTCAAAACTTCGGACCTCAGACAAGTCCAAAAAAATGCTAGGTCCAAGAAGGCCAACACTTAAGTTTTCTCTACCTGTTCGGACTTTCACACTTTTAGAAGTTTGAAAGTGCGAAAGTGCGACAAGACTGAAAACCTAGAAAAGATAGAGAAAAAACCAAAAACAAAAGGACAATAGACCAAAAACAAAGGATGAGCAAAAAATAGAAGGGGGACCCCTAAAGCCAAGAGGTTGAAAGGGGAGCGTGGTTGTGGGATCACAACACTTCCCGAATCCAACATTGTGGCAAACTAAAACATCTATCATTGAAGGGTTTGGTTTCATTAAATTTATTATTTGGTTTTTGTGGAGTGAAAGCTATGGCATCAACACTTGTGGTCACATCCAAAGAGTCATTTCATTATTGAGGTATATGGTGATTTATGTTTTAGATCTAGATTATGTTTCATATTTCCTTATGCAATTTTAAATTCATTTCAAGGTTAATTCCTAAACAAGGGTTTGACCAAGGAAAATCACTTTCCACAACCTTTTCCCCTTATTTTTTGTGTGTAGGAATAATTTGAAGAGTTATGGATTTGGATTCAAGAGTATCAGAAATAGTTGTAGGTCCTCATAAATTTTCATCAGATTTTGACTATGATGACCTAATCCAAGACTATTTCAACCAAGTTGACCTCATCTTGCACTTTTTAGCTAAAAATTTCAAAGAAGGTAGTTACAGGCATTAGAGTCCCAGATCTAGAGTTACACATGATTCTTACATTCTGATGACAGAGAAATTTAGATCTTAAGGTCATATTTCCTCTTATAACTTCAAGGTGAGTTTATTTCTCCTATTTTCATCTTGCACTTACTCCATAGATCAGATTTACCAATATTTACATATCACATCATTTTCTATAAGAATTAAAAATACCTCTTTTTACATAAATATTGCATTAGCACCCTTCATCTCTCAGTTGTACTAATTAGATTGGTTAAGGGTAGGTTTGTATTTTAATGCATAATAGGATCTTGGCAAGTGATCTAAATCTTAGCATTGCTCACCATTTTATATTATACACCTTCTTATCCCATTCTTTTCACAAAATCATAAAATTCCTTTGAGATGAATTCTCCACCTCTATGAGATCTTAGACACAATCTTATGATCTATTTTATTTTTTTACTATTGGTTTAAAATTCAAACTTTTCCCCTAGAAAAGTGACCCAAGTTACTCTGAATAATCATCAATAAAAAACACAAAGTACCTTTCACCGTTGAGACCTTTTATTCTTTTCACTCTACACAGATTAGTATGGATCAACTCTAAGGTTTTTCTAGTTGAATATATTCCTTATTTTTGAAAGTTATCTTTTTTCTACTTTCCAATTTGGCATTCTCTGCAAATAGTATTAGTATGTTTTACAGTCTTTGGTAAATCTATAATAGCTTCTACCTTTATAAGTTTGATCATGTTATCAAAGTTCGTGTATCCCAATCTTTTGTGCCATAACCAAATTTTTTGTGTTCTATAGGGGATTTCCTAAGTTAAAACCTAGGTAGATGTTAACCTCAAATACAACTATGATTGACTAGAAAAGAGATCTTACCCCTAGTAGGGAAGAGGAAAAACCTAAATTAAAATATTGAACTAAAATTATATTACCTTAGGATTGATAATGGTGGTAATGTGATTAAATTTAGATAAGTCCCTCAAGGATTGATACAATAACATGACCTGACAAGACATAAAAAACACCAATCACAAAAACATACTTGCACATACGTTGATGTAGCTTGCTACTCCACAATACTCAAATTTGAAGACATTGTCTCAATAATGCTTTCGTAAGGAATGATCTCAATAATGCTTATGTTGAAATGAAATGGAAATTATGCATTTATATAGGATTCTCAAGGTAATTCATATTTTAGGTTGACTTCCAAGTTCCAACAGTCATATCAAAATATTGATATCAACTAATAAATGAAAAAAACTAACACTTTCACGATTTCATTTTGGGAGCTTTTTGAAGGGACTATGGCACTAATAATCCTAGTCCACTAGGACTATAACGTTAGGTTCCTTAGTCTACCCAAACTAGGATAAAAAAGGATGGATACATAGTAGAAGGTCCCGCAACATAGGTTCTAGTCATCTCATCAACATATGATGATAGTTTAGTTGTGAAAATGCTAGATATAGGCTTGAAGTAAGCTATTATAGGGAACACTAAAGTAAGGAACCAAAAGGGAGTGTCAAATTATAAAGGGTTACAATTTATGATACTACAGTAACCAAAATTATTTTCATAGTTTTTGGCTCAAGTGGCTCTATTATTCCTTGTCCATGAAATCCAAGATCTTTTCCTTTGTAACTCATGTTTTCACATATATATGGCGACCCTTAGAATATCATTTTTTTTATATGGTTGAGATAGACTCTTCCTCATCTATATAGGGTCACAATGTTTATGGTTTTGGGATGACATAAATAGAAAGAGAGTAAGAGAAGCTTGTCTATTTCTATGGTGGATAGTTTCATTTTGGTAGATGAAGATCATTGCATGAAGGAACAACACTATTAAAATTGGGTTTTGATATGTCTTTTTTTCCTCTACATTAGCTAGAGGGAGATTTTTGAGGTAGAATCATTTTAAATGCAACACTATCCATTAGTATACATTATTGTACATGTATAATATATTAAAACTTAGTATGAACTTAGATGATAATTGTAATATGAGAGTTTGAGACCAATCAGTCCACCAAAGTAGTAACAAATAGTTAATATTATACTTAATGAATAAGTGTGTTAAATAAAATTGACATTTCAGAATAAAATTTTAACATAATAAACTTCTACAACTTTAAAAGAGTAATATGTTTGAATTGAACTAATGATAAAGATCCTATAGTCTTAAAGAGAGTTGAGAAATAAGATATTCACATCTAAAAAGGGGATATCATAAATTGAGCTTGGTTTATTTTCAAACCCCAATAGATAAAAATTGAAATGTTTTTTCTCTACACATTTCGTCGTGACTATGTACAATATGACTCATTAAATGTGTCATTCCATACACTTCTTACTTTAAAAAATGATTCATCACACACAAACTAAATAAACAAATACAAATATTAACATCAGCGTTGGACTTTTTGCACTCAATAAAAAGGACCTTTCAATCTAAGTATAGATTTGAACTCTGTAGAACCCTCCAACAAAAATAACATTAATATTGTAAAAACCATGTAGAAAAAATATTGGAAAAAATATATTATATTTAAAAAATTATTTCAGAAACCTTACATATGAATTTAGTTGATCAAATTGCCAGTGATGCTTCCAGGGCTTATATTATGAAATTATATTAAAATTATTTTCTTTTTCACATTTTGATATTTATTGTTGGATAACTGAGAGGAGGGGGGTGAATCAGTTGTGAACCAGTTATCTCAGGTCCCTTAACAATATTCAACCTTAAAACCTTATTGGTAACTAATCTTAATAATCAAATTTAATCATTCAACTGACCATAGTAGTATTCATATGATAATCATAAAATAACATGAAAAAAATATAATCACATTAAGTACACTAGTATTTAACATGGAAACCCAATTTGGGTAAAAACCACTATGGAAATTATCACCCATAAAATTATTCACTCTTATGAAGTGAGCTTGGTTAAGAGCCAATCCTATTAAAGATTACAAAATACTTTTGCTAGATGTGACCCTGTTAGGGGATTTTCACCAAAGATCAACTACATTTGTCACCCTTTAATGAGTGGCCTTATTAGATGACTTAGAACATTTGTTAGAATGCCACCTTACAAAGGATTTATAAATAGGACTATTAAATCCACTCAGTTAAGAGATTTTCTATTACAATGGTTCGAAAGTAAGAGTGAAATGATCTGATAGAATATACAACTACCTTTTCCTATTCAGATCTCTTTTATTCTCATTTGTCTTCTTCAAACTCTTCTTTTCTAGATGATCAACAATTACTCTTCATCTCAACACTTTCCTTCACTTGATTCACACTGTTCTTCAACTCTATTATGCTCGGTGTAACCTTCTGTACTAATTTGGCTATCAACAAATCAAAAATTTAGCATCATCAATATGATCATCTAGACCATCCTTTATATAGATAATTTTTTCCGCTTAATCCTATTCACCACTTAATCTCATCCATTCGATCAAATCTGTATCTCGGTAAAATGTTTTATGAATCTTGCCAGCTGTATCTTCACCTTGCAACTTGAACTTTTCTTGGATATCAAACTAGTCACTAATCTTCACTATGTATTTGTACCTAATGTTTTTGATTTGATGATTTCATTAAATAACTTTGTTCCTTCCTTAAAATCTTCTAGATCAATCAAGATCATCACTCGACATCATCTTTTAATTCATTTCTTGTTTAACCGACCAACTTCATCTACTCGGTTAAGTCTTCCTTCTTGGCTATCATTTACTTGGTTAACAACTTCTTGGTTAAGTGTGACCAACCAATATCTTAACTTACCGACAACCTTTTCCATCTCGGTAGAACACATTGTTTCCTTGTCTTTTCCTTTCACAACTTCAATCCTTTATTACCAACCAATATAATTGACTTGTGCATCATTCTAACACTTCATCAAATCATGAAAAACAATCAAATCAATATTACCTTGTCAAAGACTGATTCAAAAATTGTCCATTTAAGCTCACATACTTAACATTACTCATTCATTTCATCTTATGTCTTTACCAACCATTTCTTTACTCAAAACCACATATTTT
The DNA here is from genome assembly GCA_027943335.1 of Chamaecyparis obtusa. Lineage (NCBI taxonomy): Eukaryota > Viridiplantae > Streptophyta > Pinopsida > Cupressales > Cupressaceae > Chamaecyparis > Chamaecyparis obtusa. The sequence continues at coordinate 148,428 of BSBK01002348.1, read as the reverse complement.
AGATTGATATGGAAAATTTCATAAATCAGTAAGTCAATAGGCTTGATATCAAGAACAACATAACAAATGATCCAATTCTTCTACATACCTTTCATTTCTCTGTATCAATATCAGTTCGGGTAATTATCTTAGTTGGGGTAACAATCTCCCCCTTTGGAACTGATGGCAACACATTCTATATATCTCACATCTGAAATATACCATCAACATGAATAATATTCCTTCAATATTTCTTATTTCTTTATTTATCCCCCTTTCTTCTTGCATAGTCATCTCTCCTCATTAATATCTTTCCAGTCATCTCTCCAGTCATCATTCATATCTCTCCCCATTTGATATCTTTATCTCTCCTTTTATCATTCTCTCCCTCTTTGACAACAATGCCAAAGGTACCCACAAAACCTTAATTTGAAAGTAATTGTCCTTGTAGTTGTACCTTGTACCTTTCTTATACCAATTACTTATGTTTCCTCATATCTTTCTCACAACTTTATGATTCTCCTAAAGAGTGAACATCTACATCTACTCTCAAATAGATAATCTAATAAAGCATGAATTAATGCAACCTGCATCTTTCTCTAATGAACATTGGATAGAGGAATGACCCTAGTTTACCTGTGAGGTACTCAAAAGTATCCTTAGGTAATGGCTTTGTAAATATATGAAAAATTTGTTCCTTTAATTTCACATATTCAATCTTTACTTATTTTTCTTGTACTTGTTCTCTCAAATAGTGATACTTTATTCATATATGCATTTTAATTGAGTGCATCACCGGGTTCCTTGAAATGTTTATAGCACTATTATTATACAATATATTGTCACATGACCATCTATCTCCTCTTGTATTCCTTAAAGTAGTTGTTTAATCCAAACAGTGTTAGAACAATTGATTGCAACAACAACATAGTCTACCTCAGCACTTGAATGTAAAATGAAACTTTGCATTTTTCTTATCCATGTCACTAATCTTTCCCCTAAGAAGAAAGATCCTCCACTTGTACTTTTCCTATTATCCATATTACTTTCCCAATCAACATCAGTATACACTTTCAATTCAAAAACTTCATCCTTTTTGTACCATAATCCATAGTCAGAGGTTCCTTTCAGATATCTAAATATTCTCTTCACAACAACCATATGTGTTTCTTTAGGATTAGAAGAAAATCTCTCTACAATACCAATAGCATTTGTAATATCTTACCTACTATGAACAACATATTGTAGCTTAATGATCATGGATCTGTACAAAGTTTCATTCACCTCAGTAGAGTCATCTTCTTTTGACAATTTGCATCCAGTAATCATCGGTGTGCCAATTGGTCATGAGTCTTCCATCCCAAAAGTTTTTAGTATCTCTTTGATGTATTTTGACTGTGTTATGCATATTCCATCCTTGATCTATTGAGTTTGCAATCCAATGAGGAATCTGATCTCTCCAATCATTGACATTTCAAATTCCTTCCTCATTACATCATAAAATAATATACACATTGACTCATTTCCTCCAAATATGATATCATCAACAAATATTTTAGCTATTAATACCTTATCTTTAGATTCACTTTTCAAGTACACATCACTATTATCACTAGTTCTAATGAAACCTATTCTCATTAGATATGAGTGGAGTCTTTCATGCCATGCTTGGGGTGCCTATTTCAAACAATACAGTGTATTGTGTAGTTTGTATACCATTTTTTTCTTTCTCTTGTCAAGAAATCCTTCTAGTTTCTCAATGTACACTTCTTCTTCTTCTAGTATTCCATTAAAAAATTCAAACTTTACATCCATTTTATAAACCTTGAAACCTTTGTAGAATGCGTATGCAAGTAGAATTTGCACACCTTCTAATCTACCAACAAGAGAAAATGTCTCACCATAGTCAATGCCTTCTTCCTGAGAATATCCTTTGCATACAAGTCTAGCTTTATTCCTTATCACATCTTCATTTTCATTTAGTTTATTTCTAAAAATCCACTTTGTACCAATAACATTCTTATTCTTAGGTCTCGATACTAGTGACCAAGTATTGTTCTTTTCAATTTGATCAATCTCTTCTTTCATTGCATTAACCCAATCTTCATTTTCAAGTGCATCCTTGAATAATCTAGACTCAAATTCAGAAATCAAACATGTATTTTCTCTCAACTTACTTCTTGTCATGACTCATGCATTCTTATCTCCAATTATTTGAGTCAGTGAGTGGTTCCTTCTTACATACTTTTATACTACTTGATTGGTTCTCTGTTATTCAACATTTTCTTCTCTAGGTGAGGGCTTAACTGGTTCCTCAATTTCTAGCTTAGGTAAAGTAGGTCAGAAAATCCTTTCTATATATATACAAATATTTGATAATCTTCTAGTTCTTTTTTTCTATCTCCTTCATTTTTATTTGCAAACTCAGCAATCCTTACAGTCGCACTTTCCACAATTTTGTTACTAGCCTTATTCAAGCATTTATAAGCTTTTCTCTTTGTGGAGTATCCTAGGAATATACCTTCATCTCCTTTATAATCAAACTTTCCATTCCTAAAATCTTTCAAAATGTAACACCTACTTACAAAGATTTTAATGTAGCTAACATTAGGTGCATGCCCATACCAGAGTTTATAGGGAGTTTTATTTGTACCTTTCTTCATTTGTACTCAATTGAGGGTGTAAAAAATAGTACTAATGGCTTCTCTCTAATATGTTTGTGCAACCTCCTCAATCAACAATGTTCTAGCACAATCAACTATTGATTTGTTCCTTCTTTCAGCTATGCCATTTTGTTGTGGATTTCTCAGTGTAGAGACTTGTCTTTTGATTCCATTCTCATTGCAGAAGATAGTAAATTCATCACAGATAAATTCACCTCCTCTATCTGATCTTAAACATTTCAGTTTCTTACCTATTTCCTTCTCAACTCTTGCCTTATACAATTTGAACATTTCGAATGCATCAGAATTTTCTTTTAGAAACATTACAAACATGATCCTTGAGTAGTCATCAACAAAAAAAAATGAAATACCAATCACCATAATAACTTTGTATTCTCATAGGGCCATAGAGATCAGTATGAACTAACTCCACTATACCATTAGATGAGTAAGACTTTCTTGAAAAACTTGATTTTTTCATCTTACCAATCTGACATTCCTTACACATAACTTTATCGGCCTTACTCAATCTCGATAGACCTCTGAATCTTTTCTTCTTACTAACCTTGATCATGTTATTAAAATTTACATGGCAGAATATTTTATTCCATAAGCAAGCATCTTCACTTCTTGCAAACAGACACACATTTTCAATAGAATTCAGATAAAATAAGTTACCTTTAGATTCTTCATCGGTGCCAATCAAATTTCCAGTAGCATCATAGATCTTTACTTTTCAGTTCTAAAATTCTAGCCAGTGACCTATGTTATTCAGTTGTGCTACACTCTACAAGTTGTACTTTAGTCCTTGAACCCAATAAGCATTATCACATTTAATATTTTCATTCAGCATAATGGATCCCTTTCCTTTTATAGAATTTGGAGAATCATTTCCAAATCTAACAAATCCTCCATCATATTCTTCTATATTTTTAAACTTCAATATCACCAGTCATATGATGTGAACAACCACTGTCAATAATCCATGGGTCATTTTTACTAATTTGAGAAATAAGGGCTTTTTCATCTTCATACTTTTCTTCTTTTGAGTCATCCTTCATAGAAACATAAACTACTTTGTCACTTTCTTCTATGTCATCAGATTCATTGTCGGTTTGTCCTTCCTTAGGTAGGTAGCATGGTTTCCTTCCTTTATCCTTGTAGTCTCTAAAATTTTGGTATCGGTTCTCCTTCTTATCCTTCTTTTCATTCCCATCATTATCAAGACACCTAGATGCTATAAGACCAGTCTTGTTGCAATTAAAACATTTTAGAGGAAATTTACCTTTGTACTTTCCTTTTCCTCTCGATAGCCTCTTTTCCAATAGTACTTCCAGTTCTTCTTGTTTCTTCAGATAGTATACTTACATAGTCACTTCCAACTGAACTATAGTGAATGCATCTTTATCTTCTTGAAATACCAATGGTAAGAGATGATGTCAAATCTATTTCTATCTTTGGTAAACTATTATCAAAGTTACTAAGCTCAAATGTAGTCAGCTTACCGATCAAAGCATCAAGAGTAACAACATTACTAGGTATGGATATCAATTCCTGTATAGAAGAGACTCAAATATCATATTTAGGTAAGAGAGTTCTAATAATTTTTCTTACCACATATTCTCCATTTATTGTTCCACCAGCAGCTTTGATAACACTAACCACTTCCTTAATTTTGAAGCTATATTGTGCAATGTTTTCATCTTCTTTCATTCTCATCTTGTCAAATTTTCTTTTGAGACTATAAATTTTTTCTTTATGTACATGTATATCACCTCCATAAACAAGTGCACGTTTTTCTCACACTTCTTTCACTATAGAGAAGTCATTTATATCATTAAACTCAACATTTGTTAGGGAAGAAGAAATCTCAATCATTACTGAGTTATTTTCCTACTTTTCTCTCATCTGATCAAGTGTTATAGGTCCAAGAGGTGGTGACATGTAGTCATTTTCCAAGTAGTATAGTGCAAAATCTCCAATTCTAGGTAGGTGTAACTTTATGCTTCTTTTCCATGTAGGGAAGCTCTCCTTTTTCAACTTCGTTACTTCTCTCCTATACATCTTTGGATCTCTACCTTAAGTCTTTTAAACTTTTACCTCTAAGAACCAAATGATCTGATACCAATTGTTGGATAACTAAGAGGGAGAGGGGGTGAATTAGTTATCTCAGGTCCCTTAATAATTTTCAACCTTAAAACCTTCTCGATAACTAATCTTAATAATCAGATTTAATCATTCAACCGACCACAATAGTATTCATATGATAATCAAAAAATAACATGCAAAACATTCAATCACACATTAACACCAATATTTAACATGGAAACCCAATTTGGGTAAAAACCACTACAAGAATTATCACCCATAAAATAATTCACTCTTTTGAAGTGAGCTCGATTAAGAGTCAATCCTGTTAAATATTGAAAAATACATTTTCTAGATGTGATCCTGTTAGGGGATTTTTACCAAAGATCAACTAGATCTGTCACCCTATAACTAGTGGCCTTATTAGAGGACTTAGCACATTATTTAGAATGCCACCTTACAAAGGATTTATAAATAGGATTTTTCAATCCACTCGGTTAAGAGATTTTCCACTACAATGGTTAGAAAGTAACAGTGAAATGATTTGATAGAATATGCAACTACCTTTTCCTGTTTAGATCTCCTTTCTACTCATTTTTATTCTTAAAACTCTTCTTTTCTTGTTGATCAACACTTACTCTTCATCTCAACACTTTCCTTCACTTTATTCACACTATTCTTCAACTCTATTTTTCTCGGGTACCCTTCTGTACTAATTTGGTTATCTGTTCTAGCTATCAGAAAATCAAAAAATCAGGATTAATAATATGATCATCTAGATCATCCTTTATATAGAAATTTTTTCCACTTAATCCTATTCACCGTTTAATATCATCCATTCGATAAAATCTATAGCTTAGTAAAATGTTTTATGAATCTTGCGAGCTATATTCACCTTGGAACTTGAACTTTTCTTGTATCTCAAACCAATCACTAAATCTTCACCATTTATCTGTACCTAACATTTTTGATCTATTGATTTCATTAACTGACTTTGTTCCTTCCTTAGAATCTTCTAGATCAATCTAGATCATCACTCGATGTCATCTTTTAATTGAATTCTTTTTTAACTGACCAACTTCATCTACTCGGTTAAGTCTTTCTTCTCAGTTATGATTTACTTGATTAACAACTTCTCAGTTAATTATGACTCACCAATATCTTTACTTACTGACAACCATTTCCATCTCAGTAGAACACACTATTTCCTTGTCTTTTCCTTTCACAACTTCAATCCTTTATTATCGACCAATATAATTGACTTGTGCATCATTCTAACACTTCATCAAATCATGTAAAATAATCAAATCAATATTACCTTGTCAAAGACCAATTCAAAAATTGCTCATTTAAACTCACATACTTAACATCACTTCTTCATTTCATATTGTATCTTTATCAACCATTTCTTTACTCAACACCACATATTTTAGATTGATATGGAAACTTGCATAAATTCGTAAGTCAATAGGTTTGACATCAATGACAACATAACAACTAATCCAATTCTTCCACATACCTTTGATTGCTCGGTATCAATATCAATTGGGGTAACAATCTCAGTTGGGGTAACAATTTCTATGCTAACTAGGATGGAAAGGAAATCCAATCAATAATAAATAGTCTTTTATTTACATTTTCTATCCAACTTTGATGATCTTTTCTAGGATACGAGGCAGTTGATTTCTTTTGGAAAAGTTTCTAGGTGCAGTGAAATGAATGAATAAAGAATAATGATTGTAGAATTTGGGCTATATTCAATTTTTTATATACATGATTTATGGATAAATAGGAGATAATATAGCTTTCATGGAGGTGAGCCAAAGAAGACAAAGCTTCACTTGAAACTGATAAGAAGTTAGGATGGTAACAAAGGTGACATCTAGTGTTTTACCACCAACTTCTACTAGAAAAGTAATGAAACCAAAGGTAGGATAAGTTAAACTATTGAAAGTTTGGATCATCACATTAGATTTATCATAAAAATATCATTGGGATTGTCTAGTGTAAAGATGTTCTTCAGTTACAACATTCACAATGCAAGTGGGATTTATAAGAACACCATGAGAAAGAATACCATTAACCTTTGCTATGATATACAGAGTACCATCAGGTTCTTTAATAATATCTTTAGGATCAAATGTAATGCAAATATTAGGTATAGCTTTAGGTTTAGGTTTATATTGATCAATAAGGTAGGAAACATTGTTTGGATTTAGTACACTCAACATCATATAATCAAGAACATTGGTGGGAGAAGAATGTAAAGACTGAGTAGACTTAACGATATTGGTTGAATGAGAATAAAAATGATTGATATAAATTTTAAAGTTTTGGGGAGGTGCTATGGACTTGTTTCCTTGATCATTAACACCCTTAACAAATATAGCATTAGAATCAATGAGGTCTTGAATAATAGATTTTAAATGGAAACACTTCTTAGTATCATAGCTAGGTTGATTATGATATTGACAAAATATTTGAAGATCAAAATGTTTAGGAAAAGTATTGGATGTGTCAAATGGTTTGATGGAGGAAGTTGTAAAATATTTGCATGAATCAAACTCAACATCACATTATTCAAAGATTTAGAAAGAGGTGTAAAAATATGAGAAGCCTGTCTAAAAATAGATGACAAAGGAACCACACCTTTGGATGTATTTGTCACTTTCTCATCAACATTATTTGATAAATAATTAATTTTGATGAAGCTCTTAGTTTTTTAAAACTTTTGAAAGGATTCAAATGTGACCTCACTCTTATCAACCTGAGCTATTGCAGGAGTGAGCTCAAATTGACTCACTTGAAGATAAATCTACTAAAAAAATCAATCACTCTTTATTAAACACCTTGTTTACAATGCATTGAGTTAGTCAAAGAAATATTAGGACCAATATTTCTTTAAAACTATTGGACGAAAGAATTAGCAAAATTTTGAGAGGAATCAATGGAATAAGGAGGCAAATATAAATACCATTGCAAGGCTTTATCTCGAAAGGTTCTAGAAAATATTTTATCCATGAACCTATGATCATGAGCTAAATTTCTAGACAATACTTGAAATCTTTTAACATGAGTCAAAATATCATCCTTACCATTGTAGGTCTCTAAATGAGTAATTCCCATGTATTTTAGAATAACAACACAAATGATGTCTAAAGACAATGTACTAGCAATATCATAAGTAGGAATGCTAAAATTGGATTGAGTCATGGACAATCTATTGTTACAAACATGAAATTGTTTGAGCCAAGTTATTGAGATTAGATTTAGTAGCAAGAGTGATAGGAGATATTTGTGAAAGGTTTAGACCATTATGGGAAATGTAAGGAATGATAGAATATGAAAAAGGAACACTATTGTAAGTGGGAATGGATGGAGGTAATGACACACATGGAACACATGAAGAAGGAGGAACAATAGGATTAGGAATTTTACATATGTATGATTGGTGTTCTAAATGGAAGTGGTTATGAGAGGTCGAGCATAGGTAGATAAACTATGCATTGAGATAGAAATAAGAATGGAGGTCTCAATACTAGAGGTAGGTGGAATGAAACCTAATTTAGGGAACAATATCTAATAGCTTGACATTGGTATGAATGAGATGAGAGATACTACACAAGATGTTAACACCATTTTCAGCATTATGAATTATCTTCCTCAAACCCTCTACTATGGAGAAGACCTAGGGACTGCAGTTTTCTTTTCCTAACAATTGCTCAAATTTATCAAAACCATGGGAAATATTTCACACTTGCATAGGGGAAACTCTTAAGGTCTCATCTTCATCATTAGAAGACTAGGAAGAGTTGTTCTCAACAATTCTTGAGGAATTTCATTAGTAGGAATGTTTGTGTCATAAATATTTCTATGAAAAATAGAGGACTTGGGATCAAATGAACCAATAAGTCTATGAATTCTCCTAACCATAATGATATAAGGAGGAAACAATGAAATAACACTCATCCAAAATAAAATTAAAGATAGATAGATCTAATGTAAATATGAACATTGAAAGAGATATGAAAATATTCATTAACTAAGCACAATGTACATTAATGAAAATTACATCTTACCATGAAATCAAGCATAAAGATCTAAAGAATATAGTTGAATAATACAATGCATGCAAAGGAGATCTAGAAACCAAGTTAGAATGGAAATTTCCTTCTTCGGGCTCACTAAAGATGTACATGATGAAAAGGGAAGAAATGCAAAGAGGTAGATCACTTATCCTTTTCAAAATTACACACTTGGAATGAAGATGTCCCAATAGGCTAGGATGATCCCAAGCGCTAAATAGGTCAATGATACTTCACTAAATATGTGAAATATAGAATGGGAAATGATAATAACATATGAAATTCTAATTAGGGAAGATCTATATTCACCTAAAATTGAAATAGGAAACATGAACACTTTTTTAGTGTTTTTCAAAGCACGTGCACCTTATAGGGCGCACACACTTTGAAGAACACCTTTTTAGTGTTTTTCAAAGTGTGTGCTGTGTGTGTGAAAATTATACCTGATCTGTAAACACAACACTCAGTAAAACATTAGAGGTTAGTGATAATCAAAATCGTGCAAAATTGAAAGCTATCTAACCAAGCGATTTACTGCCTTCTAATAGGTGCGAGATTAATGTTCTCAGATTGTAATCGAGATCAGTGACCTAGACGACACCTAAATGAAGGATTTGAATGCAAAAGATGGATATGAAATTGAATGCAATTAATCTATATTTTTGATATTTTCTATGCAATAAGAATGAAAACTTGATATGAATCTATGCTAATATGAAAAACTTGATATGAAATGAATGCTAAATGATCTAACAATGAAGATTCTAACAATGATATGAAAACTATGAAATTCTATGCTAAGATATAAAAACTATGCAATTGAAATTGATCTCACAAAGCTTTGAATTCGCAAGTTGATTCCTCAGCCTCTAATTCTCCAGCGTGATTGTGCAAAATATGAGATGATTTGATGCAAATTTGAGAGATGAATTATGAAGAGCTGAGCCTTTAATTTATAGAAATCCTAGGCTTTGGAGGTGCATGGGAAAAAGCCATAAATCACTCAAATAACTCAACTTGATTTTTGAGTTATTTTTAAATAAAAGATAATTAACTCACAAAAACATGCAAAAGCTAAGTTTTAACTCAAAATAGAGTTTAGCTTTAATTGATAATTGATAGTTGTCTGCTTTTATGATTGTGCATATTTTATTTATGAATTAATTTAATAATAAAGTGATTTATTTTCAACTTAACTGCTTTTAAAAATAAAACAATTGATTTATGGGTTAATCAATTATTTAATCAAATTTTTATTAAAAACTATATTATTAAATAATGACAACTTGCTTTAATTAATTAAATAAGAATTTAATCAATTATTCATAGGATATTTGGATTTATTGTCAAAATTAAATAATACAATTAATAATAGATATAATTAAATTTAATTACACAATTAAGTGGCAAATATTAAATCTAATTAATTAAATATGAAAATATTCAATTAATCAAACTTTAGGATAAATGTGATTTATTGCCAAATAATTATAAAATTAAAGATAATTAAGATAATTAGGAATATTACTAGGAATATTTCCCGATGCAAAATTTAAGATAATCAATTAGATTTGATGATGTTTAGATGTGCCTTAGGTTAGGACTTTGATGTCGATTTTGTTCGATTTGTCGATGTAGGAGGTTAATGAACTTATAGCCCATTTTTAGGGTATTACATTTTGCCCCTCTTTGAATTACTGTGCGAGGCGCAGTGGTTCAAAGATAGTTTGTGTTTGATAAAGATATGAAACTGATGTTTGAAATTAATAATTGATATGAGACAGAAGCTGATTGATATTGAATTGATATGGAGATAATAGGTCCTAAATGACCAAAGATAATGTTCACTGTAGAAGCAAATGAACCTATGATTGCGAAAAAGTGTCAAAATGCCTGATTCTGAACCTTAGGATTGATAAGAAGTGAGTGACCCGTTCTAGACTCGATTGTCTTAGCAGAACTAGCAGGTATCACATCCGAATCCTTCAGTTGCCGAAGAACCAAGGAAAGAACACTATGATCTGATGGTTGCAAAAACTAATACAGTTTACAAGATTAGGAGAATACCAGATTGATATGGATCGATGAATCTGATATGCCCCAAGTGATGATAGATTTGCCCCGAGCGATGAGGACTTTTGATGAATTAGTAACTAGACGTGATTGTTTGTCTTGATCACTGATGAAAGATATTGATAGACTTGATCAATAGAATTTGATTTACAGACTTTGAATGATGTGCAATACCATGCCCCCTTCGGGATTAAAATTGAAATCTGACAAGAAAAGTCAGCATTGATAGTTCAGAAGCATGTTAATTGATCTGAGAAGTGGTTATTTACATCCGAGAACGCATTCTGCATCGTTGGAAGGTCCCAAAAGACCAAGTTTGACTAGGTTTGACCATGAGTTGACCATGGTTGACCAAGTTGAAATTTTGATAGTTCGATGTAAGATAATCAGTTAAGTTGAATACTAGATTTCTGTGATGATTGAAGGTCGAATATGCAAGTAGTTAATAATATGAATGATCTCAGATTTGAATTTTGATCCCGAAAAAAGATTCTACTTGCTATTTCATTGGAGGAACCTTCGTGTGAGATTCAGCTCTTGTTAGACTTGAAGATGCGATTTGAAGAATCATTTAAGCATTGAAGTTCGTTTAATCATTGTGAGATCATGTAAACATGCAAAATGCAATGAGACATGCAAAATGAAATGCAACCTAAGACCTAGGACCTAGTCACTGATCATGTGTCGATTTGTTATCATCATTGAACTTTTAGGTAACCGGATAAATCAATACAATGCCCACTAGCCATGAAACCATAGACATATGAATATTGATTTGTATGTGCAAGAATCAATACAACACCCACTGGTTATACAACCATGGACATATGAATATTGATTTGTTTTCGGAATGTTGGATTAGATATAAGCACCAAGGCACAAACGCCAGGATGACCTGAATATCATGTCCATTTTGATATAGCAATTTGTACAAGCATCAAAACATAAACGTTGTGATGACCTGAGTACACCTTGCATTAAAAACACATCAAACAGCTAAGAGATCATTTTAAATCCAATGTGAATTACCCGTAGTGACCCTTTATCGTTCACATCCTTAGGCAAGATTGCATTCCACAGTAGGAGAAAGAACTTACTCAAAAAGACAATAGTTAGATCAAACTTATTTGAATTTTTTGGGTATCAATGGTCGAGGTACGCATGGCCATCCAATTCGAGATAGAGGCTCTTACAGTCGGACACCATTTCAATCCAGAATTTCCAAAGCTGTTAGATTTTCACATACAAGCAGAAGACAAAGAAAAGATTATGCCCCCAGTCATCACTCTCTAAATCCTATAAAAGACATCATCAAAGAGCTCGAAGGGACACAATATGCAAAAAATCTCAATGCGAATCAGTAAGCCTACAAGGAGATAAAAGCATGAAAAGCACAGATTGTTTTCAGTTGAGTTTTGATGTTTGATTGTTGTTGATGCAAAATCCTTTCTGGAGACGAGACTGACTGACTGACTCAACTTGAAGCTTCAAAGGACTCTGAGTGGATATGACACATCTAAGATACATGGGAGACCATAGGATATGACATTGATTGCCCCCAAGTGTGAACATTGATAGGATGCAGACGCTTGAGCTGATTGGTGTACAGACTAACTTATTGAAACCAGGATATGCAGAAATAAACCGGGAGATATGTACAAACTAAAGCAAGACTGAAAGCTGGGAAAGACCAAGATTGTGCTGATAGATGGAGCATTTTGGAACAAGTGGTGCCCGTTTGCTGGGTTTTCACCATCTTGGTAGAGATTCTATTTTTGCTACCAAGGTGCCTATTTCCAGGTTTTCACCAAGGCACTTTTTCTTCTTTTTCACTTTTTTTTTTTGTATTTTTCATTTTTTCAATTTTTTTGAATTTTTTCAATTTTTTTAATTTTTTTGTGAATCATCAAGGCACCTATTGCTAGGTTTTCACCAAGATGTTCATTTTTTCAGGACTTTTTCCGATTTTTAAGATTTTTTTAGGACATTTACCAAGCACTGAATGCATTAGGCATAGAATTTCTTCAGATGGAGAACGTTGATTGGTTCTCGGAGCTGTTCTCCTTTAGTTGTTGAGAGTTGATAGGCACCAGAGCCAAAAGTAGCAGTGATTACAAAGGGACCCAACCAATTGGGTTCAAACTTCCCCTTGCGTTCTCGATGTGATTGATTTTTAAGATTTTCTCTCAACACTAGATTGCCAACCTGAAATTCTCTATGTCTGACTTTCTTGTTGTAGCCTCTAGACATTCTTTTCTGATACACTCTGAGATGATCATACGCTACTTGTCTGCGCTCATCTAGTAGTTCAAGTTCTTGTAACCTAGACACTCTGTAGTTTTCATCAGTGACAAGTCCATGCATTTTGATTCTGAGTGATGGGATTTCAACCTCAATAGGCAGTACCACTTCAGACCCATGAACTAAAGTGAATGGTGTAGCCCTAGTGGGAGTTCTGATACTTTATTTGATACTTGTTCTGATACTAATTCTGATACTGATTCTGATACTGATTCTGATAATTGTTCTGATACTAGTTCTGATACTAGTTTTGATACTGGGTATACTTGATAGCATCTTTTTCCATTGCAAACTCCCAAGAAAGATTATATCGTGTAGTCCCAATGTCTAGCAAGGTGGAGAACAAGAGGGATTGGCAAGCTAGTGGAAGAGATGGAAGACAAGAGAATGAAAGCTAATGAAGGGAAGAAATCCTCAAGGGAAAACTCCTCAAGAATACTCAAGCTAGGGAAAAATTTTCAAGTAAAGCGCATTTGGACAACCAATGAAAGGCTAGCATAGGATAAGCACAAAATCATAATGCAAGAGCAGGAAAGGATGCAATCCAAAGGAGTAGACATGTCAAGAGGCTTCATAGCACCGTGTTTTACTCTTTCTTTCTTTTTTATTAGATCAAGACCAAAGGGGAAAAGGATAGCGATAGGAAAAAATGAATGGAGGAAGATGGATATGAAGGCTAAACATGGAAGGAATGAAAGCAAGATCGCCGTAAGATAGCTCACAAAATAGCCAAATATTTGTGTATAGATCAACATTGTCAAGATCAAAGAGAGAAGATGGAATGGATGAAATATGTAGAAGAACTACGCATGATGCCTGATTGCCAAGTTTTCATCATGGTACTTATCCAAGGTGCCACAAGGAAGTGGTTTTCACCATAGGATGAATTTATTTCTCTTTACTTTTGCTACCAAGGTGCCTATTTCCAGGTTTTCACCAAGGCACATTTTTAATTTATTTTATTTTTCATTTCTTTTTTGGAAGAAGGCAAGCTTTTTAGATAACGCTCCTTGAAAGGATAAACCATGATATGCCAAAGATTCAAAATGATATGCTCAAAGATGCTGATAGGGAAAGGAACATGGAAGAGAAAAATGGAGGATAGGGTTTTATGTAAAGCGAGTGAGGTTGGAAGATAGGAGGAATAGGCAAATGAGGAAAAAGGATAGAAGGTAGAAGGTTAATGAATGGAAGGATTGTGAAAGGGTAGATGGAAAGGAAGGCAAGATCAACATAAACACACACCTTGAAGGGTGGCGAGAGGGTAGAGGAATCGTGAATGAAGGAATACGTGAAGGAATATGGCGAATGGATAGCAGAGGTTGTGGTTTAGGTGCATGGAATGGAGGAATGCTTTTGGAAGAAGATGAAGTGGAAGTCTTTGGAAGCTTGAATGTCAACTTCACTTTTTGCTCAACACCAGACTCTTTCAAGAGAGACTTTGGAATCCATATAGCCGTAGGTTTTTTACTTCCTTTTGATGATCTAGAGAGAATATCTTCAATGATGGATTTTGGAACCCATACTTGTCTTGTAATTTTTTTCTTAGATATCTCTTTTGACTTTATGCCTCCATATCGATTAGAGGAGACATGGTGATCTTCTTTTTTTGATGGATTCTTGTATTGCTTCTTTTTCTTGTATTGAACATTCAAGTTACTTCCAAAAGACTTGGGATTTGTGGAAGAGGGAGGATATGACTGGTTTAGATGGGTGGGTGGATGAAAAGGATTCAAGGGTATGCATCTATGTTGATCTTGAGGAAAGATGGGAGATGGAGGTATGTAAGGACCCAAGATGGATGGAAAATTAGGAGAGTTAGGAGGGGAAAGTGAAGGGACATAAGGACCCAAGATGGAAGGAAGGCGTGAAGATCTTTGTAGTGGTGGAAGAGGTCCAAGGATGGAAGTGGAAGATGCAAAAGGATAATCAATAAGTTCATCAGCATCTATATGACAACCAAGGATATCAACATCTTTAGAGTGAGCATTAGGATCTTCAATAGAATCATGGACATCTTGAATATGAGCACCTTCTTTGATAGGATTGTTCAAAGCTTGCAAAGACTTAGGAAGAGTAGAAAGTGAAAGTGAACATGGAGTGGTAGAACAAGAAGATGGAAGACTTTGATCTTGACAAGGATCTTTGGATAGCACAAGTGCATAATTTTTCTTTTGATTTTCAATAGGCTTGACATTGGAAGGAACACCATTTTTACCAACCTTAATGGAAGTATCATCTTTGGCAAGCGCAAGCGTAGTAAGGTTATTTTGATTGTCAATAAGCTCAACAGTGTACGTAGTAGCTTGATCTTGCTTAGGCGAAGACTTAAGACATGGTGGAATGCATGAAAAAGGGGGTATAGGATCAAAAGAACCCTGAGGTGGATAAGAGACATCAGAAAAAGGAGTGGATGACATGGAGGCTTCTTGATCTTGATCTTTCCTTATGTTCTTTTCTTTATCATTTTTAGAGTCTTCTTGACATGGAGCCACTTCTAAGGACAAGGAAGCATGTTGGGATTGTATGGATGATTTTGGAAGAGATGGTGAAGGACTAGCTGAAGTAGGGATTATAGCATATGAAGGCTTAGGCTCTTTAGGTTTAGCATTATTGAAAGTATTTGCAGCCAAGTGAAGGTTAGCTTGAGTTTCTTTAAGAGGTAGCCCTGGGGGATAACTATAGGGAACCACATGAAAAGTATCAGGGCTTGTGTCAGATGAAGGTTCTGTGAAAGATTTGAAAGACTCGGAAGCTTTAGGAAATGTATGGGTATTGGAGGAAGTAGGGGATGGAAGGGAACCATCACAAGACAAAGGTCCAACATTAACATGATCTTGCTTGAGAGTGTAATATTTATTTTCAGCCTGAGAGTTCTTAGAGGAGAGATCCTTATAATATTGACATTTCAAGATGGCACGATGTATTTTATAGTCCTCAGCAGTAGTAGATGGATCATCATCAAGGTATTGTCGACAAAAGCCATCAAAATCTCTTTCAAAATCAGAATCATATGGATCACCATCACGATCTATCCAATGTGATGGCCCATTTGTAGTAAGTAGGAACGAACGACGAGGAGGACTCTTAGGAACAGAGGTGTCATAGGTATCATTACATTGTCTGTCATCATAGTCATCATAGTCTTCAAAGCTAGATGTGTCACTCTCCGTGGAAGAGGTATCATATTGCTCAAATTTTTTCCGGGGGCATGGTGACATGTACAAGTCTTTATCAAATGGAAAAGAGTATAGAGATTCCATGGAGAACTTTTTAGATTCCTTCTCTTTCTCAAGTTTGTCAAGCTGGACTTGCATAGCTTGCAGCTGCTTCATCATAGCGGCAATCAGAATTTCTTCCTCTTGTTTACTGATTCTTTGAGACATGTGTACGGATTCTCAATAGCTACTGCTCTGTTCTTGACACAATGATATTTTTGACAGATTTTGGAACTAGGCTGGAAACATTGGATATCTTGCAATTTGACAATTTCTGACAACTCTCTCAAATTTTTCCAAACGACACTCTGCAGACTCGTACGACAGTGGGTAGTCTATGAAATGATAGTTGCTAAACTCGTACGACTTTTGGGTAGCAATGAAACGATAGTTGACAAAACTCGTACGACAATTGCTAACAGGGCTTTGACTTTCTTGAATTTGCTGGTTTGAAAACTCGTACGACACTGGGTTCTCAATCGTACGACAGATGGGCAATACTAAAATGACACTTGACAAAACTCGTACGACTTTCTGACCTCCTGAGATGACTTTTGACTCCAGAAAGGAATTTTACGTCAATTTTTGCAAAATTTTAGGTCTTCAGTTTTGGATTGTTTGCAAATTGTACTGTCCAGATTTTAAAGGTTATACCAGATTTGATCATTTTTAATAGCCAAGTAGATAAATAAGCACGCAGAACAACAAGCAAGTGATTCCAAGCACGTTTGAAAATAATGAACAAGGGCAAAAGCAACCTTGCGCATGAACAATCAAGTGACCAAATTGTGCTAATCCCTGAGAGTACTAATTGTGTATGTTCTGAAAAGTTTTGCAATAACACACATATACCTGAAAGTGAAAAATTGGCCTTTCTAGGGTTTTTAGTAATGGTTTGACTCTGCAACTTTTATGATTCAAAGGGGTGAACTCCAATCCCGGCGCACCAGGGTTTTGACACAGTCTGAGAACTTAATCTTCAAGAGCTGCTATGGAGATCTGACAACCCAAAAATGAACCATACCCGGGGAGATTTGTTCCACAAGGACATTTATATAGCGGCTGTCACTACCACGGCGAAAATGGCTATGACCGCTTGAGGTTCCGTCAACGCAGTTTTCCCTGTGAAGGGATTGTCTGCTACGGTTAACCCTCTCTAAAGATGACTCACAATAGTATACCACAAGGGGACTTGGCTCCAGATTCAAGATTTTGACACCTCTTCACTTTTAACCCAAACAAAGCAAGCAGATTAATCCGACACGCTAAGACAAAGTTTTGTTCCACCAAGGTCTGTGATATCAACTCCACGTGATCTATCAACCTCTCCGAGGAGAGAATGTATCAATCAATAAGAGAAGACACACTAACCAATTCTGATTCACCAAAGCTCGTGATATCAACCCTACGTGATCTATCAACCTCTCCGGAGAGAGAATGTGTCGATCAATAAGAGAAGATGCACTAACCAAGTTGAATGTGAAACGCACTAAGTATCCTCCCTACCTACAAGGATTCCATCATCAAGGAAGGATTTCACTAGGAATCCAATCTCTCAAGAATCACGAATAGTGTTCATAGGGCCTAATTACTATGTGAGCACAGATATATTCCCGAAAGTAAATCTACCAAAAGTATCCAAAAAGTAGAAAGAGGAACACTTAACGCTTAAAGAAAATATGAGATGAGTCCACAAGGTGGAACACTTAACACCTCACACAAGCTAAAACGAGTCCCCAATTTAGAAAACAAGTGAGTTCCTAAAAGCACAAAAGGGTTGCCAAGTGGAACATTTAACGCTTTTGTCCTGTTGACCCCTCCCCTTTATGGCGCTGAGATTGCAACCACGGGGCGGAAATGAGGGGCCGGCGGATTAGCAAGTCCAATAACCCAAGATAGCAATCAAGATCAATCACAAGTATTCTAAGACTACTTAATGAATCCTTAAGGGTTCACAACCTAGTATCAATTATGCAAGTGTGTAGAAATAGATCAAAAGCATGAAAAGATGCACACAAGCTTGACACATAAGAGATTTATTTTAAGTCCCAAATCAAAATATTATTAGATGAAGGAGAATACCTGGGATCCTTGCATCGCGCTTAGTAGATTTTACTTGATTTTTAGCAATTTTTGTTGAGCTTTTCCATCCAAGCAAGTGACGAACTCTCCAACAAGCAAACAAGCAAACAAGATATGCAAAATATATTCAACTTATGAAAACCATAGGGTTAGATCTAAAAATCAATTATTATCAGTAATAATAACCAGCAATCAACTCAAATGACAACTCATATCATTCATTGAACCATGTAAAAAAAATAAGTGCATACCCATCACAAAACTTTTTTTTTTTTTTTGCTGCATTTGACCTAGTCAACAAGATCTAATTTTTTTGATATGATTTTGGCCACAAAAATAGAAATTCAGAATAAAGATCCCTGCTAAAAAATAGAGAGCTTTCCAAAAATGTAAAAATTTTAGAAAAATCTCTTCATTTGTTCCCTAGAGACCCATTTTATCAAAACAGACCAGTTTTTGTAAATTGACTATTTGAGCTATGATATCATGTCCAAATTTAAAACACAAAGAATGGACCCCCTGTATAATTTAAAGAGCTTTCCGAAAATATAAAAATTTTTGAAAAATATGCTGATTTGCGTCAGATATTAATTTTTTCCGGAATTTCAAGAAAAAATTATTAAAAATTTAAAACATCTCAAAAAATTCTAAATTTTTTACTGTAGCTTCCATGAAATGTCACCAACCTGAAAAAAACATTTCAGACCAAAATTCTAAGCCGTTTGGGAGATAAAATTAAATCTTTGAAACTTTGGGGTTTTAGCTCCCAAAAAAATCAAAACCAGCATGCAAAGGTGGGTTGCCCCACGGTGGGTGCCAGAAATGTGTGTGTGAAAATTATACCTGATCTGTAAACACAACACTCAGTAAAACATTAGAGGTTAGTGATAATCAAAATCGTGCAAAATTGAAAGCTATCTAACCAAGCGATTTACTGCCTTCTAATAGGTGCGAGATTAATGTTGTCAGATTGTAATTGAGATCAGTGACCTAGACGACACCTAAATGAAGGATTTGAATGCAAAAGATGGATATGAAATTGAATGCAATTAATCTATATTTTTGATATTTTCTATGCAATAAGAATGAAAACTTGATATTTCTAGACAATACTTGAAATCTTTTAACATGAGTCAAAATATCATCCTTACCATTGTAGGTCTCTAAATGAGTAATTCCCATGTATTTTAGAATAACAACACAAATGATGTCTAAAGACAATGTACTAGCAATATCATAAGTAGGAATGCTAAAATTGGATTGATTCATGGACAATCTATTGTTACAAACATGAAATTGTTTGAGCCAAGTTATTGAGATTAGATTTAGTAGCAAGAGTGATAGGAGATATTTGTGAAAGGTTTAGACCATTATGGGAAATGTAAGGAATGATAGAATATGAAAAAGGAACACTATTGTAAGTGGGAATGGATGGAGGTAATGACACACATGGAACACATGAAGAAGGAGGAACAATAGGATTAGGAATTTTACATATGTATGATTGGTGTTCTAAATGGAAGTGGTTATGAGA
Source organism: Chamaecyparis obtusa (assembly GCA_027943335.1). NCBI lineage: Eukaryota > Viridiplantae > Streptophyta > Pinopsida > Cupressales > Cupressaceae > Chamaecyparis > Chamaecyparis obtusa. The sequence goes on along the minus strand of BSBK01002348.1, from coordinate 128,405 downwards.
GGTCGAGCATAGGTAGATAAACTATGCATTGAGATAGAAATAAGAATGGAGGTCTCAATACTAGAGGTAGGTGGAATGAAACCTAATTTAGGGAACAATATCTAATAGCTTGACATTGGTATGAATGAGATGAGAGATACTACACAAGATGTTAACACCATTTTCAGCATTATGAATTATCTTCCTCAAACCCTCTACTATGGAGAAGACCTAGGGACTGTAGTTTTCTTTTCCTAACAATTGCTCAAATTTATCAAAACCATGGGAAATATTTCACACTTGCATAGGGGAAACTCTTAAGGTCTCATCTTCATCATTAGAAGACTAGGAAGAGTTGTTCTCAACAATTCTTGAGGAATTTCATTAGTAGGAATGTTTGTGTCATAAATATTTCTATGAAAAATAGAGGACTTGGGATCAAATGAACCAATAAGTCTATGAATTCTCCTAACCATAATGATATAAGGAGGACTCAATGAAATAACACTCATCCAAAATAAAATTAAAGATAGATAGATCTAATGTAAATATGAACATTGAAAGAGATATGAAAATATTCATTAACTAAGCACAATGTACATTAATGAAAATTACATCTTACCATGAAATCAAGCATAAAGATCTAAAGAATATAGTTGAATAATACAATGCATGCAAAGGAGATCTAGAAACCAAGTTAGAATGGAAATTTCCTTCTTCGGGCTCACTAAAGATGTACATGATGAAAAGGGAAGAAATGCAAAGAGGTAGATCACTTATCCTTTTCAAAATTACACACTTGGAATGAAGATGTCCCAATAGGCTAGGATGATCCCAAGCGCTAAATAGGTCAATGATACTTCACTAAATATGTGAAATATAGAATGGGAAATGATAATAACATATGAAATTCTAATTAGGGAAGATCTATATTCACCTAAAATTGAAATAGGAAACATGAACACTTTTTTAGTGTTTTTCAAAGCACGTGCACCTTATAGGGCGCACACACTTTGAAGAACACCTTTTTAGTGTTTTTCAAAGTGTGTGCTGTGTGTGTGAAAATTATACCTGATCTGTAAACACAACACTCAGTAAAACATTAGAGGTTAGTGATAATCAAAATCGTGCAAAATTGAAAGCTATCTAACCAAGCGATTTACTGCCTTCTAATAGGTGCGAGATTAATGTTCTCAGATTGTAATCAAGATCAGTGACCTAGACGACACCTAAATGAAGGATTTGAATGCAAAAGATGGATATGAAATTGAATGCAATTAATCTATATTTTTGATATTTTCTATGCAATAAGAATGAAAACTTGATATGAATCTATGCTAATATGAAAAAATTGATATGAAATGAATGCTAAATGATCTAACAATGAAGATTCTAACAATGATATGAAAACTATGAAATTCTATGCTAAGATATAAAAACTATGCAATTGAAATTGATCTCACAAAGCTTTGAATTCGCAAGTTGATTCCTTAGCCTCTAATTCTCCAGCGTGATTGTGCAAAATATGAGATGATTTGATGCAAATTTGAGAGATGAATTATGAAGAGCTGAGCCTTTAATTTATAGAAATCCTAGGCTTTGGAGGTGCATGGGAAAAAGCCATAAATCACTCAAATAACTCAACTTGATTTTTGAGTTATTTTTAAATAAAAGATAATTAACTCACAAAAACATGCAAAAGCTAAGTTTTAACTCAAAATAGAGTTTAGCTTTAATTGATAATTGATAGTTGTCTGCTTTTATGATTGTGCATGTTTTATTTATGAATTAATTTAATAATAAAGTGATTTATTTTCAACTTAACTGCTTTTAAAAATAAAACAATTGATTTATGGGTTAATCAATTATTTAATCAAATTTTTATTAAAAACTATATTATTAAATAATGACAACTTGCTTTAATTAATTAAATAAGAATTTAATCAATTATTCATAGGATATTTGGATTTATTGTCAAAATTAAATAATACAATTAATAATGGATATAATTAAATTTAATTACACAATTAAGTGGCAAATATTAAATCTAATTAATTAAATATGAAAATATTCAATTAATCAAACTTTAGGATAAATGTGATTTATTGCCAAATAATTATAAAATTAAAGATAATTAAGATAATTAGGAATATTACTAGGCATATTCCCCGATGCAAAATTTAAGATAATCAATTAGATTTGATGATGTTTAGATGTGCCTTAGGTTAGGACTTTGATGTCGATTTTGTTCGATTTGTCGATGTAGGAGGTTAATGAGCTTATAGCCCATTTTTAGGGTATTACATTTTGCCCCTCTTTGAATTACTGTGCGAGGCGCAGTGGTTCAAAGATAGTTTGTGTTTGATAAAGATACGAAACTGATGTTTGAAATTAATAATTGATATGAGACAGAAGCTGATTGATATTGAATTGATATGGAGATAATAGGTCCTAAATGACCAAAGATAATGTTCACTGTAGAAGCAAATGAACCTATGATTGCGAAAAAGTGTCAAAATGCCTGATTCTGAACCTTAGGATTGATAAGAAGTGAGTGACCCGTTCTAGACTCGATTGTCTTAGCAGAACTAGCAGGTATCACATCCGAATCCTTCAGTTGCCGAAGAACCAAGGAAAGAACACTATGATCTGATGGTTGCAAAAACTAATACAGTTTACAAGATTAGGAGAATACCAGATTGATATGGATCGATGAATCTGATATGCCCCAAGTGATGATAGATTTGCCCCGAGCGATGAGGACTTTTGATGAATCAGTAACTAGACATGATTGTTTGTCTTGATCACTGATGAAAGATATTGATAGACTTGATCGATAGAATTTGATTTACAGACTTTGAATGATGTGCAATACCATGCCCCCTTCGGGATTAAAATTGAAATCTGACAAGAAAAGTCAGCGTTGATAGTTCAGAAGCATGTTAATTGATCTGAGAAGTGGTTATTTACATCCGAGAACGCATTCTGCATCGTTGGAAGGTCCCAAAAGACCAAGTTTGACTAGGTTTGACCATGAGTTGACCATGGTTGACCAAGTTGAAATTTTGATAGTTCGATGTAAGATAATCAGTTAAGTTGAATACTAGATTTCTGTGATGATTGAAGGTCGAATATGCAAGTAGTTAATAATATGAATGATCTCAGATTTGAATTTTGATCCCGAAAAAAGATTCTACTTGCTATTTCATTGGAGGAACCTTCGTGTGAGATTCAGCTCTTGTTAGACTTGAAGATGCGATTTGAAGAATCATTTAAGCATTGAAGTTCGTTTAATCATTGTGAGATCATGTAAACATGCAAAATGCAATGAGACATGCAAAATGAAATGCAACCTAAGACCTAGGACCTAGTCACTGATCATGTGTCGATTTGTTATCATCATTGAACTTTTAGGTAACCGGATAAATCAATACAATGCCCACTAGCCATGAAACCATAGACATATGAATATTGATTTGTATGTGCAAGAATCAATACAACACCCACTGGTTATACAACCATGGACATATGAATATTGATTTGTTTTCGGAATGTTGGATTAGATATAAGCACCAAGGTACAAACGCCAGGATGACCTGAATATCATGTCCATTTTGATATAGCAATTTGTACAAGCATCAAAACATAAACGTTGTGATGACCTGAGTACACCTTGCATTAAAAACACATCAAACAGCTAAGAGATCATTTTAAATCCAATGTGAATTACCCGTAGTGACCCTTTATTGTTCACATCCTTAGGCAAGATTGCATTCCACAGTAGGAGAAAGAACTTACTCAAAAAGACAATAGTTAGATCAAACTTCCTTGAATTTTTTGGGTATCGATGGTCGAGGTACGCATGGCCATCCAATTCGAGATAGAGGCTCTTACAGTCGGACACCATTTCAATCCAGAATTTCCAAAGCTGTTAGATTTTCACATACAAGCAGAAGACAAAGAAAAGATTATGCCCCCAGTCATCAATCTCTAAATCCTATAAAAGACATCATCGAAGAGCTCGAAGGGACACAATATGCAAAAAATCTCAATGCGAATCAGTAAGCCTACAAGGAGATAAAAGCATGAAAAGCACAGATTTTTTTCAGTTGAGTTTTGATGTTTGATTGTTGTTGATGCAAAATCCTTTCTGGAGACGAGACAGACAGACTGACTCAACTTGAAGCTTCAAAGGACTCTGAGTGGATATGACACGTCTAAGATACATGGGAGACCATAGGATATGACATTGATTTCCCCCAAGTGTGAACATTGATAGGATGCAGACGCTTGAGCTGATTGGTGTACAGACTAACTTATTGAAACCAGGATATGCAGAAATAAACCGGGAGATATGTACAAACTAAAGCAAGACTGAAAGCTGGGAAAGACCAAGATTGTGCTGATAGATGGAGCATTTTGGAACAAGTGGTGCCCGTTTGCTGGGTTTTCACCATCTTGGTAGAGATTCTATTTTTGCTACCAAGGCGCCTGTTTCCAGGTTTTCACCAAGGCACTTTTTCTTCTTTTTCACTTTTTTTTTTTGTATTTTTCATTTTTTCAATTTTTTTGAATTTTTTCAATTTTTTTGATTTTTTTGTGAATCATCAAGGCGCCTATTGCTAGGTTTTCACCAAGATGTTCATTTTTTCAGGACTTTTTCCGATTTTTAAGATTTTTTTAGGACATTTACCAAGCACTGAATGCATTAGGCATAGAATTTCTTCAGATGGAGAACATTGATTGGTTCTCGGAGCTGTTCTCCTTCAGTTGTTGAGAGTTGATAGGCACCAGAGCCAAAAGTAGCAGTGATTACAAAGGGACCCAACCAATTGGGTTCAAACTTCCCCTTGCGTTCTCGATGTGATTGATTTTTAGGATTTTCTCTCAACACTAGATTGCCAACCTGAAATTCTCTATGTCTGACTTTCTTGTTGTAGCCTCTAGACATTCTTTTCTGATACACTCTGAGATGATCATACGCTACTTGTCTGCGCTCATCTAGTAGTTCAAGTTCTTGTAACCTAGACACTCTGTAGTTTTCATCAGTGACAAGGCCATGCATTTTGATTTTGAGTGATGGGATTTCAACCTCAATAGGCAGTACCACTTCAGACCCATGAACTAAAGTGAATGGTGTAGCCCTAGTGGGAGTTCTGATACTTGATTTGATACTTGTTCTGATACTAATTCTGATACTGATTCTGATACTGATTCTGATAATTGTTCTGATACTAGTTCTGATACTAGTTTTGATACTGGGTATACTTGATAGCATCTTTTTCCATTGCAAACTCCCAAGCAAGATTATATCGTGCAGTCCCAATGTCTAGCAAGGTGGAGAACAAGAGGGATTGGCAAGCTAGTGGAAGAGATGGAAGACAAGAGAATGAAAGCTAATGAAGGGAAGAAATCCTCAAGGGAAAACTCCTCAAGAATACTCAAGCTAGGGAAAAATTTTCAAGTAAAGCGCATTTGGACAACCAATGAAAGGCTAGCATAGGATAAGCACAAAATCATAATGCAAGAGCAGGAAAGGATGCAATCCAAAGGAGTAGACATGTCAAGAGGCTTCATAGCACCGTGTTTTACTCTTTCTTTCTTTTTTATTAGATCAAGACCAAAGGGGAAAAGGATAGCGATAGGCGAAAATGAATCGAGGAAGATGGATATGAAGGCTAAACATGGAAGGAATGAAAGCAAGATCGCCGTAAGATAGCTCACAAAATAGCCAAATATTTGTGTGGTACAAATATTCTAGTGGTACAAATCCCGGAAGGGAAAGACTTGCAAAATCATTGGAAGCAATCTTGACCCACGTAAGCTCAGTTAGTGGGAAAATTAATTTATGGAGGGATAAAAGAGAAGAACAAAAAAAATTTTATGCAAATAAATTATCTTATGCAGACATAAAAAAGAAAAAAATCACAAAAGAGGACATTTGCAAGATATTTAAAAAACCAGGGGACACAGATACTCTTAGAACTACAACAAGGAGGTTCCCAATTCATTGGTACTTAAATAAAGACATTAAAAACAATTTTTGGGAAAGATGGTGGATGGTCTTTGATTCACCTCCTTGTAACAATCATGAGGTTCCTATATATTTCTTGAGGAAACTCTAGTACGAGTTTGTACTCAAGGAGGTGCGAAATTTTTTTGACTATCTAGATTCTCAGGTTAGAGGAGGGGGGTCATCATTTCATTGAGTGGGGGCACATCATGACCCTAATGCACCTAGGGTTCCTATTGGAAAGCCATAGGTGGATCATGTTACTATTCCTTCCATTGTGAAGGAACATGTAGAGGCAACCACACGAGGCACGATTAGTGCTCAGACACAGACTCTCATTTAGTGTGCCACTCCTTTAGTTGAGGGTGACCATGGTCAATCCTCGAGGGGGTGTATTTTTCAGTCATGTGGATGCTTGTGCACATTTGGAAGAGGATCTTAGAATGATGACTGATAGCTTTCTAAATATGACATTTGGCATTGATACACAGGTAAATATTTCCAAGTTCATTAAATTTCTTTGATCATTTTTCATTTATAAAAGAATAATTAATTAATTTAGTATCTATTGATTATGATGAAAATTTAGGGCAAGAGTGTCAGTGGTAGTGGCAGTGGAAGTGGAAATGATCCTCATGTCCCCTTCTACACATCATCGTCAATTCCACAAGTATGTATCGAATAAAATTTTTTAATTAACATATTTGATTATTATGTAATTATATGAATAATTGTATCATAACTTATTGTGCATGTGCATTAGATGTTCACTAGTGGACCATCGACATTCACAATAGATAGCGAAGGGCATCGTGCCACTTTCCTTGAGGTATCTTTATTTTCATGTTAATTTGATTTACTTGATTATATTTAATTAAGAAATGAATGAATGACTAAATTAATAGACAAATTATGATCAAAATCCAGAGGCGCAATGATCACATTCTTTCACCTGGCTTTGTGACATCACCATTGAGTCCACAGGTATATATGTAATAATGCATTATAATTAACATGTCAATAATACATTCTTATATGAATGATTATCTTATAATTTTTCATGTACATGTGCACTAGTTGAATGTTGGAGCTTTGACTTCGACACCACACACCAAAGGATGTAGTGGAACCTTCACAGAGGTATCATTTACTCATTAGTAGGGTTGTAAAAAATATATGTAATCTTGATAACTGCATAATACTTTTTTTGTTTCATTTTTGGTTATTGACATTCGAGACTCCTCCTTCTATCCATGATACTTTGTATCATGGAGTAGCTTCAACAGTAGCTAGTTCTGAAGCACTGACTGAGGTATAAAATAGATCACTTAATTTAAATTTTTATTTTAATAGTTTCTATTGAATTTTATAATGATATTCATGTATGTATTTTAATTATTATTTTGATCATTGTTGTAGGGACTTATTACTCCAGATCGCTAGCATGCACCTTCGGTGGATGAACATAGTGACTATTTGCTAGTGGTAAGTGAATATCCAATTTTATGTCATTGTATAATTCAATTTTGATGTATATTAGTTATTGATGCTTAAATTTTTTTTTATTAGCTCGAGCTACAGAAGAGTCTAGACAAGAGGATGAGTGAGTGCACTTGGAAGACTACAGCATCCAATGCATCTCCATCAATGCGATGATCGAAGATAGCTTGGGATTTTTTTTCTTCCCCTGGTGAGAAAGGACTAGATTAGGGATATGGATTGTATGCCTATATGGCATTAGTGGACATATTTTTTTTATATTGTATAAGTGATACGTTGTACATCCATTTGGCTTTGAGGAAGCCGGTTTAACTGTATTGAATATATTCAATGTATGACATAATTGGACATATATATTTGGCTTCATGTCCTATGAATATTTTTTTTTTATGTTTTAGGTATGCAATTCATGTATTTGGTATACATCAATTTATGTATTTTGTATATTGATGTATACTAATTTATGTTTATGTGGATGTCTTATGCTTTATAAATTTCCCATGCCTTATAGTTATGCTTGTATGTTTATCGATGTATGTTTAACTTGTTGACTGTGCTACAAATGCCAGTCAACGTCCTCAATAACAGTCAATTCCTTGACTATAATAATAAAAAAAGTAATGAAATGAATGCAAAAATGTATAAATATAATATAAGGAAATATTTATACGTCACAACCAATCCAAGATCACATGGAATCAAACATTTATATTCATTGGTGTGTTCCTTGTTCCACGAGATAATCACAATATAAAGACATGACCTTGAATAGGTGAGGCAGCATATGGCAAGGTTGTCATCTATTGACCCCAATACTAGGCCTATTTTGATCTGTGGGTACCCTAATGTTGGTAAGAGTTCTTTTATTAATAAGATTACTATAGCGGATGTGGATGTGCAACCTTCTGCTTTTACAAAATAACTTCTAATTATCCCCTAATCGACTGATTGTTAATGACAAACACTAGAATACATATTTGCACTCATCCTACTACTCACCTTAGAGTGGTTGGTGGTGTTCGAATGACTGTGTGTACCAAAAAAGGTTTTCAATAGCATTTATCTAGCCATTCAAACTTGTTGGAACAAATGGTTCGATGCTACGACTGACGGTTTGAAAGATACACAATGTTGGCCGTTTGAACTGAGGAACACTGTGAGTTCTGACATCGACCAAGAATGTGCCGCCAAATATAAATGAACTTGAATATCTAAAAACCAAGACAAGCTAATGTAGGCCTTGGCAACATGGTCCTGTAGCACCTGACAGATCGATGCTACCTCGTACGAGCTCTGAGATATGAACTTGCAAAGATCATTGATTTCATGCTTAAGGGACCTTGAGGGACACTTCAGTCTGGAGTCATCGACGGGATTCGAACGATTGTGTGTTCTGAACGAGGTTTCCCCTAGAGTTTAGCCGACCATTCGGAGCTATTGGAATAGATGGTTCCATGTTACGATCGATGGTTGGAAAGATACACAATGTTGGTCGTTTGAGCTGAGAAACACTGTGAGTTTTGACATCGACCAAGAATGTGTTTCCAAATATAAAAGAACTTGAATCTTTGAAAACTGAGACATGCTATTGTAGGCTTTGGCAACACGGTCCCATAGAACCTGATGAATCAATGCTACCTTGCACGAACTCTGAGATATGACCTTGCAAAGATCATTGATTTCATGCTTAAGCGACCTTGAGGGACACTTCAACCCGGAGTTGTCAATGGGGTTCAAATGACTATGTGTGGCAAATGAGATTTCCACTAGCGTTTACCTGACCATTAGGAGCTGTTGGAATAGATGGTTCCATGCTATGCTTGACGGTTGGAAAGATACGCAACATTGGCCATTTGAACTGAGGAACACTATGAGTTCTGACATCAACTGAGAATGTGTTTCCAAATATAAACAAACTTGAATCTCTAAAAACTGAGATAGGATATTGTAGGCCTTGGCAACATGGTCCTATAACACCTGACAGATCAATGCTACCTTGCATGAGCTCTGAGATATGACCCCATAAAGATAATTGATTTCATGCTTAAGAGACCTTGAGGGACACTTCGGCCCAGAGTCATCAGCGGGGATCAATCAACTATGCGTGGTGAACGAGGTTGCCACTAGCGTTTACCTGACCATTTGGAGTTGTTGGAACAGATGGTTCTATGTTACGACTAACGGTTGGAAATATATGCAATGTTGGCCATTTGAATTGAGGAACACTGTGAGTTCTGACATCGACCAAGAATGTGTTGCCAAATTTAAATGACCTTGAATCTCTGAAAACTGAGATAGGATTTCAAAGGCCCTGGTAACATGGTCCCGTAGCAACTGAAAAATCCATGCTACCTCACACGAGGTCTGAGATATGACCTTGAAAAGATCACTAATTTCATGCTTGAGCAACCTTAAGGGACACTTCGGCCCAAAGTTGTCGGCAGTGATCGAATGACTATGCATGGTGAACAAGGTTTCCACTAGTGTTTACCCAGCCATTCAAAGCTTTTGGAACAAATGGATTGATGCTACGACCGATGATTGTAAGGATACACAATATTGGTCATTTGAATTGAGGAACACTTTGAGTTTTGACATCAACTGAGAATGTGTTGCCGATTTTAAATGAAATTGAATCTCTAAAAACTGAGACATGCTTTTGTAGGCCTTGGCAACATGGTCCTGTAGCAATAGATAGATCCATGCTACCTCACATGAGCTCCAAGATATGACCCTGCAAAGATCGCTAATTTTATGCTTCAGCGACCTTGAGGGACACTTCGGCCTGGAGTCATTGGCAGGGATCGAACGACTGTGCATGGTGAAAGAGATTTCCACTAGAGTTTATCCATCCATTCAAAGCTATTGGAATAGATAGTTCATTGTTATGACCAACGGTTGGAAGGATATGCAACATTTCCTGTTTGAACTGAGGAACACTATGAGTTCTGACATCAACCGAGAATGTGTTGCCAAATATAAACGAACTTGAATCTCTGAAAACCAAGATAGGCTTTTGTAGGCCTCGACAACAAGGTCTCATAACACCTAATGGATCAATTCTACCTCCCACGAGCTTTGAGATATGACCCTACAAAGATTTCTGATTTCATGCTTAAGCAACCTTGAGGGACACTTCGGCCCGGAGTCGTCGGCGGGGATCGAATGACTATGTGTGGTGAATGAGGTTTCCACTAGCATTTACCCAGCCATTTGGAGCTATTGGAATAGACAGTTCATTGCTACAACTGATGATTGGAAGGATACGCAACGTTCGCCATTTGAACTAAGGAACACTATGAGTTCTGACATCCACCTAGAATGTGTTGCCAAATTTAAATGAACTTGAATCTTTGAAAACTGAGATAGGATTTTGTAGGGCCCAACAACATGGTCCCATATCACCTAATGGATCGATGCTACCTCACACGAGTTCCAAGATATGACCTCATAAAGATCACTAATTTCATGCTTAAGTGACCTTGAGGGACACTTCGGCCCAGAGTCATCGGTGGTGATCGAATGACTATGCGTGGTGAACAAGGTTGCCACTAGTGTTTACCCAGCCATTCAGAGCTTTTGGAATAGACAAATTGATGCTAGGACTGATGGTTAGAAGGATGCACAACATTGGCCGTTTGAACTGAGGAACACTTTGAGTTCTGACATTGACCGAGAATGTGTTGCCGATTTTAAATGAACTTGAATCTCTGAAAATGGAGATAGGATTTTGTAGGCCATGAAAACATGGTCCCATAGAAACTAACAGGTTGATGCTACCTTGCATGAGCTCCAAGATATGACCCTAAAAAGATCATTGATTTCATGCTTAAGAGACCTTGAGAGAAACTTTGGCCTGGAGTTGTCGGCAGGGATTGAATGACTATGCATGGTGAATGAGGTTTCCACTAGCATTGAATCGCCCATTCTTAGTTGTTGGAATAGATGATTTTTTGCTACGACCAATGGTTGGAAGGATACGCAATGTTGGTCATTTGAACTGAGGAACATTGTGAGTTCTGACAACATCGATCAAGAATGTGTTGCCGAATTTAAACGAACTTGAATCTTTGAAAACTGAGATAGGCTTTTGTAGACCCCGGCAGTATGGTCCCATAGCACCTAATGGATCGATGCTACCTCAGATGAGCTCTGAGATATGACCCCACAAAGATCATTGATTTTATGCTTAAGCGACCTTGAGGGACACTTCAGCCTGGAGTCGTCAGCAGTGATCAAATGACTGTGCATAGCGAATGAGGTTGCCACTAGTGTTTACCCAGCCATTCGAAGCTGTTGGAACAAATGGATCGATGCTACGACCAATGGTTGGAAGGATATGCAACATTGGCCATTTGAACTGAGGAATACTTTGAGTTCTGACATCGACCGAGAATGTGTTACCGATTTTAAACAAACTTGAATATCTGAAAACCAAGATAGGCTTTTGTAGGCCCTAGAAACATGGTCCTATAGAAATTGATGAATCAATGCTACCTCATACGAGCTCCAAGATATGACCCCATAAAGATCACTAATTTCATGCTTAAGCGACCTTGAGGGACACTTCGGCCCAGAGTCATTGGCGACGATCGAACAACTGTGTGTGGCAAACAAGGTTTCCACTAGCATTTACTTGGCCATTCAGATCTATTGGAACAATTTTTTTTTTTCTACAACCGATGGTTGGAGGGATATGCAACGTTGGCCATTTGAACTGAGGAACACTGTGAGTTTTGACATCAACCGAGAATGTGTTGCCGAATTTAAATGAACTTAAATCTTTGAAAAGAGAGACAAAATTTTGCAGGCCCCAACAACATGGTCATGTAGCACTTGACGGATAGATGCTACCTCACACGAGCTTCAAGATATGACCTCACAAAGATCTCTGATTTCATGCTTAAGTGACATTGAGGGACACTTCAGCCCGGAGTTGTCGGTGGGGATCAAATGACTGTGCGTGGTGAATGAGGTTGCCACTAGCATTTACCCATCCATTCAGAGTTGTTGGAATAGATGGTTCGTTGCTACAACTGACGGTTGGAAGGATATGCAACATTGTTCCTTTGAATTGAGGTACACTGTGAGTTCTTACATCGATTGAGAATGTGTTGCCAAATTTAAATGAACTTGAATATTTGAAAATCGAGATAGGATTTTGTAAGCCCCAACAATTGGTCTTGTAGTAACTGAAGGATCCATGCTACCTTGCACGAGCTTTGAGATATGACCCTGCAAAGATCTTTGATTTCATGCTTAAGTGACCTTGAGGGACACTTCAGCCCAGAGTCATCAGTGGGGATCGAACAACTGTGCATGGCAAACGAGGTTGCCAGTAGCATTTACCTGGCCATTCAGACCTATTGGAACAGATGGATCGATACCCTAATCCTTCCACAAGTGTTATTCCGATGAGTTCTGATCACTTGAGGGACATAAAATTATCTGTTGAGTTAAAAATAAAATCAATAGAAGACATTGAAAATGAAGTGAAAATTATCTCTATTATATTACAGTCTCCTATACTCTACAAGTCTATTTGACAGGGGTTCAAGAAGCTGATCTATTATTGTCTAAAGGATATTTTGAGGTTCTGTGTTTTGTTACGTGTTTTTTATTAACATTATTTATATGGTTCTTAAGGTAATGTTGCTTATTTTATGTTAAAATTTGTTCTGCAAACAACACTGAACACATTTGTAGATAAATTCAAATTACCAAGAGAAAGAACAATGGTGAGTCTTGTGGATCCTAGCAGAAGGGAATGGCATGTACGATTCCTCAGAGATCTCCCTCAAGCTTCCTTGATTCATGGATGGAGATATTTTTCAATTGCCAATAATCTTGAGGATGGAGATGCCTGCATTTTTGAGTGGGTAGATGATAGTCCATATTTTCCCCGTTGTCAAAGAATGTAGTCCAAGGCCAAGTATTTTATAGGAGGACAAGTGCATAATAGCCTTCCATCACGTATGAATGAGAAAATACAAGTCTTATGAAATGATTTTATCACCAATTTTCCAGCAAAGGCATCTGGACCTGAAAGGGGAAACTGTGTGAAACAAGGAATAGAACAACAACAAGGGAAGAAGGTAAAACCTAGTAATGGAAAAAAATTTATTAATCTGGATAAACCAAAATGTAAACCTTCTATTTCAGAGAGGGAGAAGTTGGAATTCATGTCCTAAAAAAATTTAACATATGACTTAATGAATGAAAAATCCATCAAATAAATAAATAACACAACTACTAATTAATTAAATAATTTCAAATATATCACTATTTACAATACATGTCAACTAAAATCATCGACCCAACTTGCTCATAAATACACCTAGCCATTTCAAATCTCAAAAAATTACTGAGTTGATATCTCACAAACAAAACTATTTGCCCAAAAATTCTCTTGCATTAAATGCCATCCCTCCCAACACAACAACATAGGACCAAAATCCATAAAAGGTACACAACATTCAATTCCACACAAGCCCACAATCTCATCAAAAGATATTGGGAGCTGGTATAAAATCCTTGTACGTATGCTCTTAATTACCCACAAACAATGCTTTAAATCAAGCCTTGTATACAATCTAATCTCATACCTATGCATTTGAGAATTCTAAGAAACTTAACCTGCAAAAAATTCCAATCAGTTGTTCATACAAGGATAAAATCCATGGCTCCAAAAGCTTCTAGGGCTTCCACAACTGTTAAAGTAGATGGTATGAAATGAGAGAATGAAGTTAAGGCTTCTCCAAAGCAGAGAAAAACAAAGAAAGTGATGTTCAAGCCCACAAAGGATTCAATAGTCAAAGCCATGAAATTTGAGAATAAGAAGAAGAAGAGGAAGAGAAGTGTAGAAAGTTACAAGAGGTTTATATACAAGGTGTTGAAACAAGTGCATCCCTCCAAGGGAATATCTAGTGCTTCCATGGATATCATGGAGAGATTCATGATTGATATTTTTGATAAGATTACTCGTGAGGCTACTTCTCTGCTGAAATATAACAAGATCATGACACTTTCCTCTAGAGAAATTGAGACTACTGTCAAGTTTGTTCTTCCTGGAGAGCTGGCTAAGCATGCTACTTCTGAAGGAAGTAAGGCTTTTACCAATTTTTCTACTACTCTAAGTTAGGTTTTGTTGGAATATTTTAGGTTTTTTGTACGTGCTGTTTATGACAGGATTGTTTGGAGATTAGTGGATGATAGAGTTTCTTCTTTGGGAAAGGGCTAATTAGGCCTAGTTGAAGGGTTAGGGGGTGAAGGAAGTGTTCATCAGTCAGGTCATGAAAGTATGAGAATGATATCAACTTAGTAACTTTGAAAAGGGTATTTGAAAGTGTAAAAAAATTGCTAGGTTGTTTGGGGATATTGTGAATGAATTGTTGATTTCAAGGTTTGAAGGGCTACTAAACAGGCCTAGACATGCTATAGTAGAAGAATGGTGAATGGGAAGTCGTAACATGGAAAATGTACCATGTTGAAATGATCTAAGGTGTTAGGATCATGGTGTGAAGTCTGGTTTGAGTTTTGATGTGGTGGAGTAGTGCAAGGGCACCTAGAACATCCAAAGACTACCAGAAGTCCATAATGACAACCACGAACCTAAAGATATCTAAAGACATCAATTGGATCAGATAAGAGATCAAAGTCAATGGATGATTCCATTTATGTCATTTATAGTGATTCATGGGGATGATAGGAGGCAAGTGGGCTCAAAATATGTGTATACCATTTGTCAACTCATTCCTTTGACTCGCACCCATCCCAATATTCATCTACACACGATGAACAAAACAACACCATATGTCATGTGTGGATACTCCATGAACCTGCATTAAAAATTCTAAAAGAGTGTAGCTCACTCGATCCTGTCAATGTACAATAATACACATGGTGCAATATTAGTTTCATCCATCAACCAAAAAAATATATGAACCATGGACTCGCCTTCATTATCTAGACCCATTGTAGCATTACACCACTGGACAATACATCCCTCATCTGACAATGTTGATTTATCTTTGTACTTTAATTCTTCATGTGCTAAGGCTCTTTTAATACATGCACCTGCACCATCATACTCTCCCTTTCCATGACCGGCCTCTATGAAATTCCACATATATTGAATCCAATAATCTTATGCATCCTAAAAAACCAATAAAACATCCGATAATTCTTGAATTGTGATGCACAATTATCTGACCATATGATATGTTAATGATATTTTATGCCCCTGTTTGCCAAATGACCATAAAATAGTTGAAAGCAATTGTGTACAAACTTTGTAGAATGTGAGTGATCATCGCTGATATAAAAATGATACTCCCTCAATATCTTCATGTTCTCCTCTATACTGTCTAGTGCATGCATGAATGCTATATGAACAAATATAGTAGCTTGTTGAGAGCTGTAATACTTTGCTTGCACCTCATTCTATGGTTGTAGTGTGTAGTTCTCTGCAAAGTCCACAACTGAAACAATTGTATCAAGTGGGAATGTGTCCTTGCACAACTTGTGTTGCATATCCAACCATCACGCTCTATGTGTATGCCTTGCATACTCATAAATAATTTTTTTACAAAAAATGTCCATGAACTGATACACTGGAATTTTTTCAATTACTAAATCACTTCTTTTAGCCTCTTTTCTATCTTTTAGATTGTATGTCACGGTCTTATATTTTCCAAATTCCACTATTTCATTACCAATTGCATGTGTACTCTCCATATGTTGACAAATTGGAAAATGTCGCAAACCTTCACAATCTATGCATGTACCATTCAAGCATGAGATCTTGTAAAATTGTTGACCATCCACTCTTTCACATAAAATGGAAAATATTAATTCCCTTGAAGATCTAGGTGGGACATTTATGTTACAATCCTGCAAAACATTGTTAGGGTGCAAATCTACACATATTCCTATAAATTTCAAAATAGTTATAAAATTTAATATGTACCCTACAAAAACAAGTTGTACGTGTGTGATTTATCTTCACATAAAAAGGTTTACACATTTCAAAATATCTCTGACTAATTTTAATTTGAGGATATATATGCATAAATTTTGCAAAGAATTGTGTCTGAGTTGAATCCAAAAAATGTTTTGGATGTGGAACACAAATTCAACTACCAATCCTCCTTCTTACAAAATTCTTCAATCAAGGATTTTAAAGCTTAAACAATTGCTTTATCTTTTCATGGTAGTCTACCGAAAAATGCCCATAACTCATTGCTATTTGGATCTTCCACTCTTTGACGCCTTCTCGGGACTCTCATTAGAGACTTTCTACTTATTTTCAATGTTTTTCTTGTCTTTCTAATGAGTTGAAATTTCTTCATTTAAGTGCTTACTATCGTTGATGTAAGTACACATTGTGTGACATTACTGTCTTTGGTGTGAGATGTAGAACCCACACTCTCATATGCAGTCATTAGATTATTTACAATAGATTTTTCACTTGACTCATCCATCGTTCTTAGCCCAAGAATCTTCATGATGGGCCTAAATTTTAGATTTCTCATCATTTCAACAAATAGTTGACATCTTCCTGTCATGTTTAAATTCTCAAAAAATGATCTCCAAATACGATTAGCGTTTCTTTGACAAGTACACTTGGAAATCTTGTCAAGCATTTCTTGCAAAATGTTAGTATCAATATCAATCAAATATTTTGGCTTTCTATAAATAATTCTAGGAGCATCAAAAACATTATGTGTGAATTGTGTACCATCTTGAACGCATTCAACATGAGATGATGTTGTGCCTACACCTTGGGATGTAGATAATGGTGTGCCTTCAACATGAGATGATGTTGTGCCTACACCTTGGGATGTAGATAATGGTGTGCCTTCAACATGATACAATTGTGTACCTCCACTTTGGGATGTAGACAATGGTGTGCCTTCAACATGATACAAGGGTGTGCCCACACCTTCAAAAGTAGACAATGGTGTGCCTTCAACATGATACATTGGTGTGCCTCCACCTTCAGAAGTAGACAATGGTGTGCCTTCAACATGATACATTGGTGTGCCTCCAACATTGGATGATGATGTCTCTTGAACTTGGGAACTCATAGATGATGTCCTCACATCTTCATAATTCAATTATCTTGTTGCACGCAAGTTTCTCATTCGTTGTCTTTTTGTTTCCAATTCTAATTCTCTCTTACTTTGTATTGATGTTTCATGTTCCTCATCCAAAGAAAAATCTTCTTGTATGGTATCTAATTTTTTTTGTTCATGAAGTTGTCTCATTCTTTCCCTTTGCTTCTCTTTGTCTCTTTCATGCTCTTCCGGTGTTAAATTCTTTGCTCATTTCCTTGGCATGATGATGATTTCTACATATGAATTGATTACAATTTTAAAAATATAATATAAATGTAAAACAATAAGTCAAATTATAATCTAAACCTCTTACAGTATGACAAATTATAATATAAATTTATTACAATTATATCAAATTATGTATTGAACAAGTTTATATCATACCAATTATAAACCAAAACACTCTTTATTCACATTTGACATGTAAAAATAAAAAAACTTGCCTCAATCGATAAATTTCAGTAATAATAATTGACTTTCACAATTCGATGTTGATTTAAAAAAAAAGATGGTGCAAATTGATAGAATATGCTTCTTTGTCACTATCAACACCATGAAAAGTGGATACTTTTCGGATGACACACAAAACTCAGAAAACATACAACAAATGTGGGCCTCTTTCACGAGATCCTTGGAAAAGAAGAGTGTTTGTTTTAGTTTTGCATAGTGCAAGTGCCCTATGCAAAACTAAAAAGTGTTATGCATACTCTTAAATAGGGCGTGCGCCCTATGCAAAACAAGGGGAGAGAGAGAGGGAGAGAGAGAGAGAGAGAGAGAGAGAGAGAGAGAGAGAGAGAGAGAGAGAGAGAGAGAGAGAGAGAGAGAGAGAGAGAGAGAGAGGGTAGGAAGGTGGGAAATATAATATGTGTGTGTGTGTGTGTGAGAGAGAGAGAGAGAGAGAGAGAGAGAGAGAGAGAGAGAGAGAGAGAGAGTGGGTGAAAGAGGGTAATAAGGGAATACACACACACACACACACACACACATAGAGAGAGAGAGAGAGAGGTGGGAGAGAGCTTATGTGCGTGTGAGAGAGAGAGAGGGGGTGAAAAATGGTAAGAAGGGAAAATATAGAGGATAGGAAGGTGTAGAGAGAGAGAGTATGGGGGAGGGAGAGCTCTCTCTCTCTCTCTCTCTCTGACTATTTCTCATCACTATTTATAAATCTATGTATTAAATAGGGCGCATGCCCTATAATGCACATGCCCTATAGTGCACTTGCCTTATAGGGTGCACATGCTTTGTAAGACATTGGAATTTACCAATCCTAAGGCTTGGACGATTGAAATAGGCCTGAGACGTGTTTTCCAGCAGACATATAAAAAAATGACATCTTTTTTTTGTGTGCTCCTGGTCAGGTTTACTCATGCCTCAAGAACGTAAAAATCAAACGACATGTTATTGAAGATCTCTCTGTTAGCTATCTAAGCATATAATTTATTTTGAATTTTGATTATGTTAATTTTTTCAACTCTAATTTCTTTTGTGTGTATGTACGTTTTTTGTAAAAAACCAACATGTAGTATTTTGGGCGTAGATTTTGGCTCGTTCATCAAATTTTGCAACAAGTTACATTTTTAGAAGCTAAACTCCATTCTACACACTTTAAAATAAAAAGAAAATTTGATTTTCGATTAGTTTTAAATGATTTCTAGGGGGAGGACACATAAATTTCATGTTTTCAGGATGTGTGCACTTTGTAAATTCATCAAAAATTATACATCCATCAAAAAATTATCAAAAAATTCTGGGATAAACTACGTGGTGTTAGCTAACTTCTCATTGGAGCGATTAAAAAAATTCAAAAAAAATGTTAACATTTTAGGGGGAGCACAATAGACGCTATGTTATGTTTTTTCACAAAAAATAGGACTACTTTTTGTGCTCCCCCTTTTTGAGGGCCTTAATCTGCACCATTTTCAAAATAAGTTAGTAGTTTAGAAACTATATTCAGAGTATTACAACTCTTGTTTTTGTCGCATCTTAAAATTTTGAGTCTAACTATCTTCAATTTCTTGTTGAAGTTTAGAGTTTTCTGATTTCAAGAATAAAGTGGCATCTTATACCCCCTTTTTGGTCCCCCATCTTTGTGCACTTACCCGTACATGAAATTTGAAATGTTTTGTACACTAAGTTTCTACTTGAAACTTGGAGGGATTCTATGACTATTCTTGATCTACCAGACAAAGACCTAAAAACTCCATAACTTTTTCCTTCTCATATAAAAATGGGAAAAAGGATGGGTAAAATGGATTTGTCCTGGTAAAACACCTATTTAAGAATCAACCTTGAAAATGAAATGAATTTGCATAAAGGAAAGTATGTAAAAATGTAAATGTTTGATTCACCTTGCGTAAACCCTCATGAATGGATGTAGAAATCAGTCTACCCATGAAGATGTTTGAATTTTCTTAGAATCAAGGAGTTGACCTTGAAATTTAGAATAGAAATTAAGGATTGCCTAAAAAATGAATGGATCTATGAATTCCACTCCTAGATATTCAATGTAGATATGCTTGATAATCACTTGCAATGAAGGAGAGATGAATGTGGATAGAAGAAATGATCTTCTTGCTTGATTGAGAATTCCTCTATTTGGCCATCACGTGAGAGAAAATTGATGCAATGGAGAATATTTCCTTTGATTTTCCTTGAATGAATTGGAGAAACTAGATCCTGGATGCTTATTTTCAAATATTGAATCCAATTAATCAATTTCTTGAAAATGCTTCTAATTTCTTGATTGCCTTCTTGATAGCTTGAGTGTAGTTGTGATATGAAAAATGAAGAGAGATATGGTGTTTATATACTTCATCCATAATTTTGATTCAAAATAAGTAAGGCCAACCACATGATCTATCTTCCCAATAATATGCTGACATAGGGCTCCAATCCAAATTTGTACCAAAATGTGTGGGTAAAACACATTTGAAAGATTTTGTGCTTGGGTACCAAGGAGATTCACCCAAATTTTAACTAGATGTTAGGATGGTGGAAAAGATGCGGGAAAAGAATAATCAAGTTTCTAGGATCAAACATGATAAACATCATATCTCAAAAACACCAAAATGGGTCGTAATAGAACATCCAATTATGGGCGCTAAGTTTTTAGGATGGTGCAATTACATTGCATTTCCAGGCTTGGATCTGATTTGGACCACATGCCAATTTCAAAGGTCTACATCTCCTTCATCTTCTACCACATTAAATAATCAAATCAAGAATACACTTGAACTCAAGGAAAAAATAATTCAAGCATACAATCATGCTACTTGTGGAAGATCTATGGGAGTGCATGGATTAGATGTGATGGCATCAATGGAATAATTTGAAAAAATATTTTGAAATAATTGTTTTGGTTCTCCCATTGGTAATATTAATAATAGAACAAGATTTTCTACTTTATTAAGGATGCATTCAAGTTTTGAAGGCATAGCGTCAAATGATCCATACCCATTTCCTTTGTAATAGAAATGGTGTCTTGTCCTCTTTATATGAACAAAGAATTTAATTAATTAGTATATCCACTTTTCATTCAAGGGGATGATTGATAAGATCCAACTTTAGTCCCAAAGGAGAGTTGGATAGTGTATCTAATTATTCTCCTCTTTTGTGTGTTTGTGTGTTGTTTGACGTGATTTTATAATATTAAATTAAAGATGTAAGAATTAGGTAAAATGATGCAAAATTAACATGTTTTTATCATCAATAGACACAAGCATAATAGAAAGCTAACAAAGAAGGATATACGTGGAAATGAGATATAGAAGGAACCAATCATTGAAATCTAGGCCTAAAAATGCCAAACACTTGTGAAATGTGTCTTAGACATGAAGGTTCTTATGTGATTTTAAACTTTGGATTCCATAAGGATACACTATCAATTGCTTCTTTTAAAATTCAACCGAAAAGGAATTATTAACCTCCTCAAAATATGGAACTATATATGCTAGTCTTCTCCTTACAAGTTTGTAACCTTTTCAGATTTCTAATTGACACATAGAGAGGGAGGTTTTTTTTTGTTCTACAAGGGATTTCCTAAGTTGTTAACCTCAAATACAACCTTGATTTATTAGAAAAGAGATCTTTCCCTTAGTAGGGAAGAGGCTAAATCTGAAGTAAAATGTTGAATTAAAATGATATTACCTTAGGCTTGATATGTTGGGCAAGAGACACTGATAGCTCGATTGATTGTATGTTGTCATTGATGGAAAATATACTTATTTCATATGGTATCTGAACATAGTTTTTGTATACTGAAGGTTAGTATGATAATCAACTAAGTATGGATAATCATGCAATAATATATAGGTTTATAAATTTGATCGGTATGGATATGTTCAGTGGACTTATGGGTATTGAACTTGATAGAAGGTTGGTTGGAGTATATTCTATGATATCCTGTGATCACAAAAGCTAGTTTTATGTTTTGGATATGTTTTGATGATCTGAGTATTGGGTTGGCAGACAAGTATGAGAGACAGAGTTAGACAACATATGGATCGATCAACGATCCTACTGGATTGATGATCTAATCATTTTGATCGTACATTTTGGTAGAGCCAACATGCTACACAATATCTACAACTTGTCATAGGCTAGCATGAAGATATGATCAATGTTTTTCTCAAGGATATGCATGTTACACTCTTTGTCATTGAAGCTGACAGTGGACCCATTACATTTTGGTAATAGGTATATAAAATCAAGTTTGTGTATTGATTATAAGGATGAGATTGATGAAATGGTTAGAGAATATTGTTCAAAGATTAAAAAATGTTATGTATTTGATTGCAGAGGCTAAATCGATATTTATCTGATGTGATTACATAGAACTGCATAGGCATGTGTGATTTTATTTTTAGTTCAACCTTTTGATTTGTAGTCCAAACCTTTTTGTAAGCAATGTGCTCTATAAGGTTAGAATTAGAGTTAGGCTTATAATTAAGATTAGAATTAGAGTTACATTTAGAATCTAAATTAAAATTATCTTTAAAAATGGGGTTAAAGTTATCTTTAAAGGTAGAATTAGAGTTATGGTGAGGATTAAGGTTATTGCTGGAGTTAGAGTTAGAGTTAGGTTTGAATTACCTAGAGTTCAAATTATGAATTCAATTAAAATTACTTAAGAATTAGAATTAAACTAAGGTTTATAGTTTTTTATTATGCTATATAATTAGGGTTAATTTTACTATTTGGTTATACGTAGGGTTAAGATTTTATTCTAACTCTAACCCTAATCCCGACCATATTCCAATTCTAAGCCTAACTCTAACCCAAAATCTAATTCTAAGCCTAACAATTATCTAACCTTAACTAAGCCCTATCTTGAACTTGAACCTAATCCTAAACCAAACCTGATTTTAACCTTAACATTAACTTTAATCCTAATTGAACACTAACCCTAATCAAACCATATCTTGACTATGAACCCTAATATTATCATAACCTTAAACCCTAAACCAAACCCAACCTTAACATTATCCTTAACTTAAACTTAATTAAATCTAATCTTTGTCATACAAAGGCAAACCAAGACCACTATTTGGACAAAAGCACCTAGGGAAAGAAAATAACACAAACAAAAAGAAATCAATTATATTAAACATTTTTTCACATAATCGTCCTAACCCAAAATATTTCACTAACCCAAAACCTAATCCTACCCATGTTGTCAACCCTAACCTTAACCCTAAACCCTAATCATAACCTTGACCCTAACCCTAACCATACCATACCATAATTATTAATTTATTTTATTAATTTTTATTTTTTTTAAAAGAAGAACTAAAATTTAAATAGAAATCAATAACTTGTTTAAAAGGCTTTTAATTTTCTAACGCCAATTTTTATTATCTTGTTTAAAAGACTTTTAATTTTTGAAAGCGAATTTTTCAATGTTATTTATGTCCAATAAAATAATCAATTGAATATAAAATTTAAGAATTAATTCTAATATAGAAAATATAAATCAACAAATCAATATTATTAAAACAAGATAATAAATATTAAATTCTAAGTTAATATTAAAAAAATTGAAAATTAAAAATCCTTTTTATTTTTTAAAATGAAAAATATTAATCAATAATATTAAAGCAAATGAAATAAATTTAAATCAAAGTTATTATATTAATAAAAAATTTAAAATAATAAATAATCCATTAATAATTAATTAGGTAAAATAACTAATATAAAATTTTATAATATAATTAATTATAAACTATAATATAATATCATTATTATAAAATTTAGAAAGACAATTTTTACAACATTTAAATTTCCCCTTGGTAAGATATTTCTTTTAGTTTGCTGTTTAGAATACTGTATTCCTTTGTGAGATGTGTGCAGCTGAAAATGGCAGGAGGAGTACAAGAATTGCTACCTTGACGTATCGACCTGTGCAAATATTCCGCTATTTAGCAAGTACCCAATATGCATAATAATAAATGCATCCAGCCATATCATGGCTGGATCGCCGTTGCCGGCCAAACATTGACATCAACATTGGAGTGTACGTGTTCGATAACAAACGCCTCCATCCAAGTACAGCTTTGAACTTCGTAGAACCCTCCAACAAGAATAACATTAATATTATAAAAACTCTTGAAAACAAATATATTATATTTTAAAAATTATTTCACCGACCTTACGTATGAATTTAGTCGATCAAATCGCCAGTGATGCTTCCGGAGCTTATACTATGAAATTATTAAACTTCTTTTCTTTTTCATATTTTGATTCTTTTATCTTAACCAGGACGGCAATGAAATCCAATCAACAATAAATAGTCTTCTATTTACATTTTTTTAGCCATCTTTGATGAGCTTTTCTATGATATGGGGCAGCTGGTTTCCTGTGGCAAATTTTTCAGGTGCGGTAAAATGAATCCAGAAAGAAAAATGATGGTAGAGTCTGGGCTATATTCATTTGTTTATACAAATGATTTATGGATAGATAGTAGGTTGAAAGAATCTAGGGAGTTTTACATGGGGATTTGTGATACTCCTCACATGCAGATAGCTTACATAAAGCATCTTGAAAGCAGAAGTAAAAACAGGTCATGGAAACCCGATTTGGGTACAATTCAAGAGAATTTTTCAGCAGTCTGAACAGATTAGTTCGCATCATGATTATGTGGAATTCAGTTCAGTATTAAATTTGATGGCTGATCATACCTGTAAATTTTGGATGATTATCCATTCAAAATTGTTTTGAAACATTAAAAAAAACAGGTATGTGGTCTATAATTGTAGTTCTTATAAAATTTACATGTATATATGTAAACACTTTTTAATCTATAGATATATGTATATAATTATAATGATAAAATTTTTTACCTGTTATCTATGTTTTTTTATGTAAATTTTAAAATTTTAAGTGTATTTGATTATGTACATGTTTAATTAATTTTAGACTCTAGATTGGATATGTTTATTTGTTATTCTATTGTGGTTTTGAAATTTATTGATTTTTGTATTTATGAGGCTTTGAATAATATTCAGTTTTATAGATAGTTATGTAAATCTTATTTAAATTTACGCATTAAATGTTTCAAAATTGTTTTGAAACATTCACAAAACAGGTATGTGTTCTATAATTGTAATTCTTATAAAACTTATATGTATATATGTAAACACTTTTTTATCTATAAATATATATAATTATAATTACATAAAAAAATTACGAGTTATCTATGTTTTCTTTGTATGTAAAATAGTTCTTTGAAAATTTTATTTGTATTTGATTATGTACATGTTTGATCAATTTTAGACTCTAGATTGGATATGTTTATCTATTTATTATTCTATTGTGATTTTAAAATTTATTGATTTTTGTATATATGTAGCTTTGAATAATATTCAGTTTTATAAGTAGTTATGTAAATCTTATTTAAATTTAAGCTTTAAACATTCTATTGAAGACCATGATTTGTTCTCAGATATATTATTAAAACAAATAGATTAAAAGTCAAGTCACTCTATTGAAAAAGTCTATTATGGATTCTATTGATAGGTTGGAATACAATTCGATTTTTCAAAAGGGGTAGATTTATTTTTTTTTCTATTGACAAATGAGTGCTCTAAACATTTATAAAATATTCAAAGTACTTGGGTGAAATCACAATAGTGTGTCGCACTTTTTGGGACGAAGGAAATTGGTTTTAAAAAAAAAAAAAGTTTTAGTGCCTTTGCACAAAGTACCCTCTTCGCCCAAAGGGGATGATTGGCTTCACGCAAAGTACCTTGCGTGGGGTACTTCACACGAAGGAGGTACTTCGCGTGAAGCCCCCCTTCGCGTGAAGCCACTTTTTCGCCGGATTTTTCATAAATTTCTGACTTCCTATTTCATTTTCACCATTTTTTGTTTGAGTTTTGTGGACCTGGGGTTTAGAGCGAACCGGTGACTTCCACTACGACATCAGCACCTCCTGAGCTTTTTCGACCTCTTCAGATTGTTAGTAGTATCAGGTACACACATTTTTATAATTTTTTATTATAAATTATATGTTTAATATTTATTTTAGTTAGTTATTTGTTTTAAATAATTTTTAGTTTGTAGAAACATTTAAAAATCATACTTAAATTTTAGAATATGTTAGAAAATGATAGTAGAATGTTAGAATATGTTAGAAAATTGTAGTAGTACTATTAGAAAATCATAGTAGAACTATTAGAAAATGTTAGAAAAATTTAAAAAACCGTAGTATAAATATTAGAAAATTTCAACTTAGTATACATTAGAAAATATTATAAAACTATAAATTAGTATACATTAGAAAATATTAGAAAATTGTAACTTCTAGTATATATTAGAAAATATTAGAAAAACATAGTAGAATGTTAGCAAATGTTATAAAATTGTAACTTGGTATGTTAGAAAATGATAGAAAATCGTAGTAGTTTGTTAGCAAATGTTAGAAATATTTACAAAACATTAGAAACCATAGTAGAAATGTTAGAAAACATTAAGATCTTACAGAAATTATTAAAAATATTTATTTTTAAATTTCTTTTAAAGTTAGTATATATGAGGAATCTCTCTCTCTCTCTCTCTCTCTCTCTCTCTCTCTAAATTATGTACATATGTTTTAGAGTTACATGTATAAATGTTATTATTGTAGAGTTAGATGTTAAAATATTATCCTAGGAGGATTGAGCCTTAGTACATCCTAGTATCCTTTAAGACACTTAGAGGATCCAACTAGTACACCTTAGGACCCCTTACGACCCCTATTATGACATCCAAGGACCCTTTAGGACTATTAGTACACTCTAGGTTCCTTTAGGACCCCTATTGTAACATAAAAATCTTTAAGAACTCTTAGGATCCTTAAGACCTAGAATATGACCACTTAAGACCTAATAGGACCCCTTAAGACCTAATTTAGGACTTTAATATAACCTATTAAAACCAATTAGTACATCCTAGGACCCTTAAGACCTAATAAGACAACTTACTTGACCTAATAGAAACTATTAATACTAATTAGTACATCCAAGAACCCTTTAGGACTATTAGTACACCTTAGGTTCCTTTAGGACCCCTATTGTCACATAAAAATCTTTAAGAACCCTTAGGATCCTTAAACTTAGAATATGACCACTTAAGACCTAATAGGACCCCTTAAGACTAGACCTAAGACCTAATAGGACTAATATGACCTCTTAAAATCAATTAGTACATCCTAGGACCCCTAAGACCTAATAAGGCCACTTACTTGACCTAATAGGACCTACTTATACCAATTGGTACATCGAAGGACCCTTTAGAACTATTAGTACACTCTAGGTTCCTTTAGGACCCCTATTGTGATATAAAACTCTTTAACAACCCTTAGGATTCTTAAGACCTAGAATATGACCAGTCAAGACCTATTAGGACCCCTTAAGACCTAATTTAGGACTTTAATATGACCTATTAAAACTAATTTGTACATCCTAAGACCCTTAAGACCTAATAAGACCACTTACTTGACCTAATAGAACCTATTAATACCAATTAGTACATCCAAGGACCCTTTAGGACTTTTAGTACACTCTAGGTTCTTTTAGGACCCCTATTGTGACATAAAACTCTTTAAGAACCCTTAGGATCCTTAAGACCTAGAATATGACCACTTAAGACCTAATAGAATCCCTTAAGACCTAATTTAGGACTTTAATATAACTTATTAAAATCAATTAGTACATTCTAAGACCCTTAGGACCTAATAAGACCACTCACTTGACCTAATGGGACCTATTAATACCAATTAGTGCATCCAAGAACCTTTTAGGAGTATTAGTACACCCTATGTTCCTTTAGGACCCCTATTGTGACATAAAACTCTTTAAGAACTCTTAGGATCCTTGAGACCTAGAATAGGACCATTTAAGACCTAATAAGACCACTTACTTGACCTAATAGGACCTATTAATACCAGTTAGTACATTCAAGGACCCTTTAGGACTGTTAGTACAGTCTAGTATTGTAAATTTAAGTATAATTTTATATATTAATATATTTGTTTCCATTTTACATGTAGTTATGACATGTAATCAAGTACTTAATTGTTAACACTTAGCTTTCACATGTTACATCTAGATGGCCACTCAGGATGCACCTCACACTCCTGATTTAGTGACTATTTTTCAGACTGCTGAGACAGAGATGGATCAACTTAGATAGTCCATCCGTACATCTCCACCAGATGGCATATACAGAGATACTTGTATCATTGTATTGAATAGTTTGGAGGAGATGACTGGCAGATTGAGATCAGACTCTTCCTTCATGCCTTAGGTTGTTGATAGTATTTTTTGAGAGTTGAGAGCTGAGCTCTTGGGTGATGTTTCCTTGGAGATAGTTCAGAGTCGTGTCCCCAAGGAAATCATCAAATGAGAGGTTTTCCCATTTTATGAGGGGAAGCCCAAGGTGAGGGTGTATTAGATTACAGGGTGTGTGATTCCTCAAATTACATGTATGATATACCCTCATTTTCTTGCAACACATGGTTGTTATCCTAATAATGACCAGATTCCTTTATATTTTGCACATCAGTTGTACGCTGAGTTCCATTTGGGACTCAGGGTAAACTATTTAGATCTTCTCAGATATTAAGGTCATGGGTGCAGTAGAGTTGTAGATCATGATAAGTATTGTAAGGCTGATCCAGTTGTACATTCTCATAGACAACTGGTTGGGCAAAGGACTCTGGCAGTGGCATCAGTGATGGCTGCTACTGCAGATAGAGTGGTCATTGCTTCTCAGAGGGGAGTAGTGGACATGATAAGGGAGATAGCTTCTACAACCACCTCCATCACTTCAGATATAGTGGGCAGATATATTTTGACTAGACCGAGTCAAGCTAGATCATCTTTTGAGTAGTTTTATTTGATTAGATGATAATATGATTTGATTAGATGGTTTCATTTTATTAGATTATATGATTAAATGATATGATTTGATTAGATGGTATATGATTTGATTTGATGGTTATATGATTTGATTAGATGATATGATTTGATTATATGGTTTCATTTGATTAGATTAGATGGTTTCATTTGATAAGATTAGATGGTTTCATTTGATTAGATGATATGATTTGATTAGATAATTTCATTTGATTATATGATATGATTTGATTAGATGGTTTTATTTGATTAGATGATATGATTTGATTAGTTGGTTTCATTTGATTAGATTAGATAGTCTCATTTGATTAGATGATATGATTTGATTAGATGAGTTGATTAGATAGTTTCAGTTGATTAGATGATTTCATTTGATTAGATTTGATTAGATGGATGTAGAATTAATATCATAAAAAATAACAAGTTAATACATGTAACTAATGGACAATAAGTATTCTAACTAATAAGCAATCTTAAGGGGAGGTCTTAAGGGATCTAGAATTAATATCATAAAAAATAACAAGTTAATAAATGTCATAAGTAATCTAACTAATTTCATCATGTTTTAGTGTTCAAACTAATGTCTTAAGGGGAGGCCTTAAGGGGATCTAGAATTAATATCATAAAAAACAACTAGTTAATACATGTAACTAATGGGCAATAACTATTCTAACTAATAAGAAACTTAAGGGGAGGTCTTAAGGGGATCTAAAATTAATATCATAAAAATAACAAGTTAATACATGTAGCTAATGGACAATAACTATTCTAACTCATTCTATAACTAACACATGTCATAAGTAATCTAACTAATTTCATCATTTTTAGTGTTCAAACTAAGGTCTTAAGGGGATCTTTAACTAATAAGAAATCTTAAGGGGAGGTGTTAAGGGGATCTAGAATTAATATCATAAAAAATAAGTAGTTAATACATGTAACTAATGCAAAATAACTATTTTAACTAATAAGCAATCTTAAGGGGAGATCTTAAGTGGATCTAGAATTAATATCATAAAAAATAACAAGTTAATACATGTAACTAATGGACAATAACTATTCTAACTCATTCTAGAACTACCATATATCATAAGTAATCTAACTAGTTTCATCATTTTTTAGTGTTCAAACTAATGTCTTAAGGGGATCTTTAACTAATAAGCAATCTTAAGGGGAGGTCTTAAGAGGATCTAGAATTAATATCATAAAAAATAACTAGTTAATACATGTTTAACTAATAGACAATAAGTATCATAGAAATCATTGAATAATCAAAGCATACATAAAAATTTAACTAATATGCAATCTATAGAAATCATTGAATAATTAAAGAATACATATAAACCATACATGTCTACAAGCATATATATAAAAGAATACATAAAATTCTATATATTAAAATCATTGAACCATCAAATAGGTCCATCATATATCAACAAATTATAGTCCATCGTATATTTAAATATATAAACAAAGTATAGTCAATTTAATCCAGAGATATCAAGTAGGTCCTAACACATGAAATTATAGGTATACATATTATACGTTTTAGACCAAGTCAAGTGGTTAAGACCTTTCATGGAGAACATGTAATATTCTCTCATGATCCTCACTTTCTAGTCTCCACTTATGACATCCACATTGAGATGTAACTGTATGGAGACAAATGGAGGTGGCAACTACTATGTGACTATATTGAAACACCTTATTGTCTGGTTGGTAATCAACAAAGTGAATACTATGTTGAATTACTTTGATTTTCTTGAAATATGTTGCCTCTAAAACAACTAAACCTATATAGGTCACAAATTTTAACAATATAAATTTAAACAAACTAAATTTGAAATTTTTTAAAAGGTTGAAATTTAAAATTTACAAATTGAGTTCAATATATTGATGTAAAGCATGTACAAACCTGTAGGGAAAAACATTCCATCACTTTCTTCAGGTTCAAGTAACTTCATCCTCTCTGCAGTAAAACATAGTAAATAATAACCAACTCCTTCTACATTTCCACGCTCAACAATCACTACAAAGACATCTCCTACACAATAAATTTATATATACATGTGAGATCTTAAAATTTACTTTGTTCAATCTATAGATCTATCTATCTATCTATACATGTAGCTCAATGGACCATATAATGTGAAATATATATATACTTACCAATTTGGACCAATCTTGAGATATGATCATAATCAGTAGAAATCAAAGGGACATCATCGAAGTGTTCATCTTCATCTCTATCAAATGGATTATTAACAACTAGTGGCACTAGATTCCATGCACCTACATACCCATGGTCTTGATTGATGCATACCTCATAATTGTCAGCAATGCACTGACAAAAAAAGCATGAGTAGTCCCTAGTGTTCAACGTCCAATTGCGACAATTCGTACTCATAACTGAGTGCAAAGATCGTGTCTTTTCTATCCTATTGCAACCATGCATAATTTTTCTATCCACACCTGAACAAATTCATATATAATACATTCTATAAATATGATTTGAATAAAGAATACATAAAAAAATTTAAACACTTGATATTTAATTTAAAAATGTGTGCATACCTTTTATCTCCCAAAATTTTCTATGTGGCACCTCTTGAGTCAATCCTGATGGTGTTTCATTCTCATTTGGTGTGAAATGTGTCTTGTATCATTCAACAACATCATGTGCATTTTTTATATGAACTCCCTTATAATTCATTTGATACTTTCGTAGAGCACGTTTGATGCAAGCTCCAACACCATCATGTTCACCTTTTACATGTCCACTCTCAAAGAAACTCCAGACATGTGGTATATTTTCATTACGATGATATCTACATAGTGCATAAAATGGTCTCAATGATTTGAATTATGTAGAACATCCATCTGACCAAACATAATGTTTATTAATTTTTATACCTCTTTATTTCAAATTTGCAAAAAATATCTTGAAGTAGTGTTATAAATAATGATTGTCATGCTCTCTATCATCACTTATATAAAAATGATATTCCTTCTTGATGACCTATGCTTCAAATGTACTCTGAATACCAGCCAAAT
Organism: Chamaecyparis obtusa; assembly: GCA_027943335.1. Taxonomy (NCBI): domain Eukaryota; kingdom Viridiplantae; phylum Streptophyta; class Pinopsida; order Cupressales; family Cupressaceae; genus Chamaecyparis; species Chamaecyparis obtusa. Next base: position 96,354 of record BSBK01002348.1, on the reverse strand, counting down.
CTAATTATGTGTGTCGATAACACACATGTACCATAATAGTAAATTTCTCTGAAAAATAGTATTCTAATTGAATTGCCTTTTGACGAACAAAGGAATAATTTTTTGCAAAATTAACAACTGATACAATAGTTCCAAGTGGGAAATTCTCTCTTAGTGTTTGGAATTGTTGTGCTTGCCACTTTGTAAAAAAAGCATGATGAATGTAGGGTTGAATCAATTTTTTAAATTTGTCCATAAATACTCCAACATTTATCTCCTCTTCAACATATTCTAACCTTTTGGATTCTTTCCCAAATTTTGTTTCATTCTTTACATATGTGTAACTCTTGCAATTTACCATCTTTGTTACATCAATATTTTCATTTTTCAAAGGAAAAAAGAGACAAATCAGCACATGTTTGACATATTCCTTTTATGAAATTTATTTGTCTAGCTACATCATCTCTTTTGTCACATAAAATGGATGAGATGAACTCACTTCGTCTAGTAGGAGGAGCATTTTCAAAACCATAAGTTTCTTCTACAAAATTTTGAAAAACCTGATAGTGGAGATCAAATTCAATATGATAACGGAAACAACTTTCAAACACTTTGTTTGTCTTGATATAATATGGCTTCAATCTTTCAAAGAATGTTTTCCCAATCTTTATATTAGGATTTGAACTAAAAAATGACACATACATTTCATGTTGTGTGGTGTCCAACCAATGTTTCATATGAAATTCATATTGATTAGCTAAAATTATATATCTGATAACATCTCTACTATTTTATGAAGGACGTGTATTATCATTCCAAAATAATATGACCAAATTATTGATTCCTCCATCAATCCTATCAGAACGAGGAGCTCTACACATGATTGCCCAATTTCCTTCCAAGGTGATATTATCCAAAAGTATCCTCCTATTAACATATTGTGATATTATTTTTCTACTAAAACTAATTCGAGATGAAACTGAAGATATCTGTCTTTTTCAGAGCATAGTGTTACCTACAATGGATGTCAAAATAAATTTTCTTGTAATGGTCTTATCTTTAGTTCGAGATTGCTTCCCTACCTGGTTCAAACCTTTCCTAAGATTTTCAATCATATGAGTTTGCATGTCAACACCTTTTCTCTTCTTTGATGTTGTGTCTATACCCAATAATTTTAATGCCCCTTCCAACTTTTTGTTTATAAGTACAACTGAAAGCAATTGGGCTTGTTCAAGTGTTTCAAAATTATCAAATTTAGCCAATATTTCTCTTGCTATCATATTCATTGATCTCTTCTTAGCAAGACTTAAGGTTTCTAAATAGTTTAACATCCAATATTTAAAATATTACTTAAATTCTTAATTTAGATCAATAAATTATATCAATAATTTACTATTGCAACATTTCTATTTATGTTATTGTTGAATTTTGGTAACTCTTTTACCTTCATTTGTGATTTCAGTGGCTAAACTATTTTCCTTGGTGTTATTTGAATGTTGGTCCTATGTAGTAATGTGATTCCTCACCAAGGATGCAAGAGGTAGACTTGGTGAGTGTATGCGAGGAAGCAGACTCAGGGAACCCTCGAGTATGGGGGTATGTGAGGCTATTATGCAGCTAATATCCACTACCTACCTTAGAGTGGTGACTATTCCTTGGAGGCTAAACACCTCAACAAGGGGTAGGTCACGTGGTCTTGTATGGTGGGCCTCACCATATATGAGCAGATGCCATGTATGTGAGTGACTCTAGTACCATCAAGCCACTTGATGATATATGTATCATTGGATTATGTATCTTTGGATTATGGATTTTGGATCATGGATGCGTATGAGACTAGTACATTGTACCCTAGAGTGTGATGGCATGGCCCGCTCCTAAGCCTTCTGTAGTGATGTGTACCCCAGTGATGTGGATTGTTGTGTGATTGTGTGGATTTGTACATTCTCATGTTTAGAGAGATGTCATATAAAATTAAAGAAAGTGGGATGAATATTTGCATTTACAATACCATGTGTGGTGATTATGATGTCATTTGTGCTAATGAATGTTGGAAAGGAGAATTTTTGTAATATTAAAATTTTCCTTGGGAAAGGGCACAATTGTGAGAATGCTAGTGTTTGCAAGAATGTCTATGTGATTAATCTTGCTATTCTTGTCATACATCATTGTATGGTAGAGTTTTTTTTATGGAAATTTTTGAATGAGTTTGTAGGAATATCTGTTCAAACATGAGAGATGTTAATAAAACATAATAAAATTGTTATTAAGTGTTACTACAAGGTTCAGGTACACCATCTACCTAGGCATTAAAACATGTTTATATTGTGTTATTATGTACCTTTCTTGTGAAAATTTAAAGAGGACTAGAAAATGATTTTTTTTTTTACAAACAGTTGCCTCCAAGATGATTGAAAATAATTTTTGGCATAACAAATGTGGTTATATTATTGTTTATGAAGAAAATGCATAGTTGTTTCTAGATGCTAACATGCAGGAAGTTAGTACCATGGATCAAGTTGATGACATGGAAATTGGTAGAAATACAACTTGAGGGTGTTAGCGCAACCTTGCGACTTCCAGGAGTAAGTCAAGACCTAGGGGGGAGGATGTAGGGCCCCTCCATTTTCCTCATCTTGGTAAGGACGATATGGTAAGCACTACTGTTATTTCTTGCAAAACTTTCCATAGATTTTATGCAAAGTTATTAGATATCTTGACTGTAGTTCATCAACTTAATTAGAATAGATTTTATCTTCAAATGAATTTATGGAATATGTTAATTTAAGACATAGTTTTGAAAGTAATATTACATTTAGTTAACTATTGTGGTATTAGAACATGAAGGTGTAGACCTGTGCTTACATGATAGAATTAATATTACTCTAAGATGCTTGGAAATTCCATCTGAAATTATAACTTATGTGGATTATAATATTGCCCTAATGAATAATTATGGTTAAGCTAGGAAATGATGTACAAATGAAACTCTCATTGCACTTTCATGTAATTATGGATTTAATAGTTAGTTCAATTTGTTCAAAGTTTAATATTGTAGAATTGGAACATCCTGACAAATTAGATTAGACAATTAATTGCTACAAACTAGAGGTGAAACTGCAATGAATGGATAGGTTACTTAACCTTGAGTTAAAATGTGAAGTTTGAAATAGCATTGATAACTATTTTACCATAGTCCCTAGTATACCCCGAGGTAGGATTAATAATGAAGGGTTGATAATTAGGTGACTTTAACTTTAGGTCACGATGTTTATTCAAAATTAATCTTACTTTTGGGAATTGAGAAGATTATAATTTCTTGATAGAATAAGATTGGTTCAATAAAGCAAATAGTGATGATTTCATAGATTGGAATTATGGATTAATTGTAATTTGAAGCATTTTGAAATCTAGTATCATGAGAGAATTGATGGATTCCTTAGAGGATAACTCGTGACCTAACTTGAAAGTGTATTGATAAAATGAAAGTTAAGTTTTAATTATATTTTGATCATGCTCTGATTATTATGGGAATACTGATAATTACATTAAGTGTGTAGGACTAAAACCATGGAAAGGGGAAATCAAGATATTTTGTGTGTGCCTCCCATGACACCAAATTTGTGTCCTAAAAGGGGACTAGGCCTATTGTGATGTGTCTTATTTTTTTGAAAAGAAAGGGGGTTATGTGTATATTTAATTTTGTCATTTCCTTGTTTAATTGTGGACCTTGCCAAGTAAGATAGTGATGTGTTTTGGAGTTGTCTATGACACTTGTAATGTGAATTTAGTTGCATTTTAAATTTATTTGGTAATAAGGAAGTTCTCACCATCCAACTCTAGTACAATTTGGTCTTCCCCATACCTCTACCTTGGTTAGGACACACATGGGAAGTCACATCTCCTTAAATCTCGAATTTCACTTTTAGGTGGGGTTTTTAAGGGGTCAAATTGACCCCTAGGGAGTTGTTTTTCAAAAAAATAGTAGGCCCATGGGTTATAATTATGGGTAAGGGTCCTTTTTAACCATAGGACACCCTAGAGCCACCTTGGGAAGCCCTCCAAAAGTGGGCTTTTGTCAAATGACAAAAATAAAAAAACTCACATGTGAAACTTCTTGAGTCAAAAAGTTTCCAACTCTCTTCCCCATGCACCTTTTTGTAGTACCACCTTAGGAAAGTTGTAAGGTTTTGGGAAGGTCACCCAATGGGAAGCTGACAACTCTCCCAAGGGCATGGGAGAGTGTGAGAAGCCTATTTTAGTGGCAAACTTGGATGGAGTTGCCCAATCACCCACTCTCCAACTTTGGAGACAATCTAGGAGCTAGGAGAAAGTTAGAGAAGAAAAAGGGAAGAAAATGAAAGACTCATTAGATCTATCTACCATAACTTCAGTTGAAGGTATGCGCACCTCAACCTCCATTAATGGAGTTTATGCATTTTATGAGTTCATATGAGTAGAAAGGTATTATAGTTTGTATATGTGTATTGTAAGTTGTTGTTATGCTTTATGTAAGTCTTTGAGATTATTCATGAGAGTATTGTGTGGGCAAAGTGTTTTGAATCTCTTATGTTGTAGTGGAAAATGTGTTTGTTAGGTGAGCTAGAGATGAACCATGGTTGTTTTTGCTTGAAGTTCTTATTTCCTTCTTGTGGTGTGGGACTTAGCAGATCTTGTTGTGAATGGCCATGTAAGAAAAAAGGGGGGGGGGGGGTTGTTGTAATCCTCGTGTGAGGGAAAGAATGATGTGTATGTTGTTGTTTCTTGAAGTAATGTGATGTGTGCAATATATGAGGGATGTATGGGTGTTTCTTATTGGCTTGATTTCCCCTTGCTCGGGGGTTGGCTAGGACCTACGAGGTCTCATGATGCCATATGGTAGGGAGGAGAGTACCATGGTTTTGCTTGTCAGATTTGTTTTCTTGCAGGTTTTTTTCAAGATATCTTGGTTGGACCAGGCCAGGGATATGAAAGATTTGTAGTGTGTGTCAGGAGTGACATGTTTCCAAGTTGTAATAATAAAAAAGAAATGCTTATTGATGTATCTCTTTGATTATAACTATAACTTGTAGGAAGAGTAATATTTTTATTTATTTATGTTAATATTTATAAAAAAAAATTAGTTGTGTTTTTGTCTAAGGAAATTTGGGCATGACAGGTTGAACATTAGCAAGTGATCTCAAATTATCCACATCCATTGTAAGTAAATGATCTAAGTTTCTATAATTAATATTTCTCTTTACAGTTTGAGCTAAATTTAAAAGTTCATCCATAGCGGTAGGAGCACGTGATCTTGACCCTTCTCCAACATCAATTACTTGATCTTCCGTAGGGAGTGATCCCAACCCTTCTTCAATGTGCAATTATTTGACTTGACTTGACCTTCCTACTTTAGCTTGTCCTTCACCTTCTTTAGTTTTATGATAATATGTCAATACAGCTTCATGATTTCTTTGTTTAGTACCAAGTGACCTTTTTCTAGCAGATTTACTTTGTCTTCCCTTCTTGTCCCCCATTTCTTCTCTCCAAAAAATGTCTTCCACAAGATTGCCAATAAAAATTCTCTTCTTCAAAAAATACATTGATCTAATATTTCTCCTCTCCAAAATTATGCCTTTGAAAAAAATAGAAATAGCAATCCTCCTCCAAAAAATGCCTTTGTAAAAATTGATCAATAATAGGAAAAGCAATATAAAAAGTGAATTAATTTATTGCAATTCGGTGGAAAATAGAAAGAAAATGTTTTAGTTTATAACATTCTAATTTTTTTTACAAAACAAATTCATAACTAGCGGACCTAGTTCGCTCAAAGTAGGCTGGGAAAAATTATGGCAGGGTGTTTCTCCCCTGGACTTTTCACATGAGGGTCTTCGAGTGAAGAACCTTCACACAAACCCCCTCAGGTGTCTTCAAGGGAAGGGGGTCTTCACTCGAAGACCCCTAAATTAAAATTTTGCCCTTAGAAAAAAAGTAAACTACAAAAAAATGGCCTTTCAAGGCCTAGGACCAAGACCAAACAAGATGGTTTTTTCAAACATACGATGTCAAATGATGCTATTCAAAAAAATCTTTCTAATGAATATAATTTTAATACATATTGAGTTTATTATCACTTTTAAATATTACTTTAACTAAACATATGTTGTTTGGTCATTCAACAACTTGTCTCTTCAAGACTTTGGGAAAAATAGTAAATTACAAAATACAAATTATAAAAAATATATAGGAAAGGAGTATTTGTGTTACCTTTCTACAAAAAATATTAAAAATAAATTTCGATATACACAAATCAAGTTAGAGCGATCCAAGTGACCTTATGTCTAAATTACAGTTACTGTCATTTTAAAACTTAATAAACTATGAAATATTGACCCAAAATGAATGAAACCAATTGCATCCTTTAGATATTGAAGTTATGAATACAATCTTGAAATAATTACATCATTATCATATTTAAAAGAAAAGTTATACTGATCCAAGTGACAGTAACTCCTTAAAAATATAGTTTTTTCACGCAAACCACTTTTCAAAGAGGAAGGAAAAATGAATTTAAATGAATTTTAATTTTTTTTAAAAAATATATTTAGAAACTAGAAAGAAAATTCTAAAAGACTCTAGTTTACATCATCTTCAAATTTCTAATAGTTTTGCGGCAACAGGTGTTTGAAAGTGAAGTTTTTTCTCAGAATGTTGATCTCTATGTCAATGTTGGCCAAAAAGTGGGACACACTATTGTGGGACCACCCACCTTTCCAAACAATATCTTTTTAGCATTAAGCAATTTCAATGTCTATTTTGCTAGTTTTAAAATGTAGTAAATTAGAATGTTTGCCTTGAGTTTTGATAATGTTATCATAAATATTAATAAATGTATACATAATTATATTTCTCCTCAATTTATTTAAACAAACCTTGAAGTACTACAACATAAGATATAAATTTGTCTAACAAAAACCATATTCTCAAGGGTTGAAAAAAAATAGACACTTAGTTTTTAGCCACAAGAATGTTGCCTATGGAATCTACCTTAGCATAAAGTAATATACTATATAGTTGGGGAGATAAGTAATAAGAGGAAAATTTAGATGACCAAAATACTAGAATATGATATTGAGATTATCCTCATGAATTTGGTCAATAGAAGAGCACTATGCCAATGCATAGTTAAGAACATAGATAATAAGAAAAGTAAACAAGAGAATTGTCTAGAAAACATAAAAATGTGATGTGTCTGATTAGGTAGATGAAAATAAAAAGTTAATGTAGAAAGGCTTATATACATATATTTTGAATCTTCAAAGAAGAGGACATTAGAATGACAAAATGACCCCAAAAAAATCACTTTTATAGAATACTCTTTGGGAGAAATTTTAATGGAATCCTTTTGAGATATATTGTACTTGAAATCATTCACTCAAAGCTACTACACAAATTTCATCAAGGATTTTGTATGGACACTATTCAACCCAAACAACTACTAGTAAGACCATTATGGATAGATACTATTACCCAAGTTTGTCTATTGACATTCATAGTTTGGTTAAATAGTACATAACACTCTAGTTTTTAACTAGAAAGAGAGAAATACATCCATGCCTTTTAAGTGTATATTATTAGGTTAGTCATTTCACCACTAGACAATACACTTCAAATTTATATTGAGCATAGAACTATACATGTGGCATGCATAAGTGGATCCTCATAAATATCGACTATGTCACAAGATAGATAAAGGAAGTCTCCTAAAAAGGTTTGTGTACAAATGTTTATTATTGAATTCTTAGAGGAATTAATAACTAGGTTCAACATCCCCAACAATAAAATAATATATTCAATATTTACTAGCATAAAGATCATTGGGTTTACCTTGCAATATGAAATTTATTTATACATGTCTTCCAACTATCATTAAACAAGGGGATATACAACATTAATTATAAAAATAAAAATATTATAATTATTAAGAGAATTAGCTTAGATATTAACTTATAGTGGCATACTAATCTTTGAAAGGCCTTATTGGTGAAAAAATTTGGTTTAAAGAAGTATTTCTAGTGATAATTTTAGAAAGACGGGGGAAAATAAAGTGTTCATGCCACATTTTAGTCCTATGCAAGTTTAGTTTCATGAATTGTTTTCCCTCACAATTTCATACTCTATTTGACACTATCTTTAGTGTATGTTACCCTATTGTTCATTTTGAGGCCATTTATGCTAAATTCTACCCTAAAACTTCACCAATATACCTATGATTAAATCATTGTCAAATGAAAAATTTGAGGCTAGGTCCTGTGTTAAGAGCCTCAATACTTGGCTCATCATTTTAAAGGCCCCCTTTTAGGTGGATTAGAGTTCTTTATTCCATATTCCAAACAAAATGGATTCAAATTGTGTGTACTATAAGTGTTAGGCTTTTCCATTCAAGATATAGTGTTGATATTTGTATTTGATCATTATTTGTTAACAGACATTGAAAATAACTTTGTGATCACTATATAAATAATGTCCTTTATCCTTCATAATGCTAGACTACAATTCAATTCAAATCTAGTACAATCAAGGAGCAAGAATCTACCAACACTTCACATCTACAACAATATCACTGTGAATTCATTACACTTAAATATTGTTTCATGTTTCTTACTTATTACTGTCATTATGTCAAGTAATAGACTTTTTAAAGACTTCAAGGTGTAAAGGATAAAATAGTGTACGGGGTCCTAGAAAAATGGTTTGCACATAAAAGAGACCCCAAAGACAATATTTTACACTTACATGAAATTGTATTGATATAGAAAGTAAATGTAGATGATTAATATTGAAATTAAGAAATAAAGGTACTTACCTCTGAAAAAGAATTAGTTGAAAACCATGTCAAATGATCCCAAAAACTATTGATTTTCGTGATTTTGAGCCAAAACTGTGAGATCTACAAAACCCAAAAAAAATTTCTGAGATCGAATCAGGTCAAAATCAAGGTTGTACCTGACCAGGTCAGGATCAAGGTTGTACCTAACCGGGTCAAGATCATGGTTGTACCTGACTAGGTCAAGATGTAGGTCAAGTTTGACACTCATAAAAGGTCAAATACTACATTCTTTATTTGAAGTCCAATTTGAATTCTGTTCGCAAATCCCAAAAGTTCATCGAAAAGGGTATCCAAATCTACTCTCATATCTGAAATTCCGCACCTCTACCTGCAAGAAAAATGGTTTTGTTTGTTGGGGGGAAGGGGTTTGCCTCAGTCAAACCCCAATTTAGGAATTAACCTTGAAATTGAATTAAAATTGCTGGAATAAACAAAGTAAATGGAACAATTCACCTTGCTTGAGTTGAAACCATTGTGTGTTAGAATAACTGAGAGGGGGGTGAATTAGTTATCCAGTGTCCCAATTCCAGATATATAATTCAAAACAATTTCTATAATTTTTGCTCATCGGTAAGCAATACTAACTCTTACTGTTTGTGCTTTTACCGACTACCAGTCTAATACTTATAACTATTTACTGATCAAATCTAATATGTAACATGTAAAGTATGATAACAAAAAATTATCACAATCAACATATAACACAAGAGATTTAACATGGAAACCCTGTAAAGGGAGAAACCACCTAGGACCAGCAACCCAAAATTGTTCACTCTTCTGAAGTGAGGTCGGTTAGGACCCAACCCTGTTAAAGGTTACAAACACACTGTCAGGTGTGACCTTGTTAGAGGATTTTAGACTAGAAGTTATCGTCCAACTAGCATTCACTATGGGGTTGACATGACAACAATGTTCATTCTATGAATGATACATCATAAGACTTTCAGAGTCCACTCGATTAAGAGATTTAGACTGTATACAATGGTTAAATATGTAATAGTAAAATGACCTACCTTAATACAACTTCAATTGTAGATTACAGATCAATATTTAGTCCATTCAAATCCTTCTGATCATTAATTCACTTCAGATTCAATACTGTATCAACTTATTGTTCGTCGGTAACTGCTCTGTGTAGCTCAGTAATTGCTCTACAGCTCAGTTCTTACTAACCAGTATGATCAAAATGCATGAAAACCTTATTCATGCGATAATCTTGCAGCTTCTTCTTCTTTTGGCATTTTCATAAAGAAATTCTGATCTCTTATATAGACGTGTAAATCATTTTCTTCTCCACCATCAGATTTTGCCGCTTAATCACATTCATAGATTTTGCCGCTTAAACTTTCTTGGTACTTGTGTCAATAACATGTTTCAATTTGCTTCGTTAGATCTTCTTTGAATTTTGTCAGCCATAGATCTGCATAACAAACATTATCTGTTACCTCGATGTTATACTCTTGCTCGCTCATCAATCTTATCAGCTAAACTAATCATTTAATTCATTCTGTCCTCCTCAGTTAACAAAGGATGTTTCGGTGAACACTGCTCAGTTAATACTGCGGTCGGTATACACTACACTCCGTCGGTGTATACTAGAAATGCTTCATTTACCGACAACACTGCTTTGTGTCTTTCAGCTTTATACTTCATTATAGATGAATGCAACATAATGAAGTCAATATCATCAAGTCATAAACTCATCAACAAGTTACTAAATGTGTTCCTTATCCTCATCTATCATGTACATCTTTCCTCATGTAGATTTCTTTGTTCTTCATCTCTTTTCATTTTTCTTCAGATGTCTCGGTGTAGTAACTTACAAGATAAGTGATGTCAAACTAGTTGATATCAATGACAACATAATACTGATTTAATCATATTACATATCTAATTAGTAACTTCCCGGTGATCTTGCAATCACAGATCCTTCAATCAGATTCCAAATTAGTTGTAGTCCAACAATCTCTCCCTTTGGCATTGATGGCAACTCAAGTAATATGAAATGTACCATACACATACCAAACATACATTCTACAACTTTGTGAACAACTGTTGTAAGTCAAATAGACTTAATATGTTTAATCACTATGTTACTAAACCAACATTAAGTAATACAACTTCACCTTTCTGTAGTTGTGATCTTTTCAGTTCTCCTGTTCCTGCTTCTGTTCTTTGTAACTGATCTTCAATACTCTGTCTCATTTAGATTGTCTCTCCCTTAGATAGTTGTCATCGGTGCTTGTTCCTTTTCATATTTTGTTTATCTCTCCCCTTTTTATTTCATATGGTTTATAATCTCTCCCTTTGATAGCAATGCCAAAGAAATAAATAAACAATCAGCTCTATAGTAGCCAAGTAACTCTCTGTGGTGTTTAGTACTTCATCTGTATCTCTGTATATTGATATCTCAACGGTTCAAGTTCTCAAACTTAATCACAACCTTGAACATGATTCAAAGTGTGAACTATGCTGCATCAACATGAATGATCTTTTGATAAAAGTTGGCTAATGCAACATCTAGATCACCTTAGTGACCGATAGACAGGGGACGGACCCCAAGTCTAGTCCTCAAGTAAACAAATGTGTCCTTCGGTAGGGGCTTTGTAAAAATATCTGCAAGTTGTTCTTTAGATGTAACAAATTCTAACTTTACTTGCTTCTCTTGCACTTGTTCCCTTAAGTAATGATACTTAATAGATATATGCTTTGTCTTAGAGTGCATCACAAGATTTTTTGAAATATTAATAGCACTAGTGTTGTCACAGTATATAATCACCAGGTCAGTGATTACCTCATTCATTCCTTCCAACACTTGTTTGATATATGCAATGTTTGAACAGTTAGTAGCAGCAACAACATACTCTGCTTCAGCTATAGACTGAGAAATACAAGCCTGCTTTTTACTTGTCCAGGTTACAAGTCTTTCACCAAAGAAAAATGCTCCTCCGGTGGTGCTTTTTCTATCATCCACATTTCTAGCCCAAGCAACATCGGTGTAAACTTTCAGTTCAAACTGCCCTTCCTTAGAATACCATAATCCATAATTTTTTGTTTTCTTCAAGTATCTTAAGATCCATTTTGTAGCTATCATGTGTGATTCTCTAGGGTTAGCAGAAAATCTTGCAACAATTCCCACAACATGTGCTATATCTGGCTTACTGTGAACTACGTACATTAACTTACCAATCATAGATCGGTAAAGTGTTTGATTTACCTCAATAGTTTCATCCTCCTTTGTCAATTTGCATCCAGTAGCCATCAGTGTTCCTACAGATTTAGCATCTTCTATGCTAAATGTCTTCAGTACTTCCTTTATGTATTTAGATTGTGTGATGAATATGCCATCACTCTGCTAAATCACTTGTAGTCCAAGAAAGAACTTAATCTCTCCAAACATAGACATTTCAAATTCCTTTTGCATTTCATTAGCAAATGCCTTGCAGACAAGATCTGAGCCGCCAAAGATAATATCATCAACAAAAATTTCAGCAATGATAATAGTATTATCAGTATCACCTTTCACATACAGATTGTTGTTTTCACTTGTTCTAACAAATCCAATACTTAACAAGTATGTAGTCTTTCATACCATGCTCTCGGTGCTTGCTTTAGTCCATATAAAGCTTTATGTAATCTATATACCATATCTTTATTGTCAGGATCAACAAATCCTTCAAGTTGTTCAATGTAGACTTCTTTTTCAAGTATACCATTCAAAAATGCTGACTTCACATCCATTTGATAGACTTTGACTTTCTTATGTGCAACATATGCAAGTAGCATTCTAACTCCTTCTAATCTAGCAACAAGTTCAAATGTCTCACCATAGTTAATGCCTTCTTCATGTGCATATCCCTTGCATACTAATCTAGCTTTATTTCTTGTGACTTCACCATTTTCATTCATTTTATTACTGTATATCCACTTAGTACCAATAACATTCTTATCTTTTGGTCAGTGTAATAAGGACTAGGTTTTGTTATTTTCTATTTGTTCTATTTCCTCCTTCATTGCATTAACCCATTCTGTAACACCCCATCTACTACTAACCAAATAAAAATAAACAACCACAAGAGAACCAATGAAATTAACTTGAACAACACAACAATTTTTTTATTTATTAACAAGGTACAACATATCACTGAATCACAGATCAACTGACATAATCAGTTATTTAAATATCCAATGTAATCTATTACATGAGAGTATATCAATATACCCAACATTAAATATATAACATACTAAAAGTTCTAGAATACATCTAAATGATCCTAGATATCCTAAGCATTGTTCTGATAACCAGTAACCAGGTAATAATTTGTTTTCCATAAATCTTTACAGTAGTCAACCATTCCCCCAAAAACATAGTTTTCCTCATCTAGAATCCTGAAAACACCAAGATATAAAACATCCACAACAAATAGGGCTTAGTCAAAAGAACTAAGATAATGTAATACCTCCAAAGCATCTGCATCATACATGTTAAAACCTGAACAAAATAATCTGAACCAAGCATATAAAAATAGACATATTTCATCATTACAAGAAGCATTTCATTTCTAAACAGCAGAAATAAACTCGCAAAGAAAATGACAAGGTGATGATCCATTAGCTTTGGGTATCTACATAAGAATCAACGATCAGTAACCAAAAGGAAACTCGAAGAATTCATTATGTCAGCCTTATTCTTTCCAAGCAATAAGGTAAAACCATTCCCTTACTTCACCAACATGTGCAAGTAATCAGGGCAACATATTTTATCTTTTTAAATGAAACCCATAGCCCATGAATTATTAAATTATCACTTAGTAATTAATTGACAAATAATCTTTTGCCTTCAGGCTCTAGACAAAAGTCAGCTTCCCATACTAAGGATCACACTTGCATTATCTTAAAACACTTCATACTACCAAAATAGCTAACCATAGTAAAAATCTAAATTACCAAATCAGCTATTAATGTATACTTAACAACTGAATCCATAATACTGAAACAACCATTTAAAATTTCCACATACATCCATGAAACCACTTTACAAAAATAGCCACAGCAAGCATCTTCTTTCATCACTCAAAGAATAACTTAAGAAAAATTTTGAATGCTATTCCTAGAAACTTAAAAAAAATTAATATCCAATTCCTAATATCTAATTGCAGTTTTAATAACAAAAAAGTGGAAACATCCAATTCTATTGTCAATTGTTCGATACAATAATACCTAAGATTCAATTCCATTCTTCTGTCACATTCTAACTAACAGAGTTATTTGTGAATCCATAGAAAGTTAACAAACAACTTTTATACCAAAGAGTAATGCAGAATTACACATTAACTACATAATTACCACCCGTATAAAAATACACATGATCAATTCTATTATCTCTGTTACTAAATCACCTTTGTACATACTTGTAGGCATAAACACATATATGTACATATGTATATACACACACGATATGTGTATATACATATACATTCCTACATATATATATATATATATATATATATATATATATATATATATATATATATATATATATATATATATATATATATATATATATATATATATGTATGTATGCACATACTTATAGGCTCACACACATATATATACATATGTATATACACTCACGGTACATGTATATATATATATATATATATATATATATGTACCCTTATATAAATACAAAGTTCAAAGCAGTACATCAAAGTTGTAATACAATCAAAAAACATGAGATCAAATATTCCAACCTAAATATAATGTATCAGTTACTGATACAACTCCAAAATTCCACAGACAACAAGTATTCTACAATAGTAGCCATCAAAAAGCCTTCAAACCAAAGTCAAAATTGAATCTACGAAAGAAATAATGTGACAACAGAGATTTCCATCATAAACCCCACATCAACCGAGAATACCATAGCACCAAGAAACAATACCATGTTCTTTTTCCTGCTACAACATGATCATCCAAAAGAAATTGATACCTAATAGAACTTACCAATAGACCTAGTAGTCCTCATAAACAATAGCTACAGTAATAGTAACTGAAACCTAATTACCTCCATCTAGAACACAGAACTGAGAACATTCATATCAACCACTAACACCAGTGACCGATATATACCCATACGATGACTGTTCTCTACAAAGCCTCATGGTAACCGAATCTTCCATCTCTCGAGCCCAATACTACAAGCTAGTTAGACAGAGAAAAACATTCTACAGAATCTCTAACCACGACTTAACCAAACTTCCCTATACCAATGCTCGACAAGACAAGAAAGTCATCTAAAACATTCTAAGAGTGGCATCACAATGAACATTAGCTGTGTTACTAAACAAAATAAACTATCAACTAAATAATAAGAAATCGGGTATAGAATATGAATTCACTTAATGATCCAATATTGCCATGAAAACTTCTCATTATGGTTACACACTCATTCTAACCTAGGAACCACAGAACCCGATAACTATACCAATTAGAGGATGCAATATAAATAGAATTCTCAAAACCCAAATACCTGGTGACAAAACAAATAACAAGACTAGAACAAACTAATCCCATTCACAACATAACATTCCCAAAGTTCGCTAAAAGAACTGGTAGTAGAGAGGCTATAGCTTCACAGTCTTCCCTCTCCATCGCTACTTCCTTACACAATACATTGTCATTCCCACTACTTAAGGTCACGACAACTGACATGAAACAGTAAAACACACAAACCCCCAGTATCACCATTTTGACAAACTCAAAAACCATATTCTAATCAACTGAACCAAAAACACACAACCGAAATACCAACTTTCAAATAGTGAACATAACACTGCAATGTGCAAAACCACACATATTTTGAAAGACATTTCTACAGTACAAAATAACATTTAATCATATTGCATAACCAGAATATAAACCATTTAAATGAATTTTTATAACCAGATTCATAAAGAAAGCAAGAGTTGAGTTAGAGAATGCCCCTACCTTAATAACAGAGTGGGGTGTTCTGAACTCGAAGTTGAAGCCAAAGATCTCACTCCCAACTTGCGAGCTACACCAAAACCAACTCCTTGCTTAGCAAAGCTAAACCCACCAAAAAAGACCAAGAACCAAGCAATGAAACTGAGCACCCCGTGACAGAGCTCATTTCATAAGCACCAATAACTGAATAGTGCCTCCAAAATATAGCTCGAAAACCAGAAATAGAACCGTGAAATGCAAAATGGAGGATCCCATTAATAAAAAACAAGTATACAACCATATTCCTCTCCAAACTGAATAGAATGACTCCATTTTCGCAACCTTTCCTGACATCAAACCCATTACCACAACAAAGAAACAAAACCTTGCCAAAGCAAATGACTGACAACGAACTGAAGTCATTCAATTCCCATAAACATGTCGTAACTACATTAAAGCCCAAACTTATCCTTCACTGCCACCTTTACTTAACATAGTGACAGCTGTCTCAGCAGTACACATACTTACCGAGAACTCGCACTACTCATGCTCAAAGCAAATTCCCATGTGCAAATGACAACCAATCTCCCACTACACCTTTGAACATAGCAAAAACAAATAACTTGGCACAGTGAACATATTATAACATAGCCATATTAATCCAAGTTCACGACACCATAGGGAGTATCTCAAAGCCATAACCAATGTTAAACAATTCACTAATTTTAACTTGCTAACCATAACACAAAAAAGGTTAGGATATTATTAATCCCCTTTCCAGATTAAGGCATATCTTCCCACTAACTCATTCTAACATAATAGACTTATTTTTATTCATTTAAATTTCAATGTTCATTTAAAAATCAACACTAACATAATAAAATCATTTATACACTAGCATTAACCATAAAATTAACCATATTTTCCTTCACAATAATAGACCAAAATAACATTGAAATTCTCATTAAAGAAAACTTAATTGCAGAATAGGAATTCCTCATCCATCTTCCTAAGTAACACAAATTTCCAAGTACCAAAGTCAACAGAGAAATTGATAATTCAGAAAAGATAGTGTCTGCAAATATTAAATTAAATCCAATGTCATAGTCTAACCAAAATTAACAATTAATAGCCAAACTAAATATCCCTAGTCTGTCTAAGATATAAATCGAAGTTAAAACAAAGTTATAATCCACTTCTAACTAAAAGAGTCTGAACATATCAGATCCGAACCAAGACATAAATCCATCCTAAAAGAACTAAATAAAGATGCAGAATAAAAGAAAATCCAAGCCAGAAGCAGATAGGGTCATGACACCCTCCCCCACCAACCTAGGCGTACTCCTGGAAGCCTATAAACAAGTGAGGATGTGCTGCCTTCATTACCATTGCATCTTCCCATGTAACAGATGTATCATCACTGAGATCCCATAACACTTTTACCTGCTCTACCTTGCGACCTCTGAGGTTTAGTTCTCTTTGCTGGTTAATCTGCACTGGTTCCAACATCAATTGACCATCTACCACCTGTAAATCATTCCAATTTAGAATGTGAACAATGTTAGGAATATACTTCCTCAATACAGATACATGGAATACATCATGGATTCGTGAAAGATTGGGAGGCAAAGCAAGTCTGTAAGCAACTGGACCAACATGCTCCAAGATCTCAAATGGTCCCACAAACCATGGAGATAGTTTAGATCCCTTACCATACCTAATAGGACTCTTTCGAGGCCTAACTTGAAGAAATATCTTATCTCCAACCTCAAACTGATGCTCAATCCTATGTTGATCAGCATACTTCTTCTGCCTATCCTGTGCTATAGAAAGATGCTCTTTGACACATTTTACCTATTGCTCCAAGTCTTGAAGCATCTCAAGACCTAGAATAATTATGTCCTCAAGATTATCCCAGCTCAAGGGTGTTCTACATGGTCTCCCATACAGAGCCTGAAAAGGAGCCATAACAATAGAGCTATGATAACCATTGTTGTATGCAAACTCAACAAGGTGAAGATACTCCTCCCACTTACTCTGTCTGTCCATAACGTACATCCTAAGCATGTCTTCTAATATCTGATTGACACGCTCAGTCTATCTGTCAGTCTCGGGATGATATGCTAAACTAAAATTCAGTTGTGTACCCAATTCTCTCTACATAGATCTCCAAAGTGAAGATGTAAAGACTGAATCCCTATCAGATATGATCTTCTTAGGAATTCCATGTAACCGGACAACTTTCTCCATGTAAATCCATGCTATATATGCAGCATTGTAAGAAGACCTTACTAGAATGAAATGAGCAACTTTAGTTAACCGATCAACTACAACCATGATTGCATCATGACGCCTGGCTGAAAGTGGTAACCCCACTATGAAGTCAATGGATATAGTATCCCATTTCCACTCTAGTACACTGTGAGATTGCAACAAACTTGTTGGATGTTGATGCTTCATCTTCACTCTCTGACATTCCAAACACCTAGCCACAAAGTCTGCAATATCCCTCTTCATACCTGGCCAGTAATGGTACTGTCTGAGATCGGCATGCATCTTCTTCACACCAGGGTGCACTGAATAGGGTGCCTTATGTGCTTCAATCATAACCAGATTTTGAAGATCCCTATTCTCTGGCACATAAACACTACCTCAGTACCTCATGATTCCATCAGTGCTAATAGAGTAGCCCTCAAAGTGACCCTCTAAAAGACTGCCACTGTCAATCACTACTTTGACATCTAAGAACCAAGGATCCAAAGACAAGTTCTGAAGTATTCTATCCTTAAGATCCACTGTGAGGGTTAAAGAAGAAAGTTCATGATGTCTTCTACTAAGTGCATCAGCCACTTTGTTTTCCTTACCCTGCACGTACTTCACTTCAAAGTCATATTCACACAGAAACTCCATCCATCTGCGCTGACGAGCATTAAGATTGGGTTGTGTGAATAAATACTGAAGACTTCTATGATATGTATGCAACTCAAAATGTTGACCCAATAAGAAATGTCTCCATTTGGTCAATGCATGCATTACAACTGCAAGCTCCAAATCATGCGTAGGGTAGTTGACTTCATGATTCTTTAATTTCCTGGATTCGTAAGCAATGACTCTACCATCCTGCATCAACACTGCTCCTATTCCATCTAATGAAGCATTCGTACAAAAAACAAATGCCTTAGATGGATCAGGTACTGCTAACACTGGAGCACTAGTTAAGCATTCCTTGAGATGCTGAAATGCTGCTTCACACTCCTCTGACCAAATGAATTGCTTCCCCTTTCTCTGAAGTGATGTGATGGGATGAGCTATCTGAGAGAAATTAGATACAAATCTTCTATAGTAGCTAGCTAATCCTATGAAGCTTCGCACTTCCGAGACATTGGTAGGCACTGGCCACTCAACAATCACCCTAATCTTGGCTGGATCCACAGCTATACCCTCTCCTATGATAATATGACCAAGATAACAAATGTTAGTTTTGAAAAACTCACACTTCTCGAGATTGGCAAAAAGCTGGTTCCTGTGAAGGCATTCAAAAACTAGTCTCAAATTCTGCTCATGCTCTTCAAAGGAATTTGAATATACAAGGATGTCATCTAGAAATACCATGACAAACTTGTCAAGGAAAGTCCTGAATACACCATGCATTAGGCTCATGAAAACTGATGGTGCATTTGTTAGTCCAAAAGGTACTACTATGAATTCATAATGCCCATATTTGGTACAAAAAGCTATCTTGTGGATATCAGCTTCTTGAATCCTTAGTTGATGGTATCCAAATTTGTGATCAATTTTGGAAAACACCTTAGCACCCTTCACTTGATCAAACAAGTCATCGATGCGAGGCAAAGGATATCTATTTCTTATGGTCACTTTATTCAGTTGCCTGAAGTCTATGCACAGCCTTAGAGAACCATCCTTCTTTTTGACAAAGATGATAGGTGCTCCCCAAGGTGAGACACTAGGTCTTATGAGTCCTTTTTCCAGCAATTCCTCAAGTTGAACCTTCAGTTCCACTAACTCTTGAGTGGTCATACGGTAAGGAGTCTTGGAAATAGGCTCAGTACCAAGCAAAAGATCAATCCTAAAATCAATTTATCTTTTAGGAGGGATTCCCAAAATCTCAGTAACAAAGATATCTGAAAACTCCTTCAAAACTGGATGATCCAAGTTGGTACTAGAAGAAACTGGTTCATCAAAATCATTGATAGAAATAACAAACAGTTTGCATCCCATACGCAAGCACTTCTTGAGTTGTTTAGAAGAAATGGTCCTAACTGAAATAGGTCTCTTAATACCTAAAATGTACTTGGCTATTCCAAAATCATCAATACATGTGATGATCTTTTCTCTACAATCAATGACAGCTGAATGTTGATCCAGCCAATCCATTCCAAGAATAACATCATATGAACCCAAAGGAATAACTCTAAGGCTAACTGAAGTAGTAAAAGCCTTAAGTCAAATCTTACAATCTACAACAACTAACCCTGCTTCTACCTTAGATCCTAATGCCAACTCAACTTGCCATGCCCACTCAACTTTATTCACAGGAATTCCACATTATTTAACCAAATTTGAAGAAATAAATGAGCCGGTGGCCCCGGAATCGAACAAAATGGAAATTTTCTTACCTTGGCAATTACCTTTTGTTTCGATTATGGTATTCTGATGATCAGCCTGCCTTTGATCTACAGTAGCAAAAATACAGTGGTTCCTTCCAGAATCACCTACAGTGGCCTCAGAACCTGCTGCCCTAGATCTGCCTTGGTTGTTGCCATGAAGGGGACAATTCCACTGAAAATGACCCAACTGCCCACAGTGGTAACATTCCGCTCCTCTCTTGATACTCTTTTGTTGCACTAAATTTGCTGGAGGAGATACATTGCTCTGCTGTCTACTTTGTGAAGACAAAAATGATTTGGGCTGCTCAGGTACTTTGAAACTCTTGTTGGACTTAGTGAACTTTCCAAACTTCCTTTTCATGAACTTGCCACTAGAACCACCTGAAGCTACCCTTGAATTGCCTTGAGAAAATCTCTAGTTCTTGCTACTATTCTGAACAAGAGGATTCACTGCACTCTTGATCGCACCTCCACTGAAACCTGACTTCATCTCAGTCAATTTGGCTTGATTAGAGGCTTCTTGAACAGTTTTAGGCTTGAAAGTACGCACTTCTTCTCCAATTTTGGGATTTAATCCCCTAATAAAATGTTGTACTAATGGCTTTTCATGTTCTTCCCAACCGGAGTACTTCTTCAACTCAAAGAATCTCCTCTCATACATATCCATCATAGCATTACCCTGAGAGATAT
Organism: Chamaecyparis obtusa; assembly: GCA_027943335.1. Taxonomy (NCBI): domain Eukaryota; kingdom Viridiplantae; phylum Streptophyta; class Pinopsida; order Cupressales; family Cupressaceae; genus Chamaecyparis; species Chamaecyparis obtusa. The sequence goes on along the minus strand of BSBK01002348.1, from coordinate 75,222 downwards.
TGAAAAATTCCTCAGATCTAGCCTGCTGCCAGTATTCTGACATGAACCTCTCACGAAACCTTTCAACGAACAATTCCCAAGTGACTTGAGAAATGTTGACTCCAAGATGCTCAAGCTCCATGTTCCACCATATGGAAGCAAAGGATCTGAGTTGCATAACAATCTAGCAAACTCTAACATTACTTTGATAATCATGGAGGATAAAACATCTTTCGATGTTTAGCAACCATGCTTCAGCAGTGGTACCTTCCTCAGTTCCATAGAAGATAGGTCCTTTGAACTTAGAAAGGTCCTTCAACTGAGCCCTTGCAACAAGATTCTCAGCAACAGTCGGGTTTGCATTAGGAACTTGAACCACATTAGCATTTGCATTCGCTCCCCCACCGGGAACATTGTTCCTAGCTTCAATATCATCAAGTCTATCAAGTATCCGTTGGAGAACTTCAGCTTGAGGTTCTCTTTGATCACCTTGATCAGCTCCAAACCCACCTTGGTGATCTTTCCCTCTACCCTGGCCACATCCTGGATGTCTGCCCCTACCTCTGCCAACTCCAGCATCAACTAGATCACCACGCCCATGTGCACCTCTTGTGACAGGAGGCATGTTCAAGACCTTAAATAATAAAGAAGAAAGAAAATCATTAACGGAAGCAAAGAGATATAACCCCTTTTCTAAACCCTGAGCCCCTAGTGTTCAAACCTAGGCTCTGATACCAATGTAACACCCCATCTACTACTAACCAAATAAAAATAAACAACCACAAGAGAACCAATGAAATTAACTTGAACAACACAATAAATTTTTTTTTTATTAACAAGGTACAACATATCACCGAATCATAGATCAACTGACATAATCAGTTATTTAAATATCTAATGTAATATATTACATGAGAGTATATCAATATACCCAACATTAAATATATAACATACTAAAAGTTCCAGAATACATCTAAATGATCCTAGATATCCTAAGCACTGTTCTGATAACCAGTAACTAGGTAATAATCTATTTTCCATAAATCTTTATAGCAGTCAACCATTCCCCCAAAAACATAGTTTTCCTCATCTAGAATCTTGAAAACACCAAGATATAAAACATCCACAACAAACTGGTCTTAGTCAAAAGAACTAAGATAATGTAATACCTCCAAAGCATCTGCATCATATAGGTTAAAACCTTAACAAAATAATCTGTACCAAGCATATAAAAATAGACATATTTCATCATTACAAGAAGCATTTCATTTCTAAATAGCAGAAATAAACTCGCAAAGAAAATGACAAGGTGATGATCCACTAGCTTTGGGTATCTACATAAGAATCAACGATCAGTAACCAATAGGAAACTCAAAGAATTCATTATGTCAGCCTTATTCTTTCCAAGCAATAAGGTAAAACCATTCCCTTACTTCACCAACATGTGCAAGTAATCAGGGAAACATATTTTATCTTTTTAAATGAAACCCATAGCCCATGAATTATTAAATTATCACTTAGTAATTAACTGACAGATAATCTTTCACCTTCAGGCTCTAAACAAAAGTCAGCTTCCCATTCTAAGGATCACACTTGCATTATCTTAAAACACTTCATACTACCAAAATAGCTAACCATAGTTAAAATCTGAATTACCAAATCAGCTATTAATGTATACTTAACAACTAAATCCATAATACTGAAACAACCATTTACAATTTCCACATACATCCATGAAACCACTTTACAAAAATAGCCATAGCAAGCATCTTCTTTCATCACTCAAAGAATAACTTAAGCAAAATTTCCAATGCTATTCCTAGAAAATTAAACAAAATTAATATCCAATTCCTAATATCTAATTGCAGTTTTAATAATAGAAAAGTGGAAACATCCAATTCTATTGTCAACTGTTCGATACAATAATACCTAAGATTCAATTCCATTCTTCTATCACATTCTAACTAATAGAGTTATTTGTGAATCCATAGAAAGTTAAAAAACAACTTTTATACCAAAGAGTAATGCAGAATTACACATTAACTACATAATTACCACCCGTATAAAAATACACTTGATCAATTCTGTTATCTCTGTTACTAAATCACCTTTGTACATACTTGTAGGCATAAACACATATATGTACATATGTATATACACTCACGATACATGTATATACATATACATTCCTAAATATATATATATATATATATATATATATATATATATATATATATATATATATATATATATATATATATATATATATATATATATATATATATATATATATATATATATATATATATATATATATATGTATGTATGTATGTATGTATGCACATACTTATAGGCTCACACACATATATATACATATGTATATACACTCACAGTATGTGTATATACATATATACATATACATTCCTATAAGTATATAAATATATAAATATATATATATATATATATATATATATATATATATATATATATATATATATATATATGTATATATATATATATATATGTATATATATATATATATGTATATATATATATATATATATTTATGTAACCTTATATAAATACAAAGTTCATAGCAGTACATCAAAGTTGTAATACAATCAGAAAACATGAAATCAAATATTCCAACCTAAATATAACATATCAGTTACTGATACAACTCCAAAATTCCACAGACAACAAGTATTCTGCAACAGTAGCCATCAAAAAGCCTTCGGACCAAAGTCAAAATTGAATCTACGAAGGAAATAATGTGACAACAGAGATTTCCATAATAAACTCCACATCAACCGAGAAAACCATAGCACCAAGAAACAATACCATGTTCTTTTTCCTGCTACAGCATGATCATCCAAAATAACTTGATACCTAATAGAACTTACCAACAGACCCAACAATCCTCATAAACAATAGCTGCAGTAATAGTAACCGAAACCTAATTACCTCCATCTAGAACATAGAACTGAGAACATTCATATCAACCACTAACACCAGTGACCAATATATACCCATATGATGACTGTGCTCTACAAATCCTCGTGGTAACCGAATCTTCCATCTCTTGAGCCCAATACTACAAGCTAGTTAGACAGAGAAAAACATTCTACAGAATCTCTAACCACGACTTAACCAAACTTCCCTATACCAATGCTCGACAAGACAAGAAAGTCATCTAAAACATTCTAAGAGTGGCATCACAATGAACATTAGCTGTGTTACTAAACAAAATAAACTATCAACTAAATAATAAGAAATCGGGTATAGAATATGAATTCACTTAATGATCCAATATTGCCATGAAAACTTCTCATTATGGATACACACCCATTCTAACCTAGGAACCACAGAACCCGATAACTATACCAATTAGAGGATGCAATATAAATAGAATTCTCAAAACCCAAATACCTGGTGACAAAACAAATAACAACACCAGAACAAACTAATCCCATTCACAACATAACATTCCCAAAGTTTGGTAAAAGAACTGGTAGTAGAGAGGCTACAGCTTCACAATCTTCCCTCTCCATCGCTACTTCCTTACACAATACATTGTCATTCCCACTACTTAAGGTCACGACAACTGACATGAAACAGTAAAACACACAAACATCCAGTATCACCATTTTGACAAACTCAAAAACCATATTCTAATCAACTGAACCAAAAACACACAACCAAAATACCAACTTTCAAATAGTGAACATAACACTGCAATGTGCAAAACCACAAATATTTTGAAAGACATTTCTACAGTACAAAATAAAATTTAATCATATTGCATAACCAGAATATAAACCATTTAAATGAATTTTTATAACCAGATTCATAAAGAAAGAAAGAGTTGAGTTAGAGAATGCCCCTGCCTTAATAACAGAGTGGGGTGTTCTGAACTTGAAGTTGAAGCCAAAGATCTCGCTCCCAACTTGCGAGCTACACCAAAACCATCTCCTTGCTCAGCAAAGCTAAACCCACCAAAAATGACCAAGAACCAAGCAATGAAACCAAGCACCCCGTGACAGAGCTCATTTCATAAGCACCAAAAACCAAATAGTGCCTCCAAAATATAGCTCGAAAACCAGAAATAGAACCGTGAAATGCAAAATGGAGGATCCAATTAATAAAACACTAGTATACAACCATATTCCTCTCCAAAATGAACAGAATGACTCCATTTCCACAACCTTTCCAGGCATCTAACCCATTACCACAACAGAGAAACAAAACCTTGCCAAAGCAAATGACCGACAGCGAACTGAAGTCATTCAATTCCCATAAACATGCTGTAACTGCATTAAAGCCCAAACTTATCCTTCACTACCACCTTTACTTAACATAGTGACAGCTGTCTCAGCAGTACACATACTTACCGAGAACTGATCCCACTACTCATGCTCAAAGAAAATTCCCATGTGCAAATGACAACCAATCTCCCACTACACCTTCGAACATAGCAAAAACAAATAACTTGGCACAGTGAACATATTATAACATAGCCATATTAATCCAAGTTCACGACACCATAGGGAGTATCTCAAAGCCATAACCAATGTTAAATAATTCACTAATTTTAACTTGCTAACCATAACACAAAAAAGGTTAGGATATTATTAATCCCCTTTCCAGATTAACACATATCTTCCCACTAACTCATTCTAACATAATAGACTTATTTTTATTCATTTAAATTTCAATATTCATTTAAAAATCAACACTAACATAATAAAATCATTTATACACTAGCATTAACCATAAAATTAACCATATTTTCCTTCACAATAACAGACCAAAATAACATTGAAATTCTCATTAAAGAAAACTTAATTGCAGAATAGGAATTCCTCATCCATCTTCCTAAGTAACACAAATTTCCAAGTACCAAAGTCAACAGAGAAATTGATAATTCAAAAAAGACAGTGTCTGCAGATATTAAATTAAATCCAATGTCATAGTCTAACCAAAATTAACAATTAATAGCCAAACTAAATATCCCTAGTCTGTCTAAGATATAAATCAAAGTTAAAACAAAGTTATAATCCACTTCTAACTAAAAGAGTCTGAACATATCAGATCCGAACCAAGACATAAATCCATCCTAAAAGAACTAAATAAAGATGCAGAATAAAAGAAAATCCAAGCCAGAAGCAGATAGGGGCATGACACATTCTTCATTCTCTAATGAAACTTTCATAGTTTTAGGTTCAAATTCACAAATTAGACATGTACCTTGTCTTGTTTTGCTTTTGGTTTGCATTCCAGCATGTCTGTCTCCATTGATTTGTGTTTCAGGATGATGTCTCCTAACAAAACTAGCCAAGACATGATTTCTCCTTTCTTGTTCATCCTGCTCAGGGTCATTTCCTTGCTTGGTAGGTTCTTCATGTTTATCGGTTTGTGGTGCCTATTTTACTGCATTATTTCCCTGCTAACCGGTTGTTATAGCTTGCAATGTTGGTAGATACTCTGGATGTTCAATGTAAGTGAATCTACCATAGTCTTCTGGTTCCTTTGTACTTTCCTCTATGTACTTGTCATCAAACTCATCAACATAAACATTAGTACTTTCAACAATCTTATTTGTGGTCTTATTCAAACATTTGTATGCTTTACTTGTTGTGGAATATCCAAGAAATATTCCTTCATCTCCTTTATAATCAAATTTTCTATTTCTCTCATCTTTCAAGATAAAGCATTTACTTCCAAAAATTATGAAATAACTTACAGTAGGTTTGTGTCCAAACCATAGTTCATAAGGTGTTCAGTTGGAGTCCTTCTTCAGTTGTACTCGGTTAAGAACATATACAGCTATGCTGACAGCTTCCCTCCAATATGTCTAAGCAACATTCTTTTGTATCATCAATGTTCTAGCATAGTCAATTATAGACCTATTCCTTCTTTTAGCAATGCCATTTTACTGAGGTGTCCTCGGTGTAGATACCTGCCTCTTGATTCCATGCTCATTGCAAAATTTAGTAAATTCATCAGAGATAAATTCACCTCCTCTATTAGATCTTAAGAACTTTATTTCCTTACCGGTTTCTTTTTCTACCTTAGCTTTATACCACTTAAACATTTTGAAAGCTTTAGATTTCTCTTTCAAGAACATAACAATCATCAGTCTAGTATAATCATCAACAAAAAGAATAAAATATCTATCACCAGAATAGCTTTGAGTTCTCCTAGGACCACACAGATTAGTATGAACCAACTCAAGTATCTTCTTTGTTGAACAGTCCTTGCTTTTAAAACTAGACTTAGTCATCTTACCTTTCTGACATTCATGGCACATGGCATGATCAGGTTTTGTCAAGTTAGGCAATACTCTAAGTCTTTTCTTTCTACTAATCTTGATCATGTTGTCAAAGTTCACATGGCATAACCTTCAGTGCCACAACCAAGCATCTTCATCCTTTATTAACAAACAAGAAGAATGATCTATATCAAGATAGAATAGACTACCTCTGGATTGTGTACCAGTTCTAAAAAGTCTTCCTCCATCATCATAAATCTTCACCTTTTTTCTCTCAAAAGCCATTCAATGGCCTGAATTGTTCAGCTAAGCCACACTTATCAAATTATAGATCAATCCATCTACCCAATATGCATTTTCACATTGTAATCTATCATTGATCATCAGGGAGCCTTTACCTCTTACCATACAAGGTGCATCATTTCCCATTCTCACAGATCCTCCATTATATTCAACAAGATGATCAAACTTCTCTACATCACTAGTCATATGATGTGTGCAACCACTGTCTATGATCCATGTATCATTTCTTCTTACTTTAGAGATCAATGCTATCTCTTCATGTTTCTCTTCCTCTTCTGAGTCATCTTTCATAGAAACAAATACAACTTCTATATCATCATCAGAATCAGATTCAGTTTCAATATCTTTGGCTATGTAACAAGCTCATCAAGTTCATCATCAGTATTGTCATCACTATCACAATTCTTACCATTCCTACTAGACTTTCCAATCTTCAGAGAAGACATGAAAGTGGATTCAACAGAAGGAACAACACTATTATCAAAATTGTTTAATTCAAAGGTTGTAAGTTTACCAATCAGAGTGTCAAGAGTGAGGTTGGATGTAGCTCTTGTTTCATGAATTGCGAAAATCCTGATTGCATAAACTGGTAGCAAAGTTATGAAAATCTTGCTTATCACTGTTTCATCATCAATCACTCCATCAGATGCTCTAATAGCATGTACCACTTCTTTGATTCTATTTGAATATTGGACAATGTTCTCACCTTCTTTCATTCTCATTTCATCAAATCTGCCTCTTAGACTTTCAGCTCGAGCTCTTTTGACATTCAAATCTCCACTATAGATTTGTGCTAATTTATCCCACATTCCTTTGGCAGTTGTGCATGTCTTGATATCTTCAAATTCAGCATCAGTACAGGCAGCAGCAAGTTCCATCATAGTAACATTGTGTTCATGCTTATCTTTCAGTTGATCAATAGTTAGGGGACCAGTGGGTGGTTGTATGTAGCCATTTTGCATCAGATCTAGTGCTGAGTTCCCAATTCTAGATATGTGCAACTTCATTCTGCTTTTCCATACTGCGAAGTTCTCTTTATTCAATTTCGATACTTCCCTCTTATAAATCTTGAGACCTTTATGCTTAAGTCCTTAAAACTCTATTCCAAGCAACGTAGCTCTGATACCAATTGTTAGAATAACTAAGAGGGGGGTGAATCAATTATCCAATGTCCCAATTCTAGATATATAATTCAAAACAATTTCTACACTTTATGCTCATCGGTAAGCAATAATAACTCTTACTATTTGTGCTTTTATCGACTGCTAGTCTAATACTTATAACTATTTACCGATCAAATCTAATATGTAACATGAAAAGTATGATAACAAACAAATATCACAATCAACATATAACACAAGAGATTTAACATGGAAACCCTGTAAAGGGAAAAACCACCTGGGACCGGCAACCGAAAATTGTTCACTCTTCTGAAGTGAGGTCGGTTAGGACCCAACCTTGTTAAAGGTTACAAACACACTGTCAGGTGTGACCTTGTTAGAAGATTTTAGACTAGAAGTTATCATCCAACCAGCATTCACTATGGGGTTGATAGGATAACAATGTTCATTCTATGAATGATACATCATAAGACTTTTAGAGCCCACTCGGTTAAGAGATTTAGACTGTATACAATGGTTAAATATGTAACAGTAAAATGACCTGCCTTAATACAACTTCAATTGCAGATTACAGATCAATATTTAGTCCATTCAAATCCTTCTAATCAATAATTCACTTCAGATTTAATACTGTATCAACTTATTGTCCATCGGTAACTGCTCTTTGTAGCTCGGTAATTGCTCTGCAGCTCGGATCTTACTAACCAATATGATCAGAATGCATGAAAACCTTATTCACGTGATAATCTTGCAGCTTCTTCTTCTTCTGACATTTTCATAAAGAAATTCTGATCTCTTATATAGACGTGTAAATCATTTTCTTCTCCACCATCAGATTTTTCCGCTTAATCACATTCATAGATTTTGCCGCTTAATATTTCTTGGTACTTGTGTCAATAACACATTTCAATTTTCTTTGTTAAATCTTCTTTGAATTTTGTTAGTCGTAGATCTACGTAACAAACATTATCTGTTACCTCGATGTTATACTCTTTCTAGCTCATCAATCTTATCGGCTAAACTAATTATTTAATTCATTTTGTCCTCCTCGATAAACAAAGGATGTGTCGGTGAACACTGCTTGGTTAATACTATGGTCGGTATACACTACACTCCATCGGTGTATACTAGAAATGCTTCATTTACCGACAACACTGCTTTGTGTCTTTCAACTCTATACTTCATTATAGATGAATGCAACATAATGAAGTCAATATCATCAAGTCATAAACTCATCAACAAGTTACTCAATGTGTTCCTTATCCTCATCTATCATATACATCTTTCCTCATGTAGATTTCTCTTAGTAACTTACAAGATAAGTGCTGTCAAACTAGTTGACATCAATGACAACATAATACTGATTTAATCATATTACATATCTAATCAGAAACTTCTCAGTGATCTTGCAATCACAGATCCTTCAATCAGATTCCAAATCAGTTGTAGTCCAACATTGTGGAGGATTCAAATCCTTGAATCCACAAGAATGGATGAATGTAGAATCAAATATAGGATGTCTCCAATCAATTGTCTTTAGATCTTCAACACCAATCTTGAATGGATCTTGAATTTGGAAGAGGCTTGAATGGAAATGGAGGAATCTTCAACAAGAGAGCTCCATAGAGCTTGAATCCTTCAATGGCTTCTAATGGATCTCCTTGATGAATTGAATGCTTGAATGCTTGATCTTCTTGCTTGCTTGCACTTGAGAGCTTGATCATGAAAGTGGATGACAAAACTTGATTGAGAGATGGAGAAAATGAGAGAGGAAGGCTCCCTTTCATAGTGACCTAGGGCACAAGAGGGGCCTCTTAGAAAACAATAATTAAGGGCCCATGGCACAAAACTCTAGAGAGGTGCACATGGAGAGGAAATTAAATTAAATTCTTGACACAAATAAAATAATTATTTAGGAGCCTTGTTACAAAATTCAAGGTAAGGCCAACCCCAAAGTTAATTTGATATTAGGCACAAAACTCGAGAAAGGCTAATCTCCAATAATAAATTAGGAATCCTATACAAATATCAAGAAAGGTCCACCTCAAATATTAATTTGAGAATTCGACACTTAATTCGAGAAATAGTGGCCCCGAAGAGGGAAAATACAAGATTTTGATGAAATCTCAAAACTGGAAGAAAACCCCCAAAGATCTTGGACCCTAGGGTCAAGATCGAGCTCAAACCTGACTAGGTCAAGGTCGAGGTTGATCCTGACCTAATCAGGATCGAGGTCGACTTTGATCCCATAAGGTCGACTTTGACCTTAGAGTCAAAAACCTCAGGTTTATAGTCCAGAATGCTAGGAAAATACTAGGAAGAGGTGGAAAAGGGGGTAGAACAGAGGGAAAAGCTAGATCCAAGTCGAATATCCATTCAAGGTGTTTGACATGACCCCAAACCACTTACTCAGAGGGCTAAAAACTCTTACCATGGAAGTGCTTCCATTTTAAGATGATATATTAAGCCCCCACTTTAGCAAGAGTATGGACTCGATGCAAACTCTTGGTAAAGGAGATCATAAAGAAAAAGATAATCTTATTGAAATCAAAGGGATGAAGGAATCCTCAAGCCCCTAGAGACTCGAGTCTTCATCAACTCCAAGATTGCAATAAGAGAGACATCACTAGAAAAAGATACAAGGGGAAGAGAGGAGTGGCTAGCTCGCCCATTAAGATGTGTATATGTCACTGTGAACCACAAAAGGATAGGATGGCCTACCAAGAAAACACTTGATAGTCACCCCATAATGTTGTGCACCTTCTGGTAGCTTTGTGCATGTATGTACTGCGTCTTCTGATGGCTTTTATAAAGTACACATGGATCCACCTTCTTGTATCACCATGGAATACAAAATGTGTGTCTCCTTAGGATTTAGCAACTTATGTGCATTACCCTCGGAAGATTTAGCATATTGATGTGTGTCTTTTCAAGATTTAGCAACTTATGTGCATTACCTTCCAAGATTTAGCATATTGAAAAATTTGAAAAATGTGTGTCTCCTCAGGATTTAGAAACTTATGTGCATTACCTTCGAAAGATTTAGCATATTTGATATTAGAAATACCTGTCCCTTCAGGATTTAGCAACTTATGTGTGTTACCTTTCGAGATTTAGCATGTTGCAAAATAAAAGGTTAGAACAAAAATACATAATATAGAGCAAGGGAGGCCGTATATATGCCCCCCTCTTTAATATGGAAAAAACATACTATTTTGACATGTTAAGGAAAGAAAAGATCAAGGATAAAGCCTTCTTTAGCATCAAGACAATATCCACAAACAACACCCAGTCCAAGCCAAGAAGGTCACAGCTCCTATGAGGCCATGGAAGGAATGAATGTAAAGAGATATCATGCAAGAAGTGAAAAGAAAGTAACCCTTATGAGAGATAGCACACTGTTTAGTTTCCAAGGTGAGAGATATATCAACCATGAAAACCTAATGTCAACCAACAAAAAAGGTTGTTATCAAGGACATAGGTCCTCAATGCAAACCAAAATTTTCATGTATGATTGGATATCACATAATAGATAGATACTGCTTAACCAAGGAAAGAGGTGAATCCCGGAAAGAGAAAAGAGAAGGAGATGACATCCTTGCCCCCCAAGTGTAGGAACAAAGATGAAAGGGGACCTCTTATATCGCTCACAACACTATGCAAGACAACGAGCCCCCAAGGATTAAGCTAACATTGTTTACATAATATGGAGCTCTATAATAGGAACATAGATGTTATTTAGAGAAAACATGATTGAAATACAACTCATTGCCACATGATATTTAAATAGCATTACTATTAATGAGCTGCCTAATCTTATAATGTAAAGCTTGACATTCATTAGTTGAGTGATCATGAAATTTATGATATAAACAAAAAGGAAGAGTCTTCAAGTGTGGACTACATTTCTTTTTTCATTTAGGTCTAGTAATCATCTTAGCATGAAGGAGTTTATGCAAAAGAACTTCTTGGTCAATTTCCTTCACAGGTTCATCATGTTTTGAAGTATTGTTTGAGATGTTGTTAACATTGATTTTTTGCTGAGGACTAAATCCCAATCCATAAGAATGCTCATGCCCCCCAATGTGTAAGGGCATTTGAATTCCCTATTTATGCTTACCACATCCTTGAGCATTAAATCCTTGTTTAACTAGGAAGTGATAACCAGGTCCATAATGAGAAGCCATATCAGAAGAAGACAATGGAACTTCGGTAGTCACTATATCATCCTTAGTAGATTTGATAGATTCATTATGGGTAGAAGCAGGGAAAAATTTATTACAAAGGGTTTTAGATGTAAAAACTCATTGTTCAAACTCTCTTTGTTTCTTCATAAAATCAAGATCATTAATCTTATATTCTCCCATAAAGGTAGGAGTAAAATCCAAGGTTCCCCAATCATCACCAGGAAGAGCATTAGAGGAAGAAGGATTGCTATTAGGAATAGGAGTAGTTTTTTTTTGAATATTAAGACAAGGATTAGGTGCATCATCTACATGAAGTGTATACATCACATTGTTATATATAAACTTGACTTTATGATGAAGGGTGGAAGGAATATCATGCATCTCATGCAACCAAGGTCTACCCAAAAGAAGATTATAATTGAGAGGTCCAGGCATAACATGAATAGGTGTATTCAGGATGACTAGTCCTACTTTGATAGGTAAGGTAATGATGCCTAAAGTCTTCTTAGAAATTTTATCAAAGCCATGTATAGGAACATTGTCAGGTTGAATAGTTGAAAGATTGACATTAATCACTTTGAGCATGTCCATGCTACAAACATTAAGCCCAGATCCATTATCAATCAATCACCTACGAATGATACTTTTATTGATAGTAATAGCAACCATAAGAGCATCATACTGATTTTGAACTTATTTAGAAGGTAAGTCTTTTTGAGTAAAAACAATGTCAAGAGGGCCTGGGGTAGCATGCATGCATTGTAAGAAATTATTGATGTTCTCTTGATTAGGAGGTGGAGTGGGAAGAGTTTCTAGAGCTTTTTGCAAGGCTTCATAGTAGGTAGGTGAAGTTTGAAGAAGCTCCCATAAAGAAATTTTGGCAGGAGTATTTTGCAATTGAGTTATCAAATCATACTCCTTGCTAGGAAGACGGGGTGGAGGAGGAAGAATAGGTTGAGAAGGTGGAAAAGAAGTAGAAACCACCAGATTAGGTTGAGAGTTATTCCTTATAGGATATGTGTGAGCTATTGAATCTTGATCATTGAAGGATTCCACAGGTTTACCTTTGATAGTAATGCAAGGACAACCTTTGACAGTCAACAAGGGTTTAGGATAAACCATATTAGTTGTCTCAACACTACAAATAGATTCACTTGAAGGAAGAAAAGAGGACATCCTAGGAGGAGATGAGGTAAGATCTTGATTCTCTATAGGATCATCACTAACAGGGTGAGCATTAAGGGAATTCATATCATTCTCCACTAATGTCTCATCACTAGAAGGAATCTCAAATTGAGGTAAAGCATCTATAATATCATCTTCTTTCGCTAAAATGTCTGCATAAGGCGAGTGTGTTGTAGAAAAAGAGTTATCATAATGTATCGATATGTCATCTATTAATAAATCACCCTCTTGTTTCAAAGCTTCTTTGTGAGGAGGGGATACATCAATGTCTTTATCCAAGGGATCATGCACAATGGTTTCATGAGGAAGAGAGTAATCAACATCCAAATCCAAAGGTTCATCCCAAATAGGAGGATTATCATCATTATCCATAAAGCACCTTGTAGGGTCGCGATAATTCACTAAAGCTTGATCCCTAGAGGGGGAAGAAGGACATCTATTAGGAGAAGAATTAACATCAATCCCCAAGTCCTCTCCATAAAGAGAAATATGACCGAGATCACATGTAATAAATGAAGTCTTTCTAGGTGTAACACCATGCAACATTTGAAACAACTTATGCAACATGATAATAAATAGATCTAGATATATCCAAATGCATTGAAATGAAAATCAAACACAATAGGGTATCTAATTCCACAAAGCAATGTAAATGGTTTTGTATTTTTGAAATGTAAATGCAAGAGCATAAAAGAAATCTAATGTTAAGGCAAGAAAAAAAATGATCTAACACCCAAAAGAAAGAGAGTAAGTATGTCGGGTTCACCAAAATGTAAAGGATAAAATAGTGTATGGGGTCCTAGAACAATGGTTTGCACATAAAAGAGACCCCAAAGCCAATATTTTACACTTACATGAAATTGTATTGATATAGAAAGTAAATGTAGATGATTAATATTGAAATTAAGAAATAAAGGTACTTACCTCTAAAAAATAATCGGCTGAAAACCCTGTCAAATGATCCCAAAAACTGCTGATTTTTGTAATTTTGAACCGAAACTGCGAGATCTACAAAACCCAAAAAAAAATTTCTGAGATCGAATCAGGTCAAAATTAAGGTTGTACCTGACTAGGTTAGGATCAAGGTTGTACCTAACTAGGTCAGGTTTGACCCTCATAAAAGGTCAAATACTACATTCTTTATTTGAAGTTTGATTCGAATTCTGTTCACAGATCTCAGAAGTTCACCGAAAAGGGTATCCAAATCTGCTCTCAGATCTAAAATTCCGCACATGTACCTATAAGAAAATTGGTTTTTTTTGTTTGGGGGAAGGGGTTTGCCTTAGTCAAACCCCAATTTAGGAATTAACCTTGAAATTAAATTGAAATTGCTGGAATAAACAAAGTAAATAGAACAATTCACCTTGCTTGAGTTGAAACCCTTGTGGAGGATTCAAGTCCTTGAATCCACAAGAATGGATGAATGTAGAATCAAATGTAGGATGTATCCAATCAATTGTCTTTAGATCTTCAACACCAATCTTGAATGGATCTTGAATTTGGAAGAGGCTTGAATGGAAATGGAGGAATCTTCAACAAGAGATCTCCATGGAGCTTGAATCCTTCAATGGCTTCTAATGGATCTCCTTGATGAATTGAATGCTTGAATGCTTGATCTTCTTGCTTGCTTGCACTTGAGAGCTTGATCATGAAAGTGGATGGCAAAAATTGATTGAGAGATGGAGAAAATGAGAGAGGAAGGCTCCCTTTTATAGTGATCTAGGGCACAAGAGGGGCCTCGTAGAAAACAATAATTAAGGGCCCATGACACAAAACTCTAGAGAGGTGCACATGGAGAGGAAATTAAATTAAATTCTTGACACAAAACTCTAGAGAGGTGCACATGGAGAGGAAATCAAATTAAAGTCTTGACATAAAACTCTAGGAGGAGACCACCCTTAATATAGAAATAAAATAATTATTTAAGAGCCTTGTTACAAAATTTGAGGTAAGGCCAACCCCAAAGTTAATTTGAGTATCAGGCACAAAACTCGAGAAAGGCTAATCTCCAATAATAAATTAGGAATCCTATACAAATATCGAGAAAGGTCCACCTCAAATATTAATTTGAGAATTCGGCACTTAATCTGAGAAATAGTGGCCCCGAAGAGGGAAAAGACAAGATTTTGATGAAATCCCGAAACTAGAAGAAAACCCCCGAAGATCCTAGACCCTAGGGTCAAGATTGAGCTCAAACTTGACTAGGTCAGGGTCGAGGTCAATCCTGACCTAGTTAGGATCGAGGTCGACTTTGACCCCATAAGGTCAACTTTGACCTTAGGGTCAAAATCCTCAAGTTCATAGTTCAGAATGCTAGGAAAATGCTAGGAAGAGGTGGAAAATGGGGTAGAATAGGGGGAAAAGATAGATCCAAGTCAAATATCCATTCAAGGCATTCGACATGACCCTAAACCACTTACTCGGAGGGCTAAATGCTCTTACCATGGAAGTGATTCCATTTTAAGATGATACACAAGGAATATTGCATACTATCTTTATGTGGAACCCCTTGAGGGGGTTCCATACCTAAGCTAAACTTTCCATTTCAAAATTTCATCATTAATTTTTCCTCTACCTTTGTGAGGACACACATTCTTTCATTCATCACTATTGTAGTGGAGGTGGGAAAACTGACACAAGGTTTAACATAAAAAGCCTCTATAAACCTAACCATTTTCTCCAATTTATGTGTGTAGGTTCAGAGATGATAGTGAGAGAGATACATAAGACCAAAATAAATGGTGAAAGCAAAAAACTTTTAACAAATGTAAATCCTTATACTACCTAGCACGCAACACCCCTATCCAACCACTTAAAGTTATATTTTTGGGAAATATTTATATAGATCTGTTCTCAATTGCATTTTTAATCATCCTCCATAGTCTTTGTTTTTTGAACATACTAGTGTTCCTAACAACATAATCACATATAACTGATTCTAGTTATGAGATTCATGTTCTTCTTTGCGGCAATATTCTAAACTTTTCTTTCTATTTGTGTTTTCATTATGTATACATTGTGCACTATTAAATTCTACCATTTTATCATTATTTTTAATACAGTTCATTCACACTCTCTCAATCAAGTGCGATTAATGGAAGTTTAAGTCTAGGATAATGTAGCTCTTCCTTATGGATAGAAAAACAATCTCACTAACACCCACAATGTTATATAGGAAAAGGAATTGATTCTAAGCTAGTTGACATTTTAATCTAGGATAATATTTCTACACTTTAGTTTAATATATAACACGCTTGTGTTATGGATTATTAGTAATTAAGCTTAGAGCATGCTTGCATTATAATGTAGTATTTTATAACTGTATTTGAGCATTATATGTGTGTGTGTGTGTGTGTGTTGTTAATACTAGAAGACACTGAGAGGGGGGGTGAATAAGTGGAACCAAATAATGAACCAATTCAACCACTAATTCGGTTATGCTTATTAACAACTTCAAAATAATAAAACATGCAATTGTAATTATGAAATACAAGTAAACAATTCAAGCATCCAAAAATCATAACACATAACACCACTATTTTTATCATGGAAAATATTGTTAGAGGGTGAAAATAAAAGTGGGGATGATGCCCATGAATCTCTTCAACAACAATAAAAATATTTTCCCTATTAGGAGCTTACAATACTTGTTTAGGGGTTCACCCAGTTACAAGTGACTAGTACCCTATTAGAAGTACCAAAAGGCATGTTAGGGTCTACCTTGCAAAAGGATTTAAAAATCCACTTAAGAAGCCACCTTGTTAGAGGATAATTTAGTCTTTAGATCTATTAGGATCCTACTCACCCTATTAGGAGTGACCCAGTTTAGGGATTTATCTTCTCAACTTGCTAGAATCAACAAGTAAATAATGATCTAATAATTGCACTCAATGCGTGAAAAATCCAGTGTAATCCTAATCAATGGTCTTCTTTGAAACACTTATTCACCTCTATACTAACACCTCTAATCACCATAAATAACTACAACAACAACATCAATACTGCACATCGATCTTTCTCCTCAAACACGCTCTCTTACAACATAATACATCAAAAATTATATATATATATAAATATTCATTAATTAGGTCATCTAAGACCAAAATACAACATTACATTTAATTCCTGCTTATTCCTGAAACCCTAAAATGTAATACCAACTAACAATTACAATCAAAACTTCATGTCAATCTCCAAATCCACCGCATAAATAATTTGAAAAAGAGAAAGTCAAACCATAACATAGTCTCTCATGCATTTGCACAACTCCAATAAAGCTGATCATCATGGGGTAAAAGCACAATCAGGTGTCACCTTTTAGGCTAACTTATCAGCACAACTATATTTTAGTATTTCTAACTAAAAATTAATTTTGGTTAAACATAAGGTCTTGCTAGATTCATTCTAGCTAAGTTAGATAAGTGCTTTAACTTTTCCAATTGAAAATATCTATTAAATGCATGTTTTATAACAATTTGGGTCCAATTACCATATAAATAAAATTATTTTAGAAAAGTGCCATTTCAATAACTCCTAATCTTTTTAATGATATTTTTAAAAAATAAAAAAAGACCCTTTTGTAGAGATCAGAGTCAAGAATATCCTCATATAGATTTTATAGTGTTTTAATTAGACATAGTTTATTGTAATTAAAAAATATTGTAAGTAGGCATTTTAACAATCATGGAGATGTTGATTCGGAGAAAGAAAATAATAGTAAATCATATTAAACAAACTTCAAAAATATATGGTGCACTAGAGGAGAGAGTCCTCTTCAAGAATATATATTTCTTTTTTTTATTGGGATAGATTTGTTATGGAAAATATGTTGCGAGATGAAAACTGTCGATTTTAGTGAGTTGGAATTTGAATTGCTATAAAAGAGAAAATATAGGTCACAAACCAATTTTTATTTCTTCATGCACTAGCTATATATGTCATCTATGACATATTTTGAAATTAGGGGAAAAAATGTTTATTTACATATAATATTTTGGTGGGAACTAGACCCATAATTTTTCAGCATTTTTCAACAACTGAAAAATCATCTTTAAAAATTAAAAAAATATATCAATTCTTATTCAAAAAAAATTATTAAAAATATTAATCATAAACTTCATCTATTTTATCACATTTAATTATTTTACATCATCTTCAAATTCCAAATATAAATGTCATTTTTATACTATTGAATTTGAAGAGCTTTGATTTTGTTAACCTTTTCCTTTGTTTTTAAAAGGGTGATAGCTTATTGTGCTTTAACCCCATGATCATGTAAATGCTAGCTCATCACTCCTCATCTATCTGACACATCGTGATGATCCTTCAAACACAAAAAAACTTATTACAACATGGTGCAACATCACTGATTAAGGATCTAATCGATTGAACTAATAAATTCCTATGCATAATACCGAGTGACCTCCTTTCTTGCTATAACTCATTCCACCAATCACCAAACAATATGATGTAGTTGCATCAACAAATCCACAACACAGTCAAGATAATACATCCTAAATTGCAATACTTGACTCCAAACTGATTTAACACAATAATCAAATCACTACTCCTTGGCTTCAACCCGTTCTTCGTCTTTACCTGACAACCTTCAAACAATCATAACTTGCCACACACATAAGATAAACTTATGCAGTCAAGGATATCTCATCTTTTGACATCACTTAAGCTTCCTTCATGATTGCACACTCCATATCATACCATATCTCTAGATCAAACTACTTGACCATACCTCAACATAAAAGAAACATTTTCAACCAATAACCACTAAGTTCACATCAATCAAAAACTCATAATTGATCATCATGTCACCATACTTGTATCAAAATCATAATATATAACATACTCATATGATCTTTTCATATATTACATTATTTATACCAACAATCTCCCCATTTGGCATTGAGGGAAACACCAACAATATTAAATAAATAACTCTTGTTTATTCTTGATCTCTTTATCCTCTTTACTTGTTCTGATCAAACTCTTCTCCTTTTATTGATACTTCTCCCCCTTTCTTTCTTTCTCATCTAACTCATGTATTTTCTTGCCACTTCATAGTACATCTATCCTTTATTCTTTTTGATACTTTTCCCCCTTTCAGATACTTCTACCCCTTTGAAAACAGTGCAAAAGGCACAAGATGACTCATTCTTCATTTTTTGTAACTATTTTCATCAACTTCCAACTACTCTCATCTCTTTTTAACTTCTCCCCTTTAAATGATCACTCACTGTCGATTCAACTATATGAGAGATACTATTTCTACTTTACAAGACTTTCACTCAAAAAAAACTTGTCTTCAATTCTTGAAGATCATCCTTCTAGCTCTTAAATAGGTTTTTATGTTGGATACAACTAAGAGGGGGGGGGGGGGGATGAATCAGTTCTATGTTATTAATATAAAACTTTATATTTTGATATTAAAATAGTAAATTAAAATCTAAAACCTCAAATCCAACACAAATCAGAACACCAAGAATTATTTTCAAGGAAATCCTATTAAGGGAAAAACCCCAGTGGGCATGAAATGCACAAATAGTGCACTAGTAATAAAGTATCTCAGTTAAGATATCTTGTCCTGTTAGGAGTAGATAAATAGACCTAGAAAAAATTCCCTGTTAAAGGACATACTCCTTTCTTTGAGTCAACAACCTTGTTAGGAGTTGACAGGATGAGCCTTTCTTCACTCAAAGCAACTTTCCTAGTGTGAAGGTTAAATCCACCTTTTGAAGGTTAAACCCACCCTCTGAAACCATTGTCCAAATAAAAGCATATAAATATACTAATTAAAAATAATGAACTAACTAACAACAAATCCTTTGCTAAAATAGTTCCAATAAAGTATAATTACCACACTACCTTCTCTACATTAGAAGTTCTCACATCCACATATTCACATTCACACCATCCTCTTCGCATCACTTGATTCACTTCTTTAGACAAGATACAAATTATTTATTAGGTCGGCACCAATTTGGACTTTCCTAATAAAAATGATTTACATAAACTCTTGTCAATATACACACAGGATCTTGGACAAGAAAATAACAAACATCATACATGATACTCCATAATCTATAACTTATCTTCACACAAGGTAGAAGATTCCACATATCATAGGTCAGCACCAAATAAGACTTTGCAAGATCACATGCTACAGCTAGTGTCACACAATCCCTATGACCTCATGTCCACATAAGATGAATTGAAACATGTCTCCTACCACATCCTAAGCTTACCAGACATACATCCATCTCGCATACATGCTATACTCAAAATTACAGTAACAATTTCACTATTTACCTTTATAGTATCCTATGACTAGTCCACAATGTTTCCACTATAAGTTACTATAACCAACTAATCAGATTTTATGATCATAGACAAAAATTTGAAACACTATCCAATATCAAAACACAAGCTCGTAAACTCAGAGACACAACATATATCATCGCATGCCTTCTCCACTCTTTCCTGCACTTAGTGAAACATTTTTCTCAACATCTTCTTCACCAGTTCCACAATCCTTCATAATCATATGTTGACATCAATGACAACATACAAATATCCAAAAAATTCCTAACAATATCCCCTTTTGGCATTGATGTCAACATATGATGAAAAACCATCAATCCAAAAACCTTATACAACCTTCTTAATGTCTTCACTATGCTCCCCCTAATACATTAGGTTTTTTCACATATCACTTCCCCTTTGACATTAATGGAAAAGTTTGCTAGATATCTCTTACATATCTCTCTAAGATTCTCCTTCTCCCCTCTTACAAATCTTCACTCATAGGTGCTCAATCACTAAGATAAGTGCTTGTTAAGCCCTATGATCACCCCCCCTGAGGAGTGCATCAAGCATCAAGTCCAGTGAAGAATATAGATATGATAGCTATTGGACTGATGCATTCTTGCATCATCTAGTTCTCGCAAGGAGGTATTTTCACCCTAAGAGTATCTCTGTGATACTCAAAGATGTCTTTTGACAAAGGTTTAGTGAATATATCTTCTAATTATTCCTTTGTACTGACATACTCAACTCTGACCTCCTTTTCTGTAACTTTCTCTCTCAAATAATGATATTTGATTGAGATATGTTTGGTTTTTGAGTCCATAAAAGGAGTCTTTGACATATTGATTATTCTTGTATTGTCACAATGAATCATGATTGGTTCTTCAAAGCTTGTTCCAATATCCTTCAACATTTGTTTCATCCAAATAACTTATGAATAGTTTAAAGAAGCTACCACATATTCTGATTCAGCCGTAGATTGAGAAAGACAATCATGCTTCTTGCTTAACCAAGAGACTAACCTATTCCTAAGGAAGAATGCACCACCACTGGTGGTCTTGTTTTCATCAATACATCCTGCCCAATCTGCATTAATGTATGCATTGCGGGTAAAGTCATCTGGCTTATCATACCACAACCTAAATTCCAATGTACCTTTCAAATACGTAAATATCCTTTTTAATGCCATATAGTGAGTCTCTTTTGGATCTTCTTGAAACCTTGCAACAATTCCAAATGCATTTGCAATATCTTGTCTAGTATGTGTTAAATAATGTAATCCTCCAATCATGGATCTATATTTTGTTTGATAGACATATTGAGTTTCATCATTTGTAGTAAGCTTGCATCTAGTAATCATAGGTATTCCAAAAGGTTTACAATCTTCCATGCCAAACCTTTTCAGTAACTCCTTGAGATAATTAGTTTGAGAAATGAAAATTCCATGTTTACTTTGAGTAATTTGCAAACCAAGAAACAACTTCATCTCACCAATCATAATTCCATTGTTTCTAGTTCTTAGATATAAGTTAGTAACTGCACTACCTTTTCTAAAACTAAGATGTAATAAATACATGTTAAGTTGCACATACCAATATCTAGGAGATTTTTTTAGTCCATATAGAGCCTTCTTCAACTTGTAAGCCATGTCTTTGTCATCTGTCAAGGGAAAACCATCAAGCTGCTCAACCTCTTCTTCTAGATCACCATTCAAGAATGCAAATTTCACATCCATCTGATATAGTTTGAAGTTCTTGTAGGAAGAAAAGGCAAGAAATAATCTTACTGCCTCCAACCTAGCCATAGGTGAAAAGATTTCTTCAAATTTTATTCCTTCTTGATGCAAGTAGCCTCTATAGACCAATCTTGCTTTGTTCTTTATAAATTTTCCCTCTTTGTTCATTTTATTTATGAATACCCATTTAGTTCCAATAACATTCTTTCCTTAAAGTCTAGAAACCAGTTCCCAAGTTGTGTTCTTTGTTATCTAATCCAGTTCTTGTTTCATTGCATTAGTCCATGATTCATCTTTGCAAGCCTCATCAATAGTTCTATGTTCCACTTGGGATATCATACATAATTCCTCTCTATCCTTAGACATAGTTAACATGCCTCTATTCTTATCACCAATAATCTGATCTACGGGATGATTTCTTGGTACATACCTTGAAGTTTTAGGAGCCTCAGATTGTTCACTTACAAATATTTTCTTGTTATTGTCAAATTCAACCAAGTATTCTGCTTCAATAGCCTTTTTTAATTTTTTATTACATATTCTTTCTTGAACTTGAAACTTCTCATCAATTATTACATTAATAATATCAACCATCTTTCTCAATCTCAAATTGAAATATTTATAAACTTTACTTTTGGTAGAATAAACAATATAGATGCCTTCATCACTTCTTGAATCAAACTTTCCTACCTCATCATCTCTTTTGATAAAACATTTTCTACCAAAAATTCTCAAATATCTCACAATAGGATCATAGCCAAACCAAAGTTCATAAGGTGTTTTAGTACTACCTTTCCTGATATGAACTCTTCTCAAAGTGTAAAATAAAGTAATGACTACTTCCCTCCAATGCACATGCGATACATTTTCTTCAATAATGATTGTTTTAGAAGCATCCAATATAGTTGTATTCCTTCTTTCTGTAATCCATTTTTCTGTGGAGTCCAAGGAGCATAAGTCTTCTTGCATATCTTATGTTCTTCGTAGTAAGAATTTAATGCAAAAAATGTAAAATCTCCTCCTTTATTTGACCTCAAACATCTTATCTTCAGACCTGATTCAATTTCTACTTTTTCCTTGAAGATCTTGAACTTGTCAAATGCCTCTATTTTTTCTTTACGAAAAGAAACCCACATCATTCTAGAGTGATCATAAACAAATAGAATGAAATACCTTTCACCATAAGAGGATCTAGTCCTTGTAGGACCACAAAGATTTGTATGCACACTAGATCTAGCTTTCCTTTGGTAGTGTATGACTTTCTTTGGAAAATCCCCCGTGTTTTCTTTCTCATTACACATTCTCTGCACATGGTGTTAGAGGGCTTCACATTTTTTGGTAAGTCTCTAACTACATTGATGTTACTTACCTTCACAATGTTATCAAAACTAACATTACAAAATCTTCTATGTCATAGCCAAATTTCATCAATCTGAGCAACAAAGCATTTTGCATCAATGGTGTTCAACTGAAATACATTACCTCTTATCTTTGTTCTTGATGTAATCAGGTTTCCCTTTTGTCCTATGATAGATCATGAACCATTACTAAACTATAACTGATAACCTTTATCCATAAGTTGTCCAACACTCAATAGGTTATACTTGAGTCTTTCAACCAACAATACATTATCAGTGTTAGTTTTTAAATCCAAAGAAATAGATCCTACTCCAATAATTAGTTTAAGAGTATTATCACCAAATTTGACAACTCCACCATCATGCATCTTAAGCTAAACAAACATATCCTTATCACCATTCATGTGATGTGAGCATCTACTATCAATGATCTATTTAGGTTTCTTTTCAACATGTGAAACTAAGGCTTTTTCTTCATTCATAGGTTCATTATCCTTTATAGCTAGAAACCTAATCTCATCTCCTATTGAATCATCATAAAAAACACCTTCACAAGCATAATAGCATTCCTCATCATAGAAATCTGGTGTAGTGAACATAGGTTTTTATTTAGAGACCCTTGTAGGACATCTAGATGCAAAGTGACCATTAAAGGTAATTTTCCTTCAAATTTACCCTTACCTCTTTTCTCCTTTCTTGCGAGTAGAGAAACAAGCTCATCCATCTTCATATTTTATTCATCAATCTCCATTAGATCATATCCATAGTCTCCAAGCTTAGGATACTTGTTAACCCTACTAGTGTTCGCAAGGCATGATGATGTTTTTTTGTCATTATAAATAGTTGCCTTGAATGCAATTTCTATCTTAGGTACTGAATCCTATAATTTTTCCACCTCAAATATTGTGTTATTAGCTATCAACATCTCTCTATTGAATCTCTGAGTCAGTGGTATGATCTCATCAATCACCTATACTTTGTTCTTGTAAATAGGTATCAAAGATATCATAATCTTTGTGATGACTTCTTCTTTAGTATAAGTGCCTCCTCAGTTTCTAATCCTTGTAACAAATTTTGAAACCCTCTGGACATAATCTCTGATATTTTCATCTTCTTGCATTTTAAGATTGTACATATTTGTCTTCCAATTTTGTAACTTCTCCTTCTTGGTGTGCTTGTCTCCTTCATAAAGTGATTCCAGTCTTCCCCAAATTTAATGAGCTGAATCAAGATCCTTAACTTCAGTAAATTATCCTTCAGATAGTGCACTTATCAAATCTTCCCTTGTAACCATATTGCAAGAAAAAATATTCTTTTCATCATCAATAGAATTAGGCAAATCACTTTTGTCAATAATCTTTTCCTTTTTCTTTGTAATAATCCAATAAGTAATTCCTAGGCATAACAAGTGTTTCCTCATCTTGATCTTCTAGTTGTCATAGTTTTTTGCATCAAATTTAGGACTATCCTTCCTAGAATAAGCCATCTTCTAATCACCTCAAGCAGTCAAGATTTCTCTCTGAGGACCAATAGTTCTGATACTAATTATTGGATACAACTAAGAGGGGATGGGTGTGAATTATTTGTCTGTTATTAATATAAAACTTTATCTTTTCATATCAAAATAGTAAATGCAAATAGGAAACCTCAAATGTAACATATCTCAGAATACAAATAATTGTTTCGAGGAAACCCTGTTAGGAGAAGATAAATACAACTAGAAAAAATTCCATGTTAAAGGACATATTCCTTTCTTCAAGTCAACAAACCTTTTAGGAGTTGATAGGATGAGCCTTTCTTCACTCAGAGAAACTTTCCCAATGTGAAAGTAAAATCCACCTTCTGAAGGTTAAACCCACCTTCTGGAACCATTGTCCAAATGGAAGTATATAAATATACTGATTAAAAATAATGAACTGACTAACAATAAATCCTTTTCTAAAATAGTTCAAATGAAGTTTAGTTATAATACTGCCTTCTCTACATGATCATTCCTCGCATCCACATATTCACATTCACACCACCCTCTTCACATCACTTGATTCACTTCATTATACAAGATACAAATTATTTATTAGGTCGACACCAATTAGGACTTTCCTAATAAAAATGATTTATATAAACTCTTGTCAAGAAACACATGGGATCTTGGACAAGAAGGTAAAAAAAATCAGTTAGAAAACATACTCCATAATCCATAACTTATCTTTGCACAGGGTAGAACACACCACATCTCATAGGTCAGCACCAAATAAAACTTCACAAGGTCACACCCTACCAATGACATCACCACAATCCCTATGACCTCATGTCAACATAAGATGAAGTTACACATGTCTTCTTCCACATTCTAAGCTTTCCAGACATAACTCCATTTTGCATACATGCTATACTCCAAATTGCAGTAACCATTTCACTATTTTTCTATGTACTGTCCTGTGACTAGTCCACACTGTTTCCACTGTAACTTACTGTAACCAACTAATCAGATTCTTCAATCACAGACAACAATTATAAACACTGTCTAGTAGAAAAATACAAGCTTGTAGACTCAGAGACTTAACACAGATCATTGCATGCCTTCTGCATTCTTTCTTTCACTTAGTGAAACATTCTTCTCAACATCTTCTTCACCAGTTCTACAATCCTTCACAATTATATGTTGACATCAATGACAACATATGAATGTCAAAAACATTCCTAACATTTTCAGTAAAATAATCTATCCTTTCAACAAAAATGTTTACTTCTCTAATGTATCAAAAATACACATATCTAGTAAAACTAAGTCTAACTTAGCATTCACCATGATTTCTTCTTATGTCTTAGCTTTCTTATCCTTAATAACCTCAACCAAATTAAAATAAAATTAAAATAATCTTACCATCTCCTTGTAAGGTTCTATGACTTGATTCACACTCACTGATAAACTAAATCTTCCTTTGATGCAAAGGATTTCACTAGTTTCTTTTTCCTTTCATGCTCATGTTATTATGACTCAATACATCTTTGATTCCTCTATACTTTCCATTAGATCTCCTACAACATTCATCAATTTAGCTATAATTGTGGCATACTCATCACAATCAACCTCTTTCACATCATAGTCAGCTTCTGGCACCGGATCTACTAAAACATCTCTTTCTGACTTGAGCTTCTTTCACTTGATCTTTAGCCTTAGATTTCAGAATAGTAGAAATATTTATCATCTCACTTAATCTCAGAGCCTAGATATCAATAGGTCCTTGAATGACCGGTTTATCATTATCATCATCATTAATACCTTCAAAATATGCACTACTATTTCCTACTCTAAATCCTTGTCGGAAGTATCTTCCTCTTCTTGTACTTGCATTTCTCTTTCACTTTCAATTTGTACATCATTTACATGCACCTATTCACCTTTTTATAATCTCCTCTAGTTGCAAAATCAACCGGTACCTCCATTGATTCCTCTCAAGAATAAAGAATGGAAATTTCACCAAATGCGATCTTATCATCTCAGATTTTCTATCCTTCTTGAGTGTATGAAATTAGATTCCATCTATAGTAGATATTCTTCAATATCATGTACTTCTTTTTCTGATTCCATCAATCCCAAAAAACATCTCTTCAACATAGCTTCAGTCACGCCATGAACTAATTGGGTCTCATTAGTTAACAAACTTATCAACCTCCTCTATGTCTTGAACATTGTTCCAATCTTACTAAATACAAATACATAGGAATTTGACCATGTAACTCAAATAAGACTTTACTTATTCATGCCAAAAATAACATCCTTAATTTTCTCATCCTTACTAAGCTTGTTATAATATTTATTAACTCTGACTAAGATACTTCATTTACTAACCTTATCTAAAATCTTGTTAGTAGGAACAAAACTTACTCATATCAGGTGGCACAGTCTTCTCAGTAGGGGAACTAACAAATTTGGACTTCTTCCCTATGAACTTAAACTCTTACTAGCCTTCATCTAATTTAGTTCATTGTTATCGTCATCCTTATCTCTTTGTCCATTTTCATTTTTCCTCTTTCTATTAGCCTTCACCGGTTCAAATGCTTTCTTTCTTTAGGATAACTTAGGTGTATCAACATTAGCAATCTTTATTTTGTACTTTACTAGCAACTTCACTGACAATATGATTTTTTCCTATTAAACTATTGTACTTCTTTCTTGTCTATCTATTGATAGGAGATTGAACAAGTTGATGATGATACCACTTCAATCTATTCATCATAATCACCTAGAGCACCAAATATGCCTACTTGCATTGATGAATATTTTACCTTTTCTTCATCTATTTTTTCTTCTGTTGGAAATCCTTTAACAGGGAAAATTTCTTTACTGATTGAACATAAATATGCACCAGTTTACATTTCAATCTTGATTACTGATAGGTAATACTCCATGTAATTAAACCAATATTTTCATCACATCACAATACTTCATATCTCAATACATCATAATGCATCTAAGTATGCAATGCAGAAAAATCTTACCACACATTCTTCTTAGGGGGTCTCAGATTGACCTTACCTTAATTGCTCCCCCTAAGCCAAAACAAGCTTAGTTTGCTAGTGGATTTTACACACTTTACGGAGAAGTAGATCATTCTAATGTTTTTCTCTCCTCCTTCTTTGTCCATATCTTACTCGTTTACTTTCTGGTTTCCTCTGCATCCATATTCCTCTTTTCTTTCTCATTCTCTGATTGGTTCACCGATTAGTTTCCCTAATTCCTTGTCCTATAGAATCTTGCAATGCGTCCACCCTTTTGACAATGGAAACATCTCATTTTGGTGCAGTAGATCTCGAAGGTTTAGAATAACCTCTATTTTTTTCTAAATCTACAGTTAATAGCCACATGCCCATACTTAATTATGGCAATGTGAATATTGAATATTTCACTGGTTCTAATTTTGATAAGGTCTATGCCAGTTCACAAATGATGCTTGATTGAAAACCTTAGTCCTACACTCACTTTCTCTATGACCATACTTCTTCCAGTTATAATAGTGACCATTAAACACATTAGGTTTATTTTTGTAAACCCTAGAAATATGACCTTCTTTATGACAAATTCAACATGTAGGGGTAATAGGTCTAAACTTACATTCTCTTGCAACATGTCCTTCCTTGTGACAATTAAAATGGGTAGGCTTGTAGGATTTCTTACCAAGAATTTTATTTTTCACCTTGGGTGGAGACTTGTCATCTTGATGGACTTCTTGGATTCAGATGATCCTCCAGGCTCAAAAGTAGTCTAATCGGTATAGCCTAGATTGGTTGAGTCAATGATTCTTTAAATTTTTAGCTTCTCACCAAGTTTCTCAGAACTCTCATTGAATTTCTTCAAAAAAAAATTTGCATCATCAAGTTCTTTGTACACTCTCTCCTCTTTTCACAGGCCTTCATTATCTCTTATCAAGTCTTCATTGCTCATCATCAGATTGTTGATATCACCTCTTAGATATTGCATTCCATCTTTGATTTCATGAAGATATACCTGTGAGGTGTCAAATTCCACTTTAGATCTAGAAATTTCATCTACTTTTTCTTTTAGGGTATTTTCTGCCATCTTCTTAGCTTCTTTTGTGACTTTCCTAGCTTCCATTTCTTGACACAACTTAACGGACAAATCTTCTAACTACCTCATGATATTATTCTTGTCCTTTTTTAGTTGTTCATTCTCCCATGACAAGGCATCTAGGGATGCTTCAAATTCTTCATATCCACTTTATTCTATCAATTGCTCAATATAGTCTTGTCTCTCATTTAGTTGTTCAACACGCTCTCTTCTTTTTTCCCTTGAGATCTTTAGTTTCTCTTTTAGATTTTCAATCATGTCTTTAGCTTCTTCAAGTTGTCTTCTATATCTCAAACCTTCCATATTTACCTTAAGGATCTTTCCCAAGTGGTTATGCTTCTTCTAAGGAACTTATCTCTAATACCAATTGTTAATACTAGAAGACACTAAGAGGGGGAGGGGGGGGGGGGGGGGGTGAACCAATGTAACCAAATAATAAACTAATTCAACCACTAATCTGGTTATTCATTTAACAACTTCCAAATAATAAAACATGCAATTGTAATTATGTAATAGAAGTAAACAATTCAAGCATCCATAAAGCATAACACATAACACCACTATTTTTTATTATGGAAACCCTTTTTAGAGGGTTAAAATCATGGTGGGGATGATGCCCTTGAATCTCTTCAACTACAATAAAAAGAGCTTCCATGTTAGGTTCTTACAATAACTGGTTAGGGGTGCACCTAGTTAGAAGTGACTAGTACCATGTTAGAAGTACCAAAAGATCTATTAGGATCTACCTCGCAAGATGATTTAAAACTCCACTTAAGAGGTCACCTTGTTAGAGGATTTAGTCTTCAGACCTATTAGGATCCTACTCAAGTCCTGTTAGGAGTGACTAGGTTAAGGGACTTCTCTTGTCAACCTGCTAGAACCAACAAGTAAATAATAATCTGATAATTACACTCAATGCATGAAAGATCTAGTGTAATCCTAATCAATGGTCTTCTCTGAAACGCTTCTTCACCTCTATATTAACACCTCTAATCACCATAAACAACCGCAACAACATTAGTGGCACTGTGCATTGATGTTTCTCCTTACACCCTCTCTTTCAACATAATACATTAGAAATTATATATATATATATATATATATATATATATATATATATATATATATATATATATATATATATATATATATATATATATATATATATATATATATATATATATATATATATATATATATATATATATATATATATATATATATATATATATATATTATAATTTGGTTGGCTAAGACCCAAATACAAAATTATAATTAATTCCTACTTCATGTCGGCCTCCAAATCCATTGAATAAATGATTTGATAAAGAGAAAGTCAAACCATAACACACTCTCCAATACATTTGCACAACTCCAATAAATCTAATCTTCAGGATCATGTAAATTCCAACTCATCACTTCTCATCAATCTGGCATGTCACAATGATCCTTCAAACATGTAACAGCTTATTGCAACATGGTGCAACATCACTGATTAAGGATCTATTCAATTGAACTAAGAACTTTTTATGCATAATAGTGAGTGACCTCCTTTCCACTATAGCTCAGTCGGTCAATAACCAAACATGATGTGGTCATGTCAAATACTCCACAACACAGTCATCATAATGTATCTTGAATCAAAACACTTGACTCCAAACTGATTTAAAACAATAATCAAATCACCAATCCTTGGCTTAAACTTTTTCTTCTTGTTTACCTGACAACCTTCAAACAAACACAACTCACCACACACATAAGATAAACCTATGCAGTCATGGATATCTCATCATTAGACATCACTTAAGCTTCCTTTATGATAAAACACTCCAGATCATACCATAGCTCTAGATCCAACCACTTGACCATACCTCAACATAACATAAACACTTTCAACCGATGACCATTAATTTGACATCAATGACAAACTCATAACTGATCATCCTATCACCATACTTGCATCAAACTCATAATATAACATACTCATTTGATATCTACATTAGTTACATCTACTATGCCAACATGTGTGTGTGTGTGTGTGTGTGTGTGTGTGTGTATGCATGTGTATGTGTATGTGTATGTGTATGTGTATGTGTATGTGTATGTGTATGTGTATGTGTATGTGTATGTGTATGTGTATGAATGTATGTATGTATGTATATGTGCATATGTGTGTGTGAGTGAGTGAGTGACTGAGAGAGAGAGAGAGAGAGAGAGAGAGAGAGAGAGAGAGAGAGAGATTATCTTTTAGACTTGGATTATAATATCAAGGATGTTGATACTTTAAATTTTATTAAACATCCTTTTGACCCAAGTATTCTTCCTTCTCTGTATGTTTATTTTTTGTAGTATTTCATAAACTTTGATACTCTTGAGGAACATTGAAAGGACTCACTCTTATCTAGAGCCATTAGATTCTATTTTACATTAATCTCTTCTAGATCTTCTATATTTTTTTCTTCATCATCATGGCCTATAACCTAACTTTATAATAAAATCTTTTAGTATTGATATGGAAACATTTGAGAAGAGTTTAAAGAAATCACCCATATTGATCTTTCTTCTCTCTGAATCCTTTTTAGAATTGAGTTACGTTGTGTAAAAATTTGAAAGATTTTATTTCTTTTTATGGGGACTAATACTATTCCACAAGATTGGATCATATTTAGTATTCATTTTTTGGAATTTACCATCAATAAGAGATAGTTTATATTATTGAGGGGACTACATGTAATCTCTCTTCTTCTCTGTTACATATGGCTTTTTTCTTCTTATTATTCCTTTAGACTATTTTTTTTCCTTTTTATGGAGGAGTTTTGTCTCACTAGATTTTCTCATTTTCTCTATCTATGAAGTTTTATGTTATACATGAGCACTTAACATGGCCTCTTATTTGAAACTCATCCTTGCATCATGTACACTCTCTCTAATTTCTAATTAAGTACGTGTTAATATGAATGCAATTTTTTTTACATAATTGGCTAATTGTCTAATATTGACTCACATTAATTACATAGGTTTACTAGTGTATACATAAGATATGTATCACTTAATATATCATCATAAGATTAAGAAACATTATATAATCCTATGTTTCATCTTGATCTAGATGAACAAGGTGTCCTTTTTAAATATTTTTAATAATTATATCTATTTTCATCCTTTGGTAGAGTAACAATATTCTCTCATATTTGATCTCTCTTATACTTTTAGTGAAACTCCTACATAATTAAACAAAACTTTCATGGTAAAAATAAAATTCTATACCAACTCCTATTATTTTGAGTAAATTTTATGGTTGCAACATATTTATTATTAAATGATACAATTTTTGCATCTCTATGGTAGTGTAATTTTTTGTTTAACATATATTTGATTATATTGTGATTTTTTTATTTTAAGTAAAAATATATTTGGTTTATTTTCCTACGATTTCATTGCATTTTCTTACCATGTTCCTTAACATTTGGTATCGAATCTCCAATTTGATTGGGGAGAAGGAATTTTTTTTCTTGTGTAGTACATTTTTGTACTCTAATAACTAGGTGTTGCACACAACATAATGCTAGGTGGGGAAATGACATGCATAGTGATTTGTTTAGACAAAGAGAAATTGTACTGGTGGTTAGCTAGTGGCTTCTACAACAATGTTGATTAGATTTCAAATCAAATCAAATTAAAGGCTATGATAATGCAAATATGTATGTGTTAGGAATGGGAACACTGAGAGGGGGAGGGGGGGGGGTGAATCAGTGTTCTATAATATTAATGTTTTTCTTCTTCTTGAAACTTAGCCCAATTACTTAATTACTGATCTAAATATTAAAGAAAATAAAGTAAACAAACCATAACACATAACACCAGATATGATTACGGGGAAACCTTGGCTAGAGGAAAAACCCCGGTGGGAATCAATACCCACTAATAATTGTACTTTGTATTACGAACATGTTAATCTTCCTTTTCCCTGTTAGGAGCAATCTTTACATTCTTAGTACAATGACCTGGTCAAAGGTTGGACCCTGTTAGGAGTCTTGAAGTAACTAACCCTGTTAGGGGTGTAAGGCTCACTGTCAGAGCTCACTGCTCAATAGAGAAGGATACAACCTCTTGGATATCAGATACTCACTATATCTGTAAGGGTGAACTATTACTATGACACTGCTTGTCTGATCAGTTCCTTTTGTGCACTGATGCTTTAACCTCTTATAAAGATCTATAACATTCTTACTGTTCTTAAAACATACTTCACATAATTATGCTCTTATATTACATCTTCTATCCACTCTTCCATTCATATCATACTCAAATACAAAAGTGCATGTCTTATATATAGGTGCAACCAAAAGTATTTACTAAGTCAGCCTATAACCTATTACATACAATGCTTCCAAATGAATTGGCTCAAGTGTGTTTACATACATTGATATTAACATGTCTATAACATAAATAAAATAGGTGCATAGCCTTTACAAAAAAAAAAATACTCACTAATCAAAATATTTCTTGTCGGTTGCATGCTTTGTTCTATTCTGTTGCTTACTGTCTGTGTCACTTCAACTCGATGTAACTTCTTCATATTGTCACATCTGACCATACATTCTTAGACATAGCTTACTAACATGCTCAAAAGATTATCTTCAAGGGCACATACAAAAACTTGATCATACACACATGCATTGATTCTCTGTTCATTAGGTGCTTCACTGACTGATCTATCTTCCATACTTAGCCAAATTCTGATCTTCTAAGTTATTGGGCTGACCTCAAAACTTCATATGAATTTTTTGCCATAATGAAAACACTAAAATTAATCATATACACTAGTATAGTAAACTTGCCAACAATCTCCCCCTTTTTCATTAATGGCAATGAAGGAATATGGAGAAGTTGCTAAACTACATCTTTACACAAAAACTTTCTATCTTATACTCTTATCTTTTCCTGTATATTATACATCATATACTATCTATCTTATATCTCCCTTATACCATATTAATATAATACTCCATATTACCCTACTCCCCCTTTGACATTAATGATAAAGGCACTCAAAAAATGAATCTTCAAGTACTTACATAGAGAGGACATCTGGGTATGCAATCTGAAGGTTTGTGATTTCTTGTTGCCAAAAAACCTTTAGTGCATCAACTGTCTATAGATGGGCACATAATGCATAGGTTAGCTTCTCCATCTTTTCCAAATTTTTACATGGACCTTGATCATATATCACAATTGTGGCATCTATCTCCTTGATGTTATGATTCAACACATCTAGAGAGGGCACTAGTGCATGTCTCAACTGTGCTTGTCTAGCCCTTATCTTAGCAATCTCCTTTTTTGCCTTCTCAATTTTGTCCAACTGTCCTTGATAGACATTATTTCACATGTTTATATCTTGAGTGGGATCTTCCACTGATTTTCTCACAGTTGCCATCATATATTTTGCTTCTTGAACCTTCTTTGAAAGGTCTGAAGTAAGTTTGTCTTTATTCATACAGTCAGCAATTATCTTCCTTCCTTTTGCTGCTAAATCTTCCAGCATTTCTTGACCAACCTTTAGAGAATTAAGGTCAAGTGAGAAATTGCTTATCAACTCATCCAACCTTTTCTTGAGATATTTCTCTTCTGCAATCTTGGATGTTGATTCTTCTAAAGTTGAGAAATTTTCTTTGAAGCTTGTCAAAATAGTGCTAACATCATCCACTAAATGAACACTTGTTACTTTCTTGTCCTTTGGTAGTAGATTGTTCAGTATGTTGACTGATTCAACAAATAGGGGATTTCTCATAACTTGTTTCTCTTTTTCTTTCTCCATGGCTAATACACTTATCTTTATTAAATCTTCTTCTCCCCAAGAGTCTAGATTGGTTGTATCAGGGGTCAAACTTGACAATAATGAAACTGATGGCTTAGGGGTAAGGAGTGAGATTTGGCTTACTTCCATAATCTCAGTCTTTACCTTCATTGGAATCTCAACTGAAGGTTCTTCTTTATGTTCATCTTCTTTCTCACTTACAGGTTCATCTTCCTTCACACTTTCTTGTCCACTCAAGTCTTCAACTTGGACTTCTTCTTGCTTCTTAGGTGACTCTTCTCCGCATAAGATCTCAGCCTCTTCAGTACTTACAAAGGCTTCTTCAAACTTGTCTAGTTCTTTATCTGTCGCCACCATTGATATTTCAACATTATCAATCATGATAGTGTCATCCTTAGCTTCAGGCATGGGTGCATACTCCATTGCTTCAGTAGGTGCTGTCACTATGGGCACAAAATATTGTGGACCTGTCATTGGTGCATTAGGGTTCTCAATTACTTTTTCTTGCTTAGAGGGAACTTGGGTTGCAGGCGCAGTAGGAGGATACATGTGTCTTTCCAAAAACACCTTTTCAAATGCCTTCTATGTTTCCTTCACAACCAAATCATAGTCCTTATTCATTATTTGTAGAGTTCTAAGTTTAGTTCTTAGGTGAGGATTCACCAAATCTAGCAATAAAGTTTTCTCTTCCACTAAGTAGACAGGAAGGTTGTCATCCAATATATTTTCCCTTATCCTGAAATCTTCTTCTATAGCTTATCTCTTCAAAGAATCCAAAATGTTCCATACATTATTCGGAATGACTATCTTGAGTTCCAAAATTATCTTCTTGAACTTAATCATGTGTTTGATAATCATAGAATGATTCTTTGATTTATCAATCTCATGATACTTATCATAAAACATTGCTATTTGATTTATTCTCCCTTCATCAATGACTCTAGTTTTCAACACTTCAAGATTCGGTCTGAATCTTACCTCAGGAGGTGCTTGTGTATCCTTTCCTTTTCTTGTTGTTGTCCTAGAGGATGGGTGACTTGCATTGGTCTACTTCTTTCTTTTAGGATTCTTACTAGGCTCATGAGGTGGAGTGGACTCTAGATCAGTAGTAGGTGTAGGCGCAGAGATGTTTTCTTCTATCTTTTTCTTCTTTTCCTTAGGATCATCAGATTTCTTAGTTTTGACATCAGAAGAGGGTGCGCTCTCAAGTTGCATTGCAATCTTGTTTTCCCTAGCTTTATCCAAGTCTACTTGTGTAACACCATGGATTTTCAAAATGTTTGAAGTTATCCTAGATGCTTTTCTCTTTGTTGCTGCACTGTATAAGACAGAGTCTACTTGTCTTGTCTTCTCTTTGTAAGTACCCCATCTTGGTTCATTGGGATCCTTAGGCGCTAATAAGAGGACTTGTGCATAAGCTTCCAAAAATATTTCCTCCACTTCATAACCAAGTGGATGAATCCACTTAGTCCTAGGCTCCACTACTTCCATGCATGTGATATCAATTTCCACCATGAAACATATACTGTCCTTATACTTCTCCACTAAACTCTTAGGTATCCTGTACCTTCTCTGCATCCTAATTTTGAATGTTTTGATTTCCAAATCCATGAAGTCTTTCAAGGTGCTCTTTGATGTTTCCTTGAATGATATTTGTGGCAATGTAGGTAGGCTCTTGTCAAGATAAAGATCTGACACTTTACCAACAATGTGAAAGTACATGTAAATGATCAATGACCCAAACCTAAATATCTTGCTCTTATCATGCTTTATATCCCTTATGTTGTCTAACAACTGTGCATGCAAGATTTCATAGAGGTTAAACTCTCCATCTTCCTTCACTATTCTTATAGCTTCCAAAATAGTGGCCGCAGACACACTATTCACTCTGTTTGTGTGTTGGAACTTGTAACCAAGTATCATAGCCGTTAGTTTTATGTCCTTCTCCTCAATGGGCTCAATTTTCATCCTGCGCTTATCTCTGGGACTTACAATCTTTCTCTACTTGTTTCCTGACATCCTTACTAGTAGGAAGAATGGCGTCGGGCTTGGAAAGTCCGATCATCTCATAAATAAGATCTGATGTAATGCAAACTAGAACTTCTCCAATCCAAAATAGGTCATAATGTATACGACTCAATAGGATCTTGATCCATTCTGACTCATAAAATTCATATGCAGTCACATACTCAATTATTGGGTGATTTGTGAAGTGCGCGAACTCATCCTTGAATGACATGTCTGGATTCATCATTGTTTCAATGTGTGACCTAATTCTGTCCAACCCTACAAGTTCCTTTTTTACAATTATATATGCACGAATATATTCTACGTGCATTACTCCCATCGGAGTTCTAGATAATGCTCCTTCTAGTTCATCTAGGAATGACTTAAAAGGATGCTTCTTGAATATATATCTCTTCCTCTCTGTAACATCAAACACAACTATAGTGGCCATTGATTACTTGATCAATGCTTAATTAGGTTTCCAAAGGATTTTTGAACTGTCACGTCTGAACAAGGGTTTCGTAACCAACTTAAACTTCTTTTCACTGATGAAAACAACTGCAATCTTTCAATACTAACTACTTGATCTCCTGTTCTCTCCAAAGGATCGAACTCAAATGCAAAAGTGAGGATAATAGATCTATGGTGACTATAAAAATAACTTTCTACAATTAATGCTTGCTGCCATAATATGGAATGTAACAGAGAATTCCAATCTTTGTTTTTGCTATCAATCAGGTCTTTCTTATCTTTGCACTTGTGATCTGCAATACTTTGAGATGTGTCCAACCTTGTTACAAGAGTGACAAACGATTGGAGGCCTTATATTCCTTGGTGCATTGATGTGGGTTACCATACTACATTATCTAGTTGTGTGACCATTGTAATTGCATATCTAACATGTAATGTTTAGAGGGCTTCTAACACTAAATATTGTGGTTGATTTCTCTAATTTTACCAAGTCTGATTTGTTTGATTTGATCTACAATTCATAGCTCTATGACCAAATTTATTACATGAATAGCAATAACTATTGAAAGGTCTTACCTCTTTACAATCTCTAGCTATATGTCCATGCTTGTTACATGCATAACAAGTTCAGTTTATTGGCTTGCGTTCATCTTTAGATGGTTCTGCTTTAGCTTCAGTATGATTTTCAGTCTTCTTAGCTTCTGTAGATTCTCCTGGTGCTTTCATTATTTCTCACATATCATTGATTTGATTTTGTGCTTCATTGAATCCAATACCAGTGGTATCTCCTTTAATCTTATGTGCATATAATTGTGACTCTATTAAATCAATACTTGTGTGCAATTTGTCAATATGGTTCCTTGCTTCTGTCAACTCAGATTCCATCTATTTCTTGATGTTTTCTAACTCCAAGATTTTCATGTTTTCTTGCATAAGTTCATCATCTAACTGTTTGTTCTCTTTGATCTTCTCTTCATAGGCTTCCTGATTATTAGTTAGCTTTTCATCCAATTCTTCAATTTGATCTTTCAGAGATGTGTTTTCTTCATTCATCTTTTTGACCATTTTTTCCAAATCATTGTTTGAACAATCTTTCAAATCTTTTCTAAGTTTCTTGATGAATACTTGTGCACCACTGACCTTCAATTTTAGTTCTTCAATTTCCTTTTCAGATCTGTCAAGGTCTTCAAGAGCTACTTCAAGATTCTTCTTCAGATGTTTCACTTCTTCTGAAACCAAGATCTCCTCAAGTGGTTAAACTTATCTTCAGAGGACCAAAGCTCTAATACCAACTGTTAGGAATGGGAACATTGAGAGGGGGGGGGGGGTGATTCAGTGTTCTATAATATTAATATTTTTTTGCTTCTTGAAACTTAGCCCAATTACTTAATTACTGATCTGAA
Organism: Chamaecyparis obtusa; assembly: GCA_027943335.1. Taxonomy (NCBI): domain Eukaryota; kingdom Viridiplantae; phylum Streptophyta; class Pinopsida; order Cupressales; family Cupressaceae; genus Chamaecyparis; species Chamaecyparis obtusa. The sequence goes on along the minus strand of BSBK01002348.1, from coordinate 36,474 downwards.
TATTAAAGAAAATAAAGTAAACAACCATAACACATAACACCAGATATGATTACGGGGAAACCTTGGCCAAAGGAAAAACCCTAGTCAGAATTAATACCCACTAATAATTGTACTTTGTATTATGAACCTGTTAATGTTCCTTTTCCCTATTAGGAGAAGTCTTTACAATGCTTAGTACAATGACCTAGTCAAAGGTTAGACCCTATTAGGAGTCTTGAAGTAACAAACCCTCTTAAGGGTGTAAGGCTCACTGCTAGAGCTCACTGCTCAATAGAGAAGGCTACAACCTCCTGGATATCAGATACTCACTATATCTGCAAGGGTGAACTGCTGCTATGACACTGCTTTTCTGATTAGTTCCTTTTGTGCATTGATGCTTTAACCTCTTGTAAAGCTCTATAACATTCTTATTGCTCTTAACACATACTTCACATACTTTTCTCATCTATTACATCTTCTATCCACTCTTCCATTCATATCATACTCAAATACAAAAGCGCATGTCTTATATATAGGTGCAACCAAAACAATTTACTAAGTCGGCGTATAACCTATTACATACAAAGCTTCCAAATGAATTGGCTCAAGTGTGTTTACATACATTGATATTAACATGTCTATAACATAAATACAATAGGTGCATAGCCTTTACAAAACAAAATAATGTTCGCTAATCAATATCTTTCCTGTTAGCTGCATGCTTTGTTCTGTTCTACCACTTACTGTTTGTGTCACTTCAACTCGCTGTAACTTCTTCATACTATCACATCTGACCATGTGTTCTTAGAAATAGCTTACTAACATACTCAAAAGCTTATCTTCAAGGGCGCATACCAAAACTCGGTCATACACACGTGCGGTGATGCTCTGTTCATCAAATACTTCATTGACTGCTCTATCTTCCATACTTAGCCAAATTCTGATCTTCTAAGTTATTGCACTGACCTCAAAACTTCATATGACTTTGTTGTCATAATGACAACACTAAACTTAGTCATATACACTAGTATAGTCAACTTGCCAACAATATGGCCTATGTATAAAGTGATGTATAATGAAAGTGTAATAATGTACACTATAAAGTTTAATCCCTTATTCTTGATGTTAACCAAATACTACACAAGTTAATGATAAATAATCTCACCATCACTATTTTTAACCATCATCAATTTATAATTCAACATTTGTTGGTTCTTAATAATTATCTTGAAGGTGTAATTATAGAAGTAGTCTCTTGAAAAGTATATTAAATCTCTACAAATCCAATATAAAAAGAATAACATCTTTTATAATATTTCAATAATTAAATCCGAGCTTAAGAGTGAATGGCAATTTTTTTTATCTACCTTTTTCTTTTTTATTAAAATCCCCTGATAATATGATATGTATGATATTTTGGTTTATAACTTTCCTATGCATGTCTAAATTGTCTAACTTGTAAATAAAGATGTTACTCGTAAATTTAGATGATTAGGAAGTCTAAATTATTATAATTATTGATGGGATATATGATTGTAATGACTTGAATTTCATTTCTAGATTAATACTATTTTATTTTAAAATCAGTGAAAATTTATAAAATATAAGTAAATACAATATTGTGTAAATTTTTAAAATGCATATTTTAGAAAGTGGAAATGTCAAAATCAAGCCTCAACTCTTAAAAATTAAGATTGGTAAGCATAATGATATTTTTTTATTATGTCACTCATCAAGATTTAAATCTATTAGTAACAACAAATAAATGGAAAATATATTATAACTAAATAAATTTATTAAAATGAATATTCTTAATATTTAATCGAAACTCAAAAAAAATATTGATAAGGCACAACACTTGAAGATTATGCAAATAGAGTTGCAAGGTAGATGGACTTAACCTTGGAGTAAACTCTGTGGTTAAGCATGTTTGAGTTAGAGCAATACTAGGATGGGTGACCTCCGAAGAACCCCTGTCAACATCACCTAAATGCGATGATGTTAAAAATTTCATTCGTTTTCATAAGAGTATAAATTCTTATGAACCACTATTCATGAAATAGGTATCAATAAATTTGACTTAAAAACTATACAGTTGAATCTTGATACAATATAATTTATCTCAGTACAATTTCAGTTCAGAGAGTTAAAAAAAGAGAAAACAACCACATTGGCAAAACTTGGCGGCTAAACATAATTTTCTCGTGTTGACCACGATGTGGCGGCTCTTCCATTACAACGTCGCATGCTTTGACCGATATATCAACCTAAGCTTGAAAAAAAGATTATGACTAATATGACACGTTGAAAATACATAAAGAAGAAGGCACGCATTGAAAGCAGACAACAGACAATTATATAATATATCATTTCAACATGATATTCAAGAACAAATAGATCTGCCTTCATTTACTAATTCACATTACATTTCATTTTTTGAGCAATTGTGTGTTCATTTTGTTTTGGAGATGGGTCAATTCGTTTCCTGCGCAAAAACTGCAAAACGCGAGAGAGCTCAAGAGGAGAACGATGGCAGAATTCAATCCCTACTCTTTTAATTCTTTTCACAGATTTCAGCAAAATGAGCAATTGAGAGAATCACTCCTCATCGATCTGCATGTCACCATGATCCTTCGAACACGTAACAGCTTATCGTAACGTGGTGCAACATCACCGATTAAGGATCTAGTTGATTGAACTAAGAACTTTTTATGCATAATAGTGAGTGACCTCATTTCCACTATGACTCAGTCTGTCAATAACCAAACATGATGTGGTCACGTTAAAAACTCCACAACACAGTCAAGATAACGCATCCTGAATTACAACACTTGACTCCAAACTGCTTTGACATAATAATCAAATCACCAATCCTTGGCTTCAATTTTTTCTTCCTATTTACCTGATAACCTTCAAACAAACATAATTCACCACACACATAAGATAAACTCCTGCAGACATCTCATCTTTAGACATCACTTAAGCTCCCTTCACAATAACACACTCTAGATCATACCATAGCTCAGATCCAACCACTTGACCATACCTCAATATAACATGAACACTGTCAACCAATAACAATTAAGTTGACATCAATGACAATCTCATAACTGATTATCCAACTCATAACTGAACATCCTGTCACCATATTGGCATCAAAATCATAACATAACATAATCATCTGATATCTGCATCAGTTACATCAGTTATGCCAATATGTGTATATGTATGTATATATGTATATATATGTATATGTATATGTGTATATATGTGTGTGTATATGTGTGTGTGTGTGTGTGTGTGTGAGAGAGAGAGAGAGAGAGAGAGATCTTATCTTTTAGACTTAGATTATACTATCAAGGATGTTGATCCTTTAAATTTTGTTAAAGATCCTTTTGACCCAAGTATTCTTCCTTCTCTGTATGTTCACTTTTTTTAGTGTTTCATAAGCTTTGATACTCTCGAGCAACATTGAAAGGACTCACTCTTATCTAGATCCATTAGATTCTATTTTACATTAACTCTTCTAGATCTTCTAGATTTTTTTCTTCATTATTGTGGCCTAGAACCTAACTTTATTATGGAAGTTTTTAGTATTGATATGGAGACATTTGAGAAGACTTTAAAGAAATCACCCTTATTGATCTTTCTTCTCTCCAACTCCTTTTTAGAATTGGGTTACATTGTGTAAAAATTCAAGATTTAATTTCTTTTTATGGGACTAATACCATCCTACAAGATTGGATCATATTTAGTATTCATTTTTAGGAACTTACCATCAATAAGAGATAGTTTATATTATTGAGGGGATTACATGTAATCTCTCTTCTTCTCAGTTGCATAGGGCTTTTTCCTTCTTATTATTCCTTTAGACTATTCTTTTCCCTTTTTTATGGAGGAGTTTTTTCTCACTAGATTTTCTCATTTTCTCTATCTATGAAGTTTTATGTTATACATGAGTACTTAACATGGCCTCTTAGTTGAAACTCACCCTTGCATCATGTACACTCTCTAATTTGTAATTAAGTGGGTGTTAATATGAATGCAAGTTTTTTTACATAATTAGCTAATCATCTAAGATTGATTCACATTAATTATGTATAGGTTTACTAGTGTATATATAAGATATGCATCACTTAATATATCATCATAAGCTTAAGAAACATTATATAATCCTATGTTTCATCTTGATCTATATGACCAAGGTGTTTTTTTTATATTTTTAATAATTATATATATTTTTTCATGCTTTGATAGAATAACAATATTCTCTCATATATGATCTCTCTTATATTTTTAGTGAAACTCCTACATAATTAAACAAAACTTTCATGATAAAAATAATTCTATACCAACTCTTATGATTTTGAGTAAATTGTATGGATGTAACATATTTATTCTTAAATAATACAATTTTTGCATCTCTATGGTGGTGGAATTTTTTGTTTAACATATATTTGATAATATTGTGATTTTTTTAATTTTAAGTAAATGATATATTTGGTTGATTTTCCTATAATTTCATTGTGTTTTCTTACCATGTTCCTTACCATTTGGTGTCGAATCTCCAATTTGATTGGGGAGGGGGAATTGTTTTTCTGGTGTAGTGCATGTTAGTGCTCTAATGACTAGGTGTTGCACACAACATAATGCTAGGTGGGGAAATGACATGCATAGTGATTTGTTTAGACAGAGAAATTGTACTGGTGGTTAGGTAGTGGCTTCAAGAACAGTGTTGATTAGATTTTCAATGTAGTCAAATTAAAGGCTATGATAATGCAAATATATATGGCCTATGTATAAAGTGGCATAGAATAAAAGTGAACAGTGTACACTATAAAGTTTAATCCCTTATTCTTGATGCTAACCAAATACTACACAAGTTAATGATAAATAATCTCGCCATCACTATTTTTAACCATCATCAATTTATAATTCAATATATGTTGGTTCTTAATAATTATTTTGAAGGTGTAATTATAGAAGTAGTCTCTTGAAAAGTATATTAAATCTGTACAAATCCAATATAAAAAGAATAATATCTTATATAATATTTTAATAATTAAATTCAAGCTTAAGAGTGAATGACAATTTTTTTTTATCTACCTTTTTCTTTTTTATTAAAATCACCTGATAATATGATATGTATGATATTTTAGTTTATAACTTTCCTATGCATGTCTAAATTGTCTAACTTGTAAATAAAGATGTTACTCGTAAATTTAAATGATTAGGAAGTCTAAATTATTATAATTATTGATGGGATATATGATTGTAATGACTTGAATTTCATTTCTAGATTAATACAATTTTATTTTAAAATCAATAAAAATTTATAAAATATAAGTAAATACAATATTGTGTAAATTTTAAAAAAGCATATTTTAGAAAGTAGAAATGTCAAAATCAAGTCTCAATTCTTCCAGATTGAGATTGGTAAGCATAATGATAGTTTTTTAATTATGTCACTCATCAAGATTTAAATCTATTAGTAACAACAAATAAATGAAAAATATATTATAACTTAATCAATTTATTAAAATGAATATTCTTAATATTTAATCGAAATTGAAAAAAAATATTGATAAGGCACAACACTTGAAGATTATGCAAATAGAGTTGCAAGGTAGATGGACTTAATCTTGGAGTAAACTCTGTGGTTAAGCATGTTTGAGTTAGAGCAATACTAAGATGGGTGACCTCCAAAGAAGGGGAGTGCATCACCCAAACATAATGATGTTAAGAATTTCATTCGTTTTCATAAGAATATAAGTTCTTATGAACCACTATTCATGGACTTAAAAACTACACAGTTGAATCCTGATACAATATAAAAAAATATTACTTATATAATTTATCTCCGTAAAATCTCAGTTCTCAGAGCAGAGAGTCAAAACTCTAAGTTTTGGTGGTTTTGGAACTGAAGGCGGATGAAGATGAAAACCGCGGCAGCTTTGCAAACTGTTCTTTTACCACATTGTCGGCTTGAATGCAATTCTAAACATAATTATTCTCTTGTGTTGACCACGATGTGGCGGCTTATCAATTACAACGTGGCATGGTTTGACCATATCAAACTTAGCTGCAAAAAAAGATTATGACTAGTATGACACGTTGAAAATACATAAAGAAAAAGGCACGCATTGAACGCGTACAGCAAACAATTATATAATATATCATTTGAACATGAGATTCAAGCACAAATAGATCTGCCTTCATTTACAAATTCACATTACATTTCATTTTTTGAGCAATTGTGTGTTCATTTTGTTTTGGAGATGGGTCAATTCGTTTCCTGCGCAAAACTGCAAAACGCGAGAGAGCTCAAGAGGAGAACGATGGCAGAATTCAATCCCTACTCTTTTAATTCTTTTCACAGATTTCAGCAAAATGAGCAATTGAAGGATGATAGTAAGGTTCAGATGATTGGGATTTGTGATACTCCTGAATTGAGAATGGCTTACATGAATTGTAAACATAATACCAGGTCTTGGAAACCCTTGTTGGATACAATTAATGAGACCAGTTTTGCTATGTTTGAATAATATTGCTTCCTTCATTTTGTACTCTGCTTTGAGATTTTCATTTATTTTGAAAAGAATTGAAGCGTATACAATTAAATGCGTACTGACTTGCCATTTCAAACAATGTTTTGGCCAATAAGTTGCTATGATTTACATCTATTTTTTTGATTTTAACTTTTTATCAGTAAAAGACCGAAGCTAAAGACTGTATTATTAAAGTTGTAAAACAAATAAACATCCTATTTTGAGTTATTGATTTTGCTAGAAATGTTAATATAGCATCCAATTCACCCATACCCGAAAAAAAGAGTTTAAATTGTTTAAATTGTGTAATGGATGCGCCTTAAAAAATAATTACCAACTTCAGACTCAATTGTTAAATTATTTCTTTTACATAAAAAAGATACGGAAACGGTAGAGGCTGAATTGTACGACTAAAATAGGGTACATAACTTGATCTATTCAAATTTTTGAGGAATTTCAACTTTTTTATTTCCAGGATCGCTTAGAAAATTAATTCAAGACGATGGATGTATATAAAGATTGCTCCTTTCATTAGCAAAGGGGGTAACTTGAGCAATAACCGCAGAAAACTATGTATACTGAGACCCTCAAAATAGGGATGGTTTAAAGTCAATTTCAATGGCACTTTCTGAAGTAATTCGGTATCAGGCGCAACATGTGTGATCCATTCATCAAATGACATTATGATAGCTAAAATGTCAAGACTACTTGAGGAAGGCACTAATAATATTGCAGAATTTAAAGCAGCTCTTATAGAGGGACTCTTGTTATGGATGGAATTGAGTATCAAGAGGGTGGAGATAGAGGGAGATTCACCAATTATCATTAATGCTCTCAGAACTAGAAGTATCTCAAATTGGAGATTGGATTTCTTATTAGGTAAAGCCAAGGATTTACTCTAAGTATTTTGAAAAATACAACTATCAATCACATTTATAGAGAAGGCAATAGATTGGTAGACTAAATGGTGAATGTAACTCTGAGACATATTTGTAGAATTAATTAGAGGGATTAGAATGAATTTTAGCTAAAACGACTTGGTAAAAAAGAGTTCAATAAATAATGGATAGTAAATGGAACAAGGGAGGGGAATTGTTATTGTAATGATTTAGTAAATTTGGATGTACGCTTTAGATGCCATAAATAGAGTTTTGAGTTTTACAGGGGAGGCAGCTGGAGTCTCAAGAAAATCAAATTTCTAATGATTTAGAGCATAATGCTAAGACTAATTTGAAAACAAGATCAGGTTCAATTGAGATTTGAAAGAAGAATAGGATGTCCTCTCTACAGATCAACTTGAGGTATCGTGATATCATAGATAGGCAGATGAATTTAAATTCATAATGGGTAGAGGGGCAGATTGAATAAGTTAATGGTTTAAAAAAGCGAGGATATCAAAAGAGGCATTAAATAGTAAATAATAAATTATTGAGTAATTGTTTGAAGTAGTAATAACAATAATGGTTACTGAGGATAACCATTCCTGGACTCTTTAAATTAGGCATTCAATTTTTGGAAACTTTGAGTTTATAAGTGTAGTATATCTAAAATAAAGAATTTCTAATCAATGCAAATTTGAGGATAACCTCACCAGAGTTAATAAAGCCTGATTTTTGTAACCACTAACCAAACTAGAGATGGAAGACGATATGTGCAGACAAGGTTACCAGAAATGCAAAATAAATAATTAATGGGCAGCGTGTGTGTTAGATGATTTGATTTATTATTATTATTTTAAGGATAAATGGGGATTACTAATCGACGGTTTCAAATTTTGTAATGCATTCATTTCCCCCAAAAAACTACACAATTGAATCCTAATAGCAATATCACAATTCCCCAAAATAGTTTGGCGTCCATAAAATATTAAGTGGTTAGCACTTGGATTAGAGTGCCTTTACTTCTCCAAAAGAGTTGCAGTAATCCCACATGGATGTCTTATGGGCAAGTAGTAAGTATAGACTCAAAAATCAGTACATTCTTGAGGCTTCACTTTCTCCCCATTTTTTCCAAGTTTTTCCTTCTGTAGGTACCTTTCATTTTGCATTTCCATTTTGGACTGAAGTAAGAAGTGGTAAAAATAGATTCACCTATTAGGATATCATCCCTTAACATATAAATGTCATTTGCTGGAACCATGGTAGATAGGAGAATCAAAGAAACCATTAGGTATAAACATAGATTGATATTTTATATAATTAAATGGATTTTAGGATAGAATTGTATACATATAGACCATAGGCACAGGGAAGATTCAAACATAGTTTATGGGTTCTTAGCCTCCATTCATGTGGTAGGAGAAAAGAAATTGGTAGTAGAAGAGATTTGTAACAAGATTTTTTATCAAAAATTCCTAGAGAATTTGCATGATGTCATCATCAATATGGATGGTAATTTAACAAATTCTTTCCTATTAGACTATGCCCTAGTAATGAAAGTTGGAGGAGGGTTCCCAAACCTCTCTACTAAAATGTAATGGAGCGGATATAAAGGATCAAATAAAGGATTTTTTTATTATATGTGAATGTATTACAAATTGTTAGAGCAACTTGTCTAAATAAAGGTGTGGTTATAGGAGGTTATACTAGTTCTCCTATAATATAAGAGATTATATATATATATATATATATATATATATAGGAAGGATTTAAGCAATATTATTTTGTGTAATATCATTCAGGCATCAATGAAATTTGTCCATATTTCTTATATGGTATGAGAAAAGGGACAACCTTTTCTTATACAGTATAAGAGAAGGGACAACCTTGACTCTCTCTTGAGAGAGGTTGGATCATGAACACAATGTAATGTTTTAGCTGGGTGGAGATTTTTGTTTCTGTTAGAAGATTATCAAAATTATTCTTCCAAGGATTATTACTCTATATTGGATTACATAGATCTGTTGGGTGCCACCATGTGTTCTAGGTTGTTGAAGCTCATATCTAAGAGCTTGAGAATGATAGCATTCCGGTTGTCATCTAACATGAGGAAATGGAACACGGTGTGAGAAAGGATCGTTCATTGATGCTTTCACAAGAATGAAATTGTGGTGATTGCTGGATGTGAATGGTGCTTGCAATCTAGCCATAGTTGGTCCCTCTAGGACATGAGGAGTATAGTAACTTGCAGATAGTTTGCATTCGATTCCATATTTTAGTATTATGGATTTTGGCTTTGGAGTTCTTCTTTTTAATAGTAAGATTTGGTCTACTTTGTAAGGAAACTCAGGTGCAAAAACAACTTCCTACGCTAATCTCTATAGGAGAGTATTGTGCAAATTCTTATAAATCCTTACAATTTCAGATTCGTTAACTACTTTAACAAAGATATTGCAACCACATACAATGCATACAGAAAAAAATAAAGAATGACACAATGATATACCCTGGGGAAAACCTTTCGGTAAAAAACCCCAACACTCCAAAACCTGCACAATGTATTATCTTCAACACAAAGATTACAATACACTTGCAATGCAAGTTCTTTCAGGAAATGAGAGACAAAGCCAACAAGACTTAAAATTCTGTTATATCTCTCCCATAGGAGCAGCATCATATATATAGACTCCTCTAGACCCAAAAATAGGCACAACCACCAAGACCCATGCACAAAGCCACATGTACACAGTTGTTACATGCAATCCCAAGAATAGGCGTCCATCCCTAGAATAGACTATGACAGCTTGTCATAGAATCCGTCAAAAATAACAATCACAAGAGAAGTGTAAGAGAATCTGTCATACCAACCTATTTTTGGCATATTCTCTTACACACACCAACCACTTCTTATTGGGCACCCAAATAGGCCCAAGTCATAAGATGCTCTTACACCTGTCATAGCACATTCATTAAATAGTTCTTACGCATCATAAGAATCCATCATGACCGTTTCAGTCATGATCTCCTTACGCACAAGATGCCGACACATCAAGTGGAGTGACACATCAACATGCCAACTAGACATGTACACTCACACTTAATTACATTATTTGTAAAAAATACATTTATAAAACAAATAATAAGAATAGGAATTATCCAAGGTTGAGACACCTTATTCCTAACATTCTCCCACTTGTCGAACACCTTGTAAGAGAAATAGGAACATAACAGGAACTTTAACCGCTATAGGCCAAAAGGCCCATAGACTCCGAACACCATCTGAACTTCTCAGTGCCCACTGGTTTTGTTAATGCATCTGCAACATTCTTCACAGTATCTACCTTCTCCAAATTTACCTTTCCATCTTCCACCATATCTCTCACAAAGTGAAACTGCACATCAATGTGCTTCGTTCTGGCATGGAAAGTTGGATTCTTTGCAAGGCAAATAGCGCTCTGACTGTCACACCAAATAATAATTTTTTCTGCATCAACACCAACATCAGAACACAATCTTCTAAGCCAAATGGCTTCTTTACAAGCATGAGTAGCAGCCATGTATTCAGCTTCTGTAGTGGACAAAGAAACCACAGGTTGTCGCTTACTCATCCAACTGATGGCACCACCAAACATAGTGAACACATAAGCACTGGTGGATCTCCTGCTATCAATATCACCTGCCCAATCTGAATCCACAAACCCACGAATACAAACTGAATGCGGAGATCCAGAAGAGTTACCATGATAACATATGGAGTAATCTGATGTACCCCTCAAATATCTGAATACTCTCTTAACTACATCCCAATGTACCCATCCAGGATTAGCCATAAACCGACTCAGGACTCCCACTGCTTGGGCAATGTCTGGTCTAGTACAAACCATAGCATACATAAGACTGCCAACTGCACTAGCATAAGGTACTCTACTCATGTCCTCCACCTCACTAGGAGATTTTGGACAATCATCTACAGCTAACTTTGTTCCCATAGAAATAGGAACACATAGTGGTCTACAATCTGCCATGCTGAACCTGTCCAATACAGACTTCACATACTTACTATAACTCAACCAAAGTTTTCTGTTAGACCTGTCTCTACTGATTTCCATACCCAAGATGTACCTAGCTGCCCCAAGATCTTTCATCTCAAACTGTGCTGACAATTGAGATTTAAAATTAGAAATCATACCCTTACCCTTCCCAAACAACAACATATCATCAACATATAATGCAACAATAAGAAGGCGATCATTTTCAACTCTAAAATAAACACAATGATTTGATTTTGATTTTACAAATCCAATTGACAACACAAAAGCATCAAACTTAAGGTACCACATCCTAGGAGATTGCTTCAAACCATATAGAGATTTCTTTAATTTGCAAACTAAGGATTCTTTACCTTTAACAATGTAGTGCTCAGGCTATGACATATAAATCTCTTCCTCCAAATCACCATGAAGGAAAGCTGTCTTCACATCCATCTGTTCTATCTCTAAATCATATGATGCAACAAGAGATAACAGAAATCTAATGGATGTCAACTTTGCAACAGGAGAGAATATTTCACCATAATCTATTCCCTCTACCTGTGAATACCCCTTTACAACCAATCTAGCTTTGTACCTTTCAACACTGCCATCTGCACAGAATTTCTTCTTGAACACCCATTTACAACCAACAGATTTTCTTCCTTTAGGAAAAGGTACAAGGTCCCAAATTTTGGTTTTCTCCAATGAAGCCATCTCATCATCCATAGCCTCAATCCAGGAACTTGCATCTTCCATCCCCAAAGCCTCTTTCACAGATCTAGGCTCATCAGTGTTAGTAATCAAAGCAAAGGCACAACTGGAATCTAACATAGAATAACCAAACCTTTCTGGTTTCTTTTTTTCTCTCATGGATCTCCTCAAGGGCTGAGGTTGAGGTTGTTCTTCCTCTTCTTCTGAACTATCAGAGCTTCTAGAGCTCTCCTCATCATTAGATCCAACATGGTCTCTCTATTCAGTCTTCTCAGGGGTAGGAGGCAACTGAACAACATCTTTTTTCTTTTCTTTTTCATCTGGTTGTAGCACAATAGGAGAAGATGTTAGCTCTCTGAAAATAACATTTCTACTATACAACACCTTACTAGTCACAGGATCCGAAAGCTTGTATCCTTTCACACCAGCACTGTATCCGATGAAAATACATTTAACAGCTTTGTTTTCCAACTTAGATATTTTCTCCTTTGGAACATGTGCATAAGCTTCACAACCAAAAACACGAAGATGTCTAATTGAAGGCTTCTTACCAGACCACACCTCCATGGGTGTCTTACCAACAAGGGCTGATGTAGGAGATCTGTTAACCAAATAGCAAGCACTGGCCATAGCTTCGGCCCAAAACCTTTGTTCTAAACTAGCTCCACTAAGCATACTCCTAGCCTTCTCCATCAATGTCCTATTCATTCTCTCTGCAACTCCATTTTGTTGTGGGGTATAAGGAGTTGTCTTATGCCTCTCGATACCTTGTTCTTTACAGAACTGTTCAAACTCTGCTGAGCAAAACTCACCACCATTGTTAGTTCTCACACACTTAATCTTCTTACTAGTCTGATTCTCTACAAGAGCTTTAAATTCCTTGAACCGACTAAAGACTTGTGTCTTACTTTTAAGGAAATAAATCCACGTCCTTCTACTGTAATCATCTATGAAAGATACAAAAAATACAGACTTGGAGATTGAAGGAACTTTTACAGGACCAAATACATCAGAATGAATAAGATCCAAAACATCAGAAGATTTGTGAGAACTAGAGTAAAACTGAACACGATTTTGTTTACCATAGACACAGTGTTCGTAGAAGTCGAACTCGAGATTACAATCATTTAACCCCTCAATGAGATTTTTATTTTTCAGGGTTCTGAGACCCTTTTCACCAATGTGGCCAAATCTCATATGCCACAACATTGTCTTTTCTGCAGGAAGCTTACCTTCCAAAGTGTTTGCACTACCATCGGAACCAATAGCCACAGACTTCTTCACTGCTTGTTCAGATGGTGAGGATGAAAAACTATTACATAGAGGAATACATGCATCTAGCTGAAATAAGGTACCTCTCCTAGTACCCCTTGAAAGACTATCGATCCTCTTATCATCTTGTATCCTTCTTTCGAAAAAACAACTTGCACACCTACATCATTCAGCATACTTACAAATAATAGGTTTTGTGCCAAACTCAGAATGTGCATAACTCCGTTGATTCCCTTTACTCATCCATCAAGAAATTTGATAGTGACCCTTCCGCGTCCAACTATCTTTAGGTGAGAATCATCACCCAAGTACACCTTTCCACCATCGAACTCTTCATATTTTAAGAACCAGTTTCGATGAGAGGTCATGTGAAAAGATGCACCTGAGTCAACCAACCACACATCATCAGATGCATGGGCTGCCAAAGCTGCGATGAATGCATCGCCATCTTCTTGAGATCTTTCTGAAGCTGAATCTGAACCTTTCTTCTTTTTCTTCAGCTCTTTGCAGTCTTTACGGAAGTGCCCAGATTTATCACAGTTCCAACATTTTGCCTTGGACTTATTGAAAGTCTTTGACTTTCCACGGGATTTGGATCTACCCTTATTGTCAGACTTATTGTCATTTTTCTTCCCTATTTCAGTCGATCTCCCACGAACAACAAGGGCTTCTTTTTTCGAAATGAAAGTCTTTCTCCGCATCTCCTCTGATAGCAGCGAAGACACCACATCATCCATTTTGAAGGTGACTAAAGTGCTTCCGAGAGCCATCACAAGATGGTCCCATGAATCCGGTAAAGAACACAAAAGTGTGTAGCAACGATCCTCCTCCTCTAACTTAACACCAACTGATGTCAACTGTGCAGCCAGCAGATTAAATGCATTTAAATGATCCGTTAAGGATCCACCTTCCTCCATTCGTAGAGAGTACAACTTCTTCCTTAGGAACAACTTGTTCACCAGAGATTTGGCCTGATACACAACCGCAAGTCTTTCCCACAAACTATTTTCAGTTTTCTCATCTAAAACATTCAGAAGGACTGCATCGGTTAAACAGAGTCTTATGAGACCCTTAACTTTACGGTCTTTGATATCCCAATCTGCTTGAGCTATAGTTGCTGGTCTTGTAGCACTTGAAGTCGCTTCCCATAGGTCACGATCTTCCAACATGTCTTCGATCTTGAGTTTCCACAACTCGAAATTAGTGCCATTAAATTTCTCCACCTCCATTCTTCCATATGATGAACATGCCATCTCAATCTACAAATAAGATTCAGAATGCTCTGCTAAAAACTCCCACTCAAACTTGAGATCAGCTCAAAAAACCCTACCCAACAACTAGGATCAAAAGTTGATCAAGCTCTGATACCACTTGTAACAAAACTCAGGTGCGGAAACAGCTTCCTACGCTAATCTCTATAGGAGAGTATTGTGCAAATTCTTATAAATCTTTACAATTTCAGATTCGTTAACTACTTTAACAAAGATATTGCAACCACATACAATGCATACAGAAAAAAATAAAGAATGACACAATGATATACCCTGGAGAAAACCTTTCAGTAAAAAACTCCAGCACTCCAAAACCTGCACAATGTATTATCTTCAACACAAAGATTACAATACACTTGCAATGCAAGTTCTTTCAGGAAATGAGAGACAAAGCCAACAAGACTTAAACTTTTGTTATATCTCTCCCATAGGAGCAGCATCATATATATAGACTCCTCTAGACCCAAAAATAGACACAACCACCAAGACCCATGCACAAAGCCACATGTACACAGTTGTTACATGCAATCCCAAGAATAGGCGTCCATCCCTAGAATAGACTATGACAACTTGTCATAGAATCTGCCAAAAATAACGGTCACAAGAGAAGTGTAAGAGAATCTGTCATACCAACCTATTTTTGGCATATTCTCTTACACACACCAACCACTTCTTATTGGGCGCCCAAATAGGCCCAAGTCATAAGATGCTCTTACACCTGTCATAGCACATTCATTAAATAGTTCTTATGCGTCATAGGAATCCGTCATGACCGTTTCAGTCATGATCTCCTTACGCACAAGATGCCGACACATCAAGTGGAGTGACACATCAACATGCCAACTAGACATGTACACTCACACTTAATTACATTATTTGCAAAAAATACATTTACAAAACAAATAATAAAAATAAGAATTATCCAAAATTGAGACACCTTATTCCTAAAATACTTGTCCATAGTGTCTTGGTGGACTATGTTGTTTTTATGACATTGCTCATGTTGGCTTCTTGGCACCTCTTTCTTTCCAATGCTTTATTTATGGGATTGTATAATTAGCGCTATTGTTTGGTTTTCCTGGGATGTGTTGCCGCTGGTCACAAAGGTCTAGCAAAGAAGAGTCTCCTACAGTCGTACTATATATCTGATATTTGTTTGTTTGGATCTGAATTATGCCCTTTGACATCTTGTGTTAGGATTGCCCTGCAATACAAGCAAATCCATGTGCAGACCTTCATTGTGAACTGTAAAGATGAGATTCAAAATAATAAATTGCATATAATTTTTGGGTCATCTGATGTCACTTTGAAGTATATTGGGGCAAAATTCTTTGCTCCATCTCTTCTGCCTTATGGACCCTTTGTTGATATTACTCAAAATCGGGTGGTTTATGTTTGAGAAAATTTCTTGCCATTAATGACAGAAATCCTTTATAATGGTAATATATTTGTGTAGAAGGAACTCTTGCTTAAGCTCAAAGCAATGTTTGCAAGATTAAATGGAGGAATAATGGAATACAGTAAAGGAGACCTTATTTTATCGGTAATCAGTTGAGTCTGGTGGATGTATATCTTATACCATTTCTTTACCTGATTTTCCCATTGCAACATTTTAGAGGTGTAGAAATAAGCTTAGAGAATTTTCATTTGTAGAAATATAGCAGAAAGATGCGAAGCTTCCCCTGTTTCAGTAGACTTGGACTTGTTACAAAAATCTGTAGCCTAAACCTTGACCGAAAGAAGACCGCCTCCGCTTGTGGTGCTGATGATTCTACAGTATAAGAGTATGTTGTGCCACATGGAGAAGCTTGTTCACACTACAGATGATCCTGTTGTTGCCAAACAACAGGGGCACGAGGTTATAGATACTGCCATGGAAAGTACTATAAGTGTTTACCCACAAAAGTTTGACAGTTATAATTTGCAAGGGATAAATGTTTTGGGTTGTAGTTCAATAGTTTCATAGTAGGCTGTTATATATTACAAATTCATATCACAAATAGATCTGCCTTCATTTTCAAATTCATCGTACATTTCATTTTTTTTTTGAGTAATTGTGTATTCATTTTGTTTTGGAGATTACAAATCTTTTTTGAGCAATTAAATGTGAAGAATAAAAAATAGATATTATAGAAAAATATTTTTAGAAATATAGTGAATATATGACAAAAATATTCACTAAAAAAGATTCAATTTGTAATGTCAAAATAAAAGGTATGCAATTTTCATCGTACAAAAATTAAAATATATACTAATTATGATATTTATCTACGTAAGTTTTTTGTTGTCCATATAAAATTATGTCAATTTCAACAATGCAACATAATTATCTTCAATCATTATTTTTCAAAATATTGATTTATTATTCTTCACATTTAATTTTCTAAATTAATCTTTTCTTTTATAATTAGTAAGGAGGAATTATTTAGTTGGGCTAACACTAATGAAGGTCACAAAGGACCTCTTCCCTTTTAACATAATTCAATTAGAATCATTTAGTAAACTTTATTTAACTAATAAGACATAATGGAACTCTAAGAACCACCATTCGGGATTCATACTTAAAAGACCACTTTGAGGATTCAAACAAAGGTCTCCTTCTTGAGAACCTTATGACCTTGATAGTTAAACACAACCTGATTTACTCCTAATTTAATCTTTGATTGAAAACTTTAGTTTAATAATGTAAATCAATTTATACATATATGTTTACATCTTATTCAATCAACTTTCTAATAGATCTTACAAGTACAAAAGTCAAAATTTCTATAAAAAAATTGAACAAATTAAACTATATAGATTTAGTTGTACAATTACAAAATACTATTCATTATTTCTCACATTTAATTTTCTAATTTAATATTTCCTTCTTTTTTTCTATCAATAAGGAGGAATTATTTAAATTGAGCTAACAACAATGAGCGTCACAAAAGAAACCTTCCCCCTTTAACACAATTCATTTATAATCACATGATCATCTTTATTCAACCAATAAGTCACAATAGGAATCCAAGAACTCATAAACTACAAGAGAAGTCCAGAATCCACCAATTGAAATTCCAACTTAAAAGATCACTTTAAAAATTCATAAGAAAATTAGAGAAGGCTTGAAGATAAATAGGAATCTCAAATATAGAGTACAAAGTGAAAGAATGAATATTGTACAAACAAAGCAAAATTGGTCTCATGAATTGTACCCAACAAGGGTTTCAAAGACCTAGTTTCAAAGAGCACAACATTAATTATTTTGATTATCCTTTTGATAGTCTTCATGCTTTATACCAAGATATAAGACATATAAACAATCCATTTATTTTATTAAAAATTATAAAAAATATAAAAATAACTTAAATATCAAGTCAATTCTTGTTAAAATAGAAAATGAGTAAACAAAACATACAAAGCTACAACATCAGATAGAAAGAAGATTCTATTATTGATTCATAAAACAAAATGTAGTCCCCTTATAAATAGAGGTTCTAAAAAATCAAGGAAACCAAATACAAATCAAATACTACAGCTTAACAAACTAAAATGCTGACAACAAACTAAAAATATGGAGGAAAAATCAACCAGACTTTTTATCACATGTGAGAAATTGTATTGATTTGATAAAATAAACATGGAGTCTATGAAAACCATCTTCCTTATTACTAGGAAATGTGAATAACAATTGTAACAACTATCTCTTTATATCTGTAGTTCCATTTAAGCCTGGCTATGTATGAAAGGTGATGTGGAAAGGAGAAATTAATTTCTTCCAACCGTTTGATGGAAATATGGAAATAGACAATTGAGAAGGGAGGGTCAATCACTTTTCTCAAAAACTACACAAACTTAACTAAATTAAACCATAAACTTCATATTTGATAATTAACATGAAATTAAAGATCCGCAACACATAAAGAACACATAACACCAATATTTTTTTGTTTGGAAACCCTATTACAGTGGGGATGGAACCGACAAGATGATGTACTCTATTAAAAACACTAAACCCTATTAGGATTATTACAATGGGAATGCACATGCATTCAGATACACTACCTAGAGCTCATTGCTTGAATACAATAAGGAAGGCTTACTACCTTAAAACAATCATAGACTATAATCCATAGTGAACAAAAATCAATAAATCATGAACTGGATAATATCATATTCAACATGCTTGGATCAGTTCCATTGAAGTGCATATACAACCTTCTTTTTCGCACTTAATATCTACCTTCAAAAGATATAATCTTTAGCTTTTTGACATCCACTCAATCTGTACATATGAACCCAATCCACAAAGGGATACAATTACATCTATACAAATCATCAACCTTGAAAGAATAAACAAGGTTGGCTAAACTCTCACCACCTCGCCATTAAAAATATACCCATACATGGTATAATTTTTAATGCAAACCAATGAATGTTAACTAAGACATAAAATAGATCAACATTAACATCCTCAAGAACATGATAAGCACCCAAAAATCATTCCTCGAACATCCACAACACACTACAACACCAAGTCTTTCAAGAACATAAATAATATGAGCCCACCAATAGAAAATTACCAAAAGAAATCACCACAATCGATGCAAACTAGAAGCACAAGAGGAACATGATCTAAAAACATCCACAAGCATCATGAATAATCTCAGGAATATCCACAATAACTAAAATCTTTGAAATCATCAACATCATTAAATCAAACTTCAAGAACACAAAAATAATGACTTTCAATCAAGAAAAATAGTTCGAGAACCTCCAAATCATGAACCAGTCAAGATGAGGACATAAATTGATGTCCTAAACATGCTTCATAGATCCATATATGAAAATATTGCAATACCAAACCATACCGAACCAAATACTGTCACATTGTCACCTCTAAACATCAAAAAATACCAATCTCAACATAGAAACCAATAACTCATTGAAATCATCATGCAAACCTATGTAAGTTGACATGAATCAACTGTAGATATTCCTCAACACAACTATACCATGCACAAATTATGATCTTCAACACAGTAGCTACATCAAACCAATCATCTCTCTAAACATTACAACAAACCTATCTAAAAATGTAGAAATATGTTGACACCAATATCAACCCATATATGCATATTAATATTCCAACAATCTCCCCCTTTGACATTGATGACAACATATGATGTGAAAAATAATCAATGTACACAGAAATCAAATCAATAGTACTACCAATAATATCCAACATATCTTTCAAAGTATCTCTATAATTACTCTCATACTAAATCTCTCCCCCTTAGCTAGATCTATCCCCAATATCTTTTTCACATGAATATCTCTCCCCCTTTAACATCAATAGAAAAGGAACATATATGCACTTAACTGTAGAAGCCCATAATCTCCACAAATCTAAGCATCTAACTCATAAAACTTTAAGACTGGCTACTCTCCCTAAGTAGTAGCCACCAAAATATCAATCAAGAACATAAGATATATTTGTAAAAAGAATATTAGACTAATGCAAACCAATGCACCTTAGTTCTGATCAAGAAGGGCAATTACCACTAACTTACCTTTGAGATACTCAAAAGTATCCTTAGGCAATGGATCTGTAAAGATATCTACCATATATTTCTTAGTAGGAACATATTCCAATCTACTTTCCTTCTCATTAACCTTCTCTCTCAAAAAGTGAAACTTAATAGATATATGCTTTTTCTTTAAATGCAACATTGTATTCTTAGAAATGTTTATAGCACCTGAATTGTCACAGAAAAGAGCAACAGGCTTATCATGCACAACTATGATATCCTCCAATGTTTGCTTCATCCATACCACCCATGTGCAATTGATAGTAGTAGAAACATATTCTACCTCTACAGTAGATTGTGAAATACATTTTTTTTACTTAACCATGAAACTAATTTTTTACCCTAGAAAAATGCACCACCACTTGTACTCTTTCTATCATCCACGTTACCTTCCCAATAAACATCTATAAAAGAACTCAAAGTGAAATAATCATCTTCAGGATACCACAAGCCATAATCAATTGTTCCTTTTAAATATCTATATATTCTTTTAATAGAAACAACATGAGGCTCTTTAGGATTTTCTTGAAATCTAGTAACAATACAAATAACACTCATAATGTCAGGTCTAGTCTAGGTCAAATACAACAATCCATCTATCATAGATTTGTATCTAGTCTGATTTTGTTTAGGAGAATCATCATCCTTTGTCAATTTTCCACCGATCACCATATGAGTACCAATTGGCTTTGAATATTCCATACCAAATTTCTTCAACAACTCTTTTACATGTACTTAGACTAAGATATAAAGATTCCATTATTTGAGTATATAATTTGCAAACCAAAAAATAATTTAATCTCACCAATCATTGAAATCTCAAATTCAGTTTACATCTCATTGAATTTTTTTTTACCTTAACTTATCATTCCCCCCAAAAATGATATCATCAACAAATACTGCAATAATCAAAATGTCAATATAATCAATCTTGAAGTATAAGTTACTATTAGCAATACCTTTGTTAAAACCAAGCTATGACAAATACTTATCCAATCTTGCATACCCAACTCTAGGGGCTTGCTTCAATTCATACAAAGATTTCTTCAACTGAAAAACCATATTTCTTTGACTAGTCAATGGAAATCCATCAGGTTTCTCATTGTACACTTCTCTTCCAACTCACCATTAAAAAATGCAAACTTGACATCCATCCTATATACTTTTGAAATCTTTGTACATAGTGACACATGTACCCAAGAATGTATTGTATTGGATTATGATTACCGTTTCTCTTAGATATTCTAACTCTGTATAAGAATCAGAAATTGTGAAGAGAGAAAAATGTAGTGAGGCATTGAAAAGCCTATCATTAAGATAGCATTGTCAGTCAGACATATGTGTACAATGAGTGAGACATTGCAAAAGTGAAAGTTTTTTGGATAAGCCAGTGAGGCAATTTTTTAGTGGTTTTATTCTCCAAAGGGTTACCACTCAAGATATCTACAGTGTTATGGATTATCACTTATATGTTTTGTCTTTTATATTAACTTGTTTATCATATTTCATTAAGGGTTTCTAAGCTCATCTAATCTTCATTTATCCATTATCTTTCATATAGTGAAATGATGTATACTTCTCATCTTCTTTATGGTTTCTCATGTTTATGTTGTTGATCACAAGTTTTACATTCATTGTTTCATGTAGTGAATTGTTGATATGAAGTTCAGATGTTGCTCAAAATGTTCATGATATTCATCATAGTTCAACAAAAGTAATCTGATTTCCAGCAAAGAGTCATTGTAATTGAAACAATTATTTTTTGTTATCATGGTGTCTTTGCAATTTTCTTGTTTTTCATCCAAAGGGATTGAAGTTTTTATTATGTTTTGGTCAAAAATTCAATCTGATTTTATAAGGCACTTATCCACCCCCCTCTCCCCACCGCTCTCCCCCCCCTTTCAATGCCTCTTTGTACTCCAACAAATAAAGCCAAATTTTAATAACCACTAAGAAAACCAAAGATGAAAGGTGATATGTCCAAACAAGGTGACTAGGCTAATGCAAAATAAATAATTAATGGGCAACAAGTGTGATAGATGATTTGATTTTTTATTATTTTAAGGATAAATATGGATTAGTAATTGGTAGTGTTAGATTTTGTAATGTAGTGGTATCTCCAAACTAGTTCAAGGTACATAAAATATTAATTGGTTAGAAATTTGATCTGCGTGTCTTTACTTCTCCAAGCAACATGTTGGATTTGGGAAAGAAATAGGTATAGTCCTAAAAATCAATACATTATCAAGGCTTCACATTCTCCTATTTTTTCTAGGTTTTTCCTTCCCTAGGTACTTTTCATTGTACATTCCAATTTCACATCATAAATATCTTCAAACTTTATTTTTTAAAATTAACTATTTATTATTAATCATATTTAATTTCTGAATTTATTCTTTTTTATTTTATATAAGTAAGGAGGGTTTATTTATATTGGCATAACACTAATGGAGATCATGAGGGACCTTCTTCCTTTTAACATAATTTGTGCTAAGAATGACTTAATCAACTTTATTTAACTAATAAGTCACAATGGAAGTCCATGAACCACCACATACAATTACAATTTAAGAAGCCATTCTAGGAACTTGAACATTGATCTCCATCTTGAAAATCTTATGACCTTTCCAATTAAATACAACCCCATTTACCTTTAATTTAATGTCTAATAGAGAATCTTAATTTAATAACATATATTAATTTATGCATGCATCTATACATCTTATTTAATTATCTTTCTAATGGATCCTACAAATACAAAGTCAAAACTCCTTGAGATTATGAATAAATAAAATTATGTACCTAATATTTGTCATACAATTATAAAGAAATATTTATTATTCATCATATATAATTTTTTATTTTCATTTTCCTTTTTTCATTAGTAAGGATGGATTATTTAGCTCGAGCTAATCATAATGACAATCAAAGTCACAAGGAAGACCTCCTCCCCTTTAACAGAGTCGGCTTAAAATCATTAATCAATTTTATTCAACTAATAAGTCTTATAATAGAAGTTCAAGATGCACTACTTGAAATTCCAGCTTATGATGTCACTTTGAAGATTTAAACATGTTTCCATCTTGAGAACCTTATAACCTTAATTTAAGTACACAACCTCGTTAATTCCTTTCTCAAGTTAGCGATCCAGCAACACGGCTCAGTTTGTAAAATCAGACAATTGAAACAATTTAGAAATGTCCAGCTATGTGTCAATTGCAAGATGGCAATAACTTTTCAAGCAATAAATAAAAATGATTATACAGATCGCGAGTCACTGTGCATGTAATTGTACACGCTTCAATCCTTTGAATGACAAATGAGAATCTCGAAATAGAATAGAAAATGAATGAACGAATATTATACAAGCAAAGCAAAACTGGTCTCATGAATTGTACCCAACAAGGGCTTCCAAGACCTGGTTTTACGTTTGCAGTGAAGGTGATTCATGTAAGCCATTCGCAATTCAGGAGTATCACAAATCCCACTCATCTGGGCCTTACTATCATCCCTAAATTCCCTCTGCTGCGCATTTTGCTGAAATCTGTGAAAAGAATTATTTGAGTACGGATTGAATTCCGCCATCGCTCTTCTCTTGAGCTCTTTGGAATTTTGCAGCTTTGCGCAGGAAACCAGTTGACCCATCTCCAACACAAAACGAAAACACACTTACTAACAAAGGATATGTAATCTGATTTTGTAAATGAAGGCAGAGACATTTATAGTCGAATCTCATCTTGAAATGGCATATTATAAAATGTTTTGCAGTTTGCTTTCATTCCTGCTCTCTTCCCTATGTATTATCAACGTGTTATATGTGGAATGGTCAAGTCGTAATCTATTTTTGCATGCAAGTTTGATGTAGTCAAGACAAGCTACGATTCAGTATTGGAAGAGCCGCTACGTTGCGTTCACTGTATGAATGCATTTTTATTTAAGTGAATTATATGAAGAAAATATTCATTGCCAGTTCAAGCTGAAAGCAAGCAAGTTAAATTTATTCAAGGCCACATTGCAGTCAACATATCAGAGATGAAGAATATAATTATTATTATTTTTGATATGAAGAATACAACTATTACCAGTTCCGGCTGAGAACTTTGACCAGGCGGATGATTTATATTGAATAATAATAATTTGTAAACCGGTCATTTATGCAATTTTATAAAGTCCTCATTCAAAGGTCACGCGCCTACAAAAACAATTGAATATTTTCCTGTACACGTCATATCCGCTTCGCGCAGAAAAAACAAGAGGTTTTTGGCTAAAGCCTATTCAACTTTAGAATAATTAACGCCCAAGGGTTTTCTTATCTAAAGTGGATGACATGCGCTTTGAAATCAACGGACGCCAGTACATGAGAGGAACACAAGACCATGTGATCAATCAGAGCCGTCTGTATCGTTCTTCTCTTCTTTTCTTTTTTGGGTGGCCGTTGATGATTTTGTCAGAAAGTTTACTAAAACGTGTTGAATGGATCCATTCAATCTAAACTGCTTCTTTTTCCATTCAAATTCTCTAACGAGGCAGGTAGGGGAAGAGCACCCGTTCACTTATTTTTTCAATTATTAATTTTAAAGAAATTGAAAAAATTGAAATATATCATGTATTAGTAGCAGTTTATCTGTATTTTAGTAGTTAATTTTTTTAACAACTATTAGGACATTTGTATACATGTATTGGAAATTTTTGAGATAATTATAGTGCACTATTATTGGGACATTTTTAAGTATGTATCAGACTACACTTTCAACTGACCACATTTTGACCGGCCTTGCGCACTACCATATCCTACAATGTCTATCGTTACTACCTAGAAGTCAAAACAATAGCTATAAATAGTTAAGTCGTATATAGACAACCCATTTTTTTTTTTATAAATAATCCAATGTAATCTTTACAATATATGGAAACACAAAGTTAGCTATAATGTCAACTATTGTGCTTCTCCTACTCACTTTCATATTATCGCAACAAATGCACAAATTGTAACGATGACATAAAGAGAAGATACTTTGTAGTGACTAGTAGTTGGATTTTTAGAAGCATATTGACATTAATGATCTTCTAACTCTCCTTTGTCCAAGCTACAACTTATTTTCATTGAATGCATTTTCTCTCTCTCAAAATAAGTCTGCATTGATTAGAAAGCACATTTAAAGAACTTATTAGACTAATGTTGTGAGGGAGATTCTAAACTCTAGAAAAATGAAAAAAATATTGGGAATGTATAATGAATTCTCATATCTATATTTTGAAAAATCAATGTAAAATATCATTCTTAAAATGACTTAATTTTTAATATAATTGAACCTAAACATTGAAATAGCTAAGGAAAATTATAAAGACACTTTTACAAAATCGTGTCTATGTGCATGCATGCGTGTACGTGTTCATGTACATGTGTGTGTGCACATGCTTGTGTATTCATAGTAGTGGAAATGGCACTAGGAATGACACTTATACTTATCAAGGCCACAAGATTTTAATGATTACAATATATTTTTAGGTTTGTCTTTTTACATAAAAAAGTTTAGGACAATGTTGGAGAATTGTGTTGTTATAAAATTTATATCTTTCTTCCTATATGGATAACTCACCTCCTGTCTTAAAATTAACCACTACTATATGTTAGATATCGAGAAGGAAATCTACAAGTGATATTACTAGTTTTATGCCAATGTAAATATGGAAAATTAAAGATGCTTCCAATGTTGAAAGTGCATCAATTGTTTTTGTTTTTTATTAAGTAAAACAAGTTTTACAGGGTGCCTGAAACCCACAGTTGAAAAAAGAGAGACGATCAACAAAAAGAAAATAGAACTAAGCAAAACAGCGAAGAAGCAGACCACAAGTCGGCCAAGGGCAAAGAAGCCATAGAAAAATAGAGCCAATCAGATTTTTATGATTCCCTCGGTACTTTGGAGTCTTTCCTTGTCAAGGATATTCTTCGCTTCACTAGGGATATCTTCGCCATGTCGCCATGTCATCTTGACATCCTTCGTGACAGCCAGATTGGCAAACCAATCAACAGTGCTATTGCCTTCTCTGTACACATGAGAGATATAAACCTTATCAAATGAATTGAGGATAGCTCAGGTTTCCGCGATGATGTTGGATATTGACTAGGAGGGGGGTGAATGAGGTTTAAGAAGTTGATAATGTTCATCGAGTCACCTTCAAGCCAAAGCTTCTCGACTCCTATTTCCTAGGCAAGTTTAGTGACTTGGAGAGCTGCACAGGCTTCAGCATAGTGGTTGGATTGAGAGCCCAGAGGCAAGATGACAGCCACTAGGCTAGAACCAAAATAGTTTCTGATAATACCTCCACTACCAGCAAGGCCAGGGTTCCCTTTGGCAGCACCGTCGAAATTGGCTTTCTCCCAGCCAGTCGGGGGGCAGCTCCAGATACAGTTCAATCTTTTCTCCTGGGTCGCGGCCTGAGTCCTTCCTGCAAGATAGTTAGTTTTCCCACAATAGAATTTTTTTCCTTAACAACATGTTGGATTTTATCAAAGATGATTTTGGGGGCAGAGGAACAGTCTCAGAAGATGTGGTTGTTGCGCTCTTTCCAGACTCCCCAATAGAGGTGAGGAGGGATCCAAGTGCTATAGGTCCGAAAATCCAAATTAAACATTTTGAAAGTCCATTGAGAGAAAAGGTCTTGGAAAGATAGGGGAAGCACCAAGTTAAGTTCAAAGTCGAGAGAAGATGTTTCCAAATGTTACTAACAAAAGAGTAGTGAATAAATAAGTGATCCACTGATTCTTCCAGGCATTTATAGAGAACAAACCTATTGGGGATCTGGAATCCATGCTTGATGAGATTGTTAGTAGTGAGGATTCGGTTCTAGAGAAGATCCAGAAAAAAACATTGATTTTGGGCGTGAGACCTGGAATCTAAGCTTTAGCCCACAGCGGGTTGACATCCTGGATTTGATGTGTCTGCAAGGAATAGGCGGAGGCAACAATGAAGATACCATCAAAAGAGTCTTCCCAAATGATCTCAACCTGAGCAGGGGATAAAGAGACCACATTGAGGGCTTTCATCAGAGGTTTCAGATCCTGAGAGATCTAGGAGATCTCCACCCATTTACCTTCCCTTCTGTAATTACTGACTTGAGTTTTGTTAGGGTCTATTTGAGTCTCCATGTTAAAAGTATCTTTGACCCTTTGACATATTTGATCATTGTCCGGTTTCCTCCTCTTTCAAAGTCGGTTTTTCCCTTGAGTTAACCGTTGTGACAATTCAAACTTATTTTGGTGTAGTTGGCTCCCTTTAGCCAAGTGTTAGTAGTCCTTCATCACTCATGAACCACTTTGAATCACTTTGAACTTCAGTTCAAAGTAGTTCAAAGAGGTTCAAAGATTCATTTCAAATTTTCAGTTAAAAGGTGCAACTCACGAGGTTCCACAGGTTTGATGGAAAAATCTGAAACTGCAAATGGAAAAGTTTTTATGGTCAGTTTGGTTCAACATAGCTCCCGAGAGTTCAACTCCATTCAAATTTCAAGATCCAATATGGTTAATTCTTTTTTTTCAAGGTATAATTTAGAATTCATCCACCCCAGCCAAGGTCAAAGTGGTGCAACAAGTTCAATGGTTTAGCAAAACTCACACATCAAGTTTGATTATTCTGGCAATTTTATATACCTCCACTAAGAGATGCATGACTTTTTCCTCAGACAAAATTTTCTCAATCAATCTAGTCAAGTTGTGCAAAATTAGTATCTCTCCAACATATCCAAAAACAAAGAAAATCCAACGGTGGAATAAATAGTTATGCCCCCCGCACCGAGGCATAATTTGACTATTATAAAATATTTTTAAATCTGCCCAACATCAGGAATATTTTTATTTATGACTAATGTATGCTTATGCCACCTATCCAAATATCATTTAAAACATTGAAGTATATCTTTAAAATCTTTTCATAAATACTTTATGAAGATATCAAATTAAAGGGAGCAGGCATATTATCAAAAAGAAGGAAATAGATTAAAGGTTTTAAGTGGAAACATTTTCAAGAATTAGTTATTGTAACTAATAAGAACCATCAAGCAAGACAATAAATAGATGATAGAAAGATGGAGCAGGGGTTCAATTTTTTTTTAGCTTTGGCTGGAGACTTTGGGCTACAGGTAGAGGGGTTTTAGTTTCTAGTTTTATTTTATATTTGAAGAGGGGAAAGAAATATTTGGTTTTTTTCCAGATTGTAATTTGTGAGTATGGAAGCAATCAGATCTTTGTCATCTTTTTGATATTCAAAGAAAATGAATATTTGTATGCCAAATCTTTGAGTTTGGAGATTTATTTTCTCATTGAGATCAATCTGTGAATTGATCCAATCTCTTGTGAGTATAATTCTATCTTGTACAATTACATGCATGATAATCTTTTGGTCTTTGAGCCTTAGTTATTCGTGTATTGGAAAGAGAATGATATGTTTTTCTTCTTGTATTTTCTCTATAATGTAAGGTCTGAAACAATGGACTTTGTGCCATTTTTCTTTTGTGCTTTATTGTTAGATTAGCTTCTTTACATCTTTTCCATGTTTACGGGTAGATGTTTGTATATCTTTCTTGCTTTCGGGTTAAAAGCATCTTTGTAAGTGGTTTTGTGAATTTATTGGATATCTTACATGGGGAGTTGTACCCAAATAATTCAGAGGAAGATTATCAATCCCATGATAATTTGTCCAACTATTAGTGTGGTTTGTACTTCATTGTGGGTGTTTGGAGTCAACTTTTATGTTTATGTTTGAAGGAAAAATCTGTTCACCAAAAATTTTTTGGTGACTCTACTGGGGAAAGGAATCGTAGTCTCAATGTTTTCTTTTCTCAGAAATTTGAAGGTACCTCCCCGAGGATGGAGGTTGGTGGCTCTATTGAAGATGAATACCATGAGGTATTTCAAAACTATCCATAAGTTTTAAAAGATTGGGTTCCAGCAAGAAGTGAAGATATCTCTGATATTTTTATCTTTATTCCACCATTTAAAGAAAACCCAATCAAAGAAGTTACAAAAGACTTGGCAAGGGAAGTAGGATCTCTAAAATCCTTCTATGGTGCTATCCTTCTCAAGAGAAAATCTGTCGTGCAAAAACCGTCAGCAAGAAATAAGGAGCAAATTGATGTTGAAGAGCTTGTGAATTCAAATGACAAGGTTTTGTCACAATCTTTCTTCAGCCTGGCAGTAGAATCTCTCAACTCCATAGGTACAGGATGTCATCTAGATTCAAGTAGTTATAATAATAAAGATTTTTAGATTAGTATGCAACAGTGTGAGACTTCTAGTTTCCTTGAAAGGATGAACAAGGATGATTCTTTGCACTTTGAGATTTGTAATCAACCAACTAAAGAATCTATCAATGGTGATAGTGAAGCAATATCATGTTCTCCTATCAGAATTTGTGCCGATAGTAAGATGTCATATGTTCATAATAAATATTTATCCAGTTCTGAAAATCCTTTTTACAAAAAGAATGTTAAGATGGAATGGGAAGATGACCATACCTATGAGATGCGACATCAACAAGAAAGATCAACTATCAAAGAAGAGAATACCACTATGAAAATTCTAGAATATAGAAATGGGGTTGAGCATCATGATGATTTGATAAATGAAGAGACACATGGGATGCTTGGTATGCATAATGATGATGTGCTTATTTCACAAAGTAAAGTAAGTATTCTTGTGAGAGTAGCTTTTATGCTTAATAAAACATCTCGCTTTGCTGAAATATGTCATGATACTAGAGATTTTGTAAAAAATGATGATATTGGTATCATTTATTTTGAAGATTATGTAGTTTCCCTTGAGGAGGTTTCTAGACATCATTTCTTTCAACCAGATATTGAAAATCATTTGGGAAATGATATGCAAAAAGCCCAAGAAAAGTCAGAAGTTTATAATGAAGAATGGCTTTTTGGGCACGAGTGGTTATTCAACAAGTCTTTGCATGCTCTTAGTTTGGTGTTCATTGCCGAGGAAGTCTCCAGAAGACATTGGTTTGGAGCTACTTTGTTGAGGCACAATCAGTCACTATGAAAAGGTTCCTACTTCTCTCAGCCATTTGATGGCTTTGTGTAAGCTTTTCTTGCTTCTAGTCCTAGTGGTAGGGGTTTTTCCTACCTATGTACATGTTTGTAAATATGTCTTTCCTTTGCAAGTTTTTGATTGTGTGTGGTTTCAGTTTTGGAGGTGCTTTAGTCTTAGTGTTTTTATCTTGTTAGTTGCCCTGCTCCCCTTCACCCATCTGCAAGAAGCTCCCTATGCTTTTTTTTATTGACTCTATTTCCCAATGGTGCTAGGCACTTATCTTTTACCCAAAGATTACTGGAGTTCTCTGCTTTTGCATTAAAAGCAGTTCCACCATAGAGCCAGTGTTAGGGTCTATTTGAGTCGCCATGTTAAAAGTATCTTTGACCCTTTGATATATTTGATCATTGTCTGGTTTCCTCCTCTTTCAAAGTTTGCATCAAAAGGTCTTTCAAAGTCAGTTTTTCCCTTTAGTTAACCGTTGTGACAATTCAAACTTATTTTGGTGTAGTCGGCTCCCTTCAGCCAAGTGTTAGTAGTCCTTCATCACTCATGAACCAATTTGAATCAATTTGAACTTCAATTCAAAGTAGTTTAAAGAGGTTCAAAGATTCATTTCAAATTTTTAGTTAAAACGTGCAGCTCATGAGGTTCCATAGGTTTGATGGAAAAATCTAAAACTGCAAATGGCAAAGTTTTTATGGTCAGTTTGGTTCAGCATAGCTCCCAAGAGTTCAAATCCATTCAAATTTTAAGATCCAATATGATTAATTCTTTGTTTTCAAGGTATAATTTAGAATTCATCCACCTCAACCAAGGTCAAAGTGGTGCAACAAGTTCAATGGTTTAGCATAACTAACACAACAAGTTTGATTGTTTTGGCAGTTTTATATACCTCCACTCAGAGATGCATAACATTTTCCTCGTATAGAATTTTCTCAATCACTCTAGTCAAGTGTGAAATTAGGATCTCTCCAACATATCAGAAATCTAAGGAAATCCAATGGTGGAATAAATAGTTATGCCCCCCGCACTGAGGCCTAATTTGACTGTCATAAATATTTTTAAATCTGCCCAACATCAGGAATATTTTTATTTATGACTAATGTATGCTTATGCCACCTATCCAAATATCATTTAAAACATTGAAGTATATCTTTAAAATCTTTTCATAAATATTTTATGAAGATATCAAATTAAAGGGAGCAGGCATATTATTGGAAAGAAGGAAACAGATTAAAGGTTTTAAGTGGAAACAGTGTCAAGAATCAATTATTGTAACTGATAAGAATCATCAGGCAAGACAATAAATAGATGATAGAAAGATAGAGCAGGGGTTCGGTTTTTTTTTTACCTTTGGTTGGAGACTTTGGGCTGCAGGCAAAGGGGTTTTAGTTTCTAATTTTATTTTGTATTTGCAGAGGGGAAAGAAATATTTGTTTTTTTTCCAGATTGTAATTTGTGAGTATGGAAGCAATTAGATCTTTGTCATCTTTTTGATATTCAAAGAAAAGGAATATTTGTATGCCAAATCTTTGAGTTTGGAGATTTATTTTCTCATTGAGATCAATCTGTGAATTGATCCAATCTCTTGCGAGTATAATTCTATCTCGCTCAATTACATGCATGATAATCTTTTGGTCTTTGAGCCTTAGTTATTCGTGTATCGAGAAGAGAATGATATGTTTTTCTTCTTGTATTTTCTCTATAATGTAAGGTCTGAAACAATGGACTTTGTGCCATTTTTATTTTTTGCTTTATTGTTAGATTAGCTTCTTTACATCTTTTCCATGTTTACAAGTAGAAGTTTGTATACCTTTCTTGCTTTCAGGTTAAAATAATCTTTGTAAGTTGTTTTGTGAATTCATTGGAGATCTTACATGGGGAGCTATACCCGAATAATTCAGAGGAAGATTATCAATCCCATGATAATCTATCCAATTGTTAGTGTGGTTTGTACTTCATTGTGGGTGTTTGGAGTCAACTTTTGTGTTTATGTTTGAAGGACAAATCTGTTCACCAACAAGTTCCATAGAGTTGGGTGCAGACATGTCTCTAGGAATAGAAGGTCTCAAAATCTCTCAAAAAACCCATTTGGGGCCAATTGTTGTTCTAGAAGTTGACAGATTGACCATTCCTGATCTTCCATTTGGCTCTGGACTTAGCCAAATCCCGCACTGAAGAGACCATTCCAAAATATAGATCCTTTCAGGAAATCTATCTCTTTTGAAGAAGTCATTGATAGAGTTATGCATGAGATCTATTTATCTTCAATGGTGTCCCGCCACTCACCTTTACTATTGAAGATTCTCCAAATTTGTTTGGCTTGAAGAGCTTTTTTAAACAGTCTTAAATTCCTTACTCCAAGACCACCTACTTTTTTAGGGAGACAATCTTTCTCCTAGGCTATGAGAGGGATGTGCTTCTGTTCCTTTGTGCCAGACCAAAGAAATCTTCTCTGTATTCTTTCCATAATCTCTGCATCAATTGTTTTTGTTAGTTACTCTTAGATATTTGCTTGAGTTGGTGGTAGTAATGAGATTTATTGATGCTTGTGCTACAGTACAATAATAAGTTTTAAATAAGAAAAAAACATAAAGACTAAGTTGAAATAATGTAGAAACCAAGATGAGTGTCTATAGTGTAAATCCATTGGGACTATCGCTCTTCTTGAAACCTATTTAATGTATTTGAAAATTGACCAACATTTTGTAATATTATCCTTAGTTTAGCTAGAGAAGGTATTGATGTTGAAGGATACTTGTAGAGTAAGAGTAGCATTCTAGCCTCTAGAGGGTCAAAGAAATGTATGTTGAAATAATAATTGTTAGGTATGGTTGACCTCTTTATGATTGGTATACGAATAATGACTCAAGCTAGAAACATTTTTTTTCATGTAAATAAATTAAGAATTGCCTTATGAAGTGTTTGGGAAGTGAAAGAGAATTGAGCTCTACTTTGAAGTAGAACAACACCTCATTTTAGTACTGATCCTAAGACTAGATGTTCAATATAGTATTAGATGGCATTACTTGAAGATAATTTGTTAAGCTTAAAAGGGGGTCCTTAAAATCTTTATATTATCTTGGTATCCATGAAATGTATTTGCAAGTAGCAACCTTAAAAAACTCAACGATGGAATTTTTCTAGTTATCCATGATGAATAATACCTTGATAAGGCATTTTTATAACCTTGACCCCTTGTGTATCTTAATAAGCTTGGTGGAGATAAAATTCCCTACAAAAAATAAGCAAATAGAAGCCATACCTTAGTATTCTATATAATGTTACTATTATGTTGTGATTTAGGAATTACATCTTAGGTAAATGGTAGGCTTATGCAATGTACTCATAAAACCAAGTTGAAAGGTTTGTTTTCATTGAGCTTTTATTGTAAACATATTTTTTATTATAGTTAAAAATTAGCAAATTTTGCCCTTTTCTAATACAAATAAAATGGAGTTATTAAATTTAGATCATAGAGATTGCAATACTTAAACATGAGCTATGTCTACAAGATATGAATCATGTGAATAAAAAATATAATATATGGTATGTCCCTATTACTATATATTCATTTTATGATGCTCAAGAGTAGTCGAGGGAAATAAAGTAAGCTTCTTGTTCTTGATTGTTAGAAGTAGTCGAGAAAAATGTTCAAACAAGATTTAGATAATTTATCACCAAAATAATGATGCTAAAAAAAGTTCATAGATGCTAATGCAAGTAGCAATCACTTGAAATCCCAATTTATGATCTGAAAATGATAAAATATGAATTAAAGCCCTAAATGCCCAATGATTAAAATTTAAATTCTAAAAATTAAAAGATTCAAATGTAATAACTTAATGCCAAGTAATTGCAATTTATGGTCCAAAAATTCTAAAACACATAGTATAAAACTAAATGTTATCAAGATAGAAATTCAAAAGAGTAATGAACCAAAGTAACCATAGCTTTATATTTTCAAGCCATTAAAAAATATATGTGACCTTATAATTATCACATATAAAATATCAGCCAACCAAATGTTTTTCCATTACATTAACAAAAACAAAAGTTCAAAACTCTATACAAAACCTATAAGTCCAATATCTCAACAAAATTCATTTTTAGATAATCTTTCATATTTCTTTGAGTTAAAAATGTCCTCGACAACTAAAATTTTAGAGGAGTAAATTATTTGTACACATTTATGGTTGTTAGAGTTGTTTCCTATGTTTTGGACTCAGATGCATCTTTTGTTGTATAATATACTAATTATGGGGCTAGCCTCTTATCTTAAAAGAATGCACTTTTATAATAAAAAAATAGAATAGAAAGGATTGTATATATACTTAGTTCTATGACCAAAAAATGTCGATCCATATTGAATGTTCTACAACCAATTAATATATACACAACAAATAGTTATATATTTTCTAGTGAACTCCTTGAATTGTGCTCCATCAAGGATTAAATCAACAAGTTTGTCTCATGTTTGTGATCACAAATTCATCCTCTAATGATCTTTCTCTATTGTTATCCTTCTTAATTTACAAATATTTTGTAAGGAATATTATTATGTCACAAGGAGATTCTTTTTTAAAGCCAACACTTATAAATATATGTAAAAGTTGTAGATGGGAGGGGGAGAGATGTTAGTCCTCTAAGTACAATAAAATTTGAAAGTTCGATTATTGATCACAATTTTATAAGGTTCAAGAATGAGAGAAGACTTGTTGATTTTAGGAGATAAAATGATAACTAATATATACCTTTAAAAAATAACACATAAAAAAAAAATTCACAAAACATATATTTAGTTAGCTTGAGGTGTGAAAATAAAGGATATTTGGTTAGATTTTGAATTTAGAAAGATGTGGATCAAGTCTGTAACTATGAGGTGACCTAGTAACTATTTTTAAGTAGGAGTAAGAACATGTATAATACATATGTAAATAATATATTAATGTGCAAAAGAAGGTATATGAAAATATATAGGGGAAGACCACTAGTATTCACACACCCTAACTTCACTCTCCTGTAGAGTCTAAACCAATGTCAAATTTTGATTGCTTTTTTGTTGTCTTCGTACGTGAGATGACACTTTAAAAAATATTTCTTGGCTTTCGGGTATTAACAAAAACTCCATGTAGAGATTATAAAGCATTGAAGGGTCAAAAAGTGGCCATTTCAAAGTGTCACTCGATACCGACTTAAAGATGCACCAATAACCATTCACTCAAAATTGTCAGTAACTGTAGACAAATGTTCTAGTAGTTGAGCATAAATGTCCCAATAGTGGTGCACAAATGGGCTAATTATGCACCAAAAAAGCTAAAAAATGATCAGGTATTGATACACATGTTATCATTTTGAGGTTTCCTTTAAAATTAATAATTGGAGGGTCAAGTGTTCGTGGAGTGTATGATTATTGAAATATGTCCGACTAGTGTTGCTCTTACCTGACTATAATAAATATAAGATAAAAATTTGAGTCTAATTTCATATAAAATTATTGAATCATTTTATATTATCTATATCATTATAATATAAAAAATAAAACAATAAATATATAAATAGACATTAATAAAGCGAGAATGAATTTAAAAGGTAAATATGCTAATTCATGTTATTTTTCATAATGTACACTCCTCCAAATGCTTATAGAGCCAATAAATATTAAATACATATTTTATAAAAATAATGATGAAATCCCAAAGAAAGTAGGACTCTAGTCTCTTTGGAGACATCCCATAAAATTGGAACGATACAGAAAGTACGACTCTTTTGAAAATAAGGAAAACAGACAAATTTAACTCTGCATTATTAAGTACGACCAGCTGTGTTTATGTATACCTCTAGAAAGTGGCTTTGCACTCTTATACTTTTTCAACCAAGAAAACATCGTGTGACAATTGCAGTCACCAAAGCGTTTGAATTCATCCAAACTCTGAACAGGACTCTTTCTCTTCATTCTAAATAAACTATTTATTCCATTGCCCAAACATCATTCCAACTATCTCCTTCGAATCTCTCACGGTGTCTGCTTTATCATTTCTAATTCAATTTTTACAACTTCAATACTTTGTTCTCTCAAGTAAATATTTGGATTCAACAGAGGAGTAATTCATGGGAAATAATCTGTGTTCTGTTTTTGTCCCTCCAAACCAGTGAGACTCGTCAGATT
>BSBK01002347.1:1660000-1737244 GCA_027943335.1 Chamaecyparis obtusa | reverse complement strand
TATATATGTGTACATATATATATATGTGTACATATATATATATATATATATATATGTGTGTGTGTGTGTGTGTGTGTGTGTGTGTGTGCATGTATGCATGTATGTGTGCATGTGTGCATGTATATATGTATGTATACATGTGTATAGATAGATTTTTATGTATACATGTGTATGTACATAAGACCTAGATAAGACTAATTACACCTAATAAAACTTAGATAAGACTAATTAAGACTAATAAGACCCTAGATAAGACTAATTAGACCTAATACTTGACTAAGAAGACATAATTATATACCCAAAATTAGACCCCTTGAGTAAATTGTGACCCATTAAGACCTAATTGTTAACCTATTACCTGACCTAATATGAGTAATAAGACCCAAATTAGGACCTAATATCATTAATAGAATGGGCCTTAAAGACATAATTAGACCTAATAAGACCAATTAACACCTAATAAGACATGTGTAACTAGTCCCAAGTATACCTAATATGAGTAAGAGGACCCCTTAAGACCTAATTAGACCTTTAATTAGACCTAATTAGACCTTTAATTAAGACTAATTAACACCTAATATCATGAGTAATAGGACCTACTAGTACACCTAATATGAGCAATAGGATCCCTTAGGCATAATTAGACTAATTAACCCATAACAAGACCTTTAAATTATACCTAATTTTATACTATTTAATTTACCTTTAAATACATGTGAGTAATACATACCTAATATAAGCAATAGGAACTAATATTGAATAGTAATAATGCCTACTTAGGGACATATTTATGAACTTAATAGGATCCCTTAGACCAAATTAGTCATAATAGCTTGCCCTAATTATCTATGTAATATGAGTAATAGGACCCCTTCTAACCTTGTAATTAGATTGAATTTAAAGACTAATTAACACCTAATATACTCGTACTACATGACCCTTTAAGACCTAATTAGACTCAATATGCTTAATATGAGCTCTTAAGACCAAAGTAGACCTATTAGAACCTAATTAGACCTTCTTAGAATGCAATTAGACCTATTAGGACATCATAATTCCTAGTTATCTAGGTCTATTTTAAGAGGTCTATGATAGGTTCATATGACCCCTTAAAACCTAATTAGACCTATAAGACTTATTACAATGGAATTAGACCTAATTAGCACCTAAATAGACCCAATTAGACCTATTAGGACCTAATTCAACCAAATTAGGCCTATTAGGACCTAATTTAATACCCAGTTAAACCAATTATGTCCTAATTAAACCTATTAGGACCTATTGACAGGTTATATGACCCCATAAGACCCCATTAGACCCACTATGAGTAACATGACCCCTTAAGACCTATATTAAAGCACCTAATTAGACCTATTAGTACCTAATTAGACCCAATTAGTTGTTATGACCTAATTAGACCTATTAGGACCTATAATACCTATTATATGACCCCTTTAATACTGAATTAGACCGACTATGAGTAATATGACCCCTTAAGACTTATTAGCACCTAATTAGACCCAATTAGTTCAATTTGTCATAATTAGACCCAATTAGACCAATTAGGACTTAATCATACCCAATTAGACCTAATTATACCTAATTTAACCTATTATGACCTAATTGGACCTATTAGGACCTATGATAGGTTATATGACCCTTTAAGACCCCATTAGACCTATTAAAAAGTAAATTACATTTAAACATGTAATTTATGTAATTGATTTTACTTTCAAATAATG
Source organism: Chamaecyparis obtusa (assembly GCA_027943335.1). Lineage (NCBI taxonomy): Eukaryota > Viridiplantae > Streptophyta > Pinopsida > Cupressales > Cupressaceae > Chamaecyparis > Chamaecyparis obtusa. Next base: position 1,735,502 of record BSBK01002347.1, on the reverse strand, counting down.
TAGTGAAATGTGCATAGTATTTAATTTTATTTTAATTTAAATTAGGAAAACATACATGTATATGTAGACTTTATTTGAAAATAATAAAATCTTTCAGGTACATACATATTCTAGATCTATCAGACATATTATTGCACATCACACATGGCAGATGCACCGATTCCCCCTACAAAAGTATTTTCATGCACTAATAGAGAGATTAAACGGTTGCAAGAATCTATAAATAATCCATCTAGCTCTACTATCTATAAGAGCACATGTCAGTCCATCCTTAATAGCTTGATTAGCATTAGGGATGACATTCATGGTACCACTCCCTATGCCCCAGATATTATAGAGGCCATACTTGAGAGGAAGAGACAAGAGGTTGGCTCTGGTCTTTCTCTTAAGGAGGTACAGGCTTTAGTGCCTAAAGCGACCCTAAAAGGGGAATTTTTCCCATCTTATGTAGATAAAAATTATGTGAAGGGGTATCAGGTTACCAGGTGTGAGGATCCTGCTATATCAACATTGATATACCCTAGATTTCTAGCTGCCCATGGTCGTTATCCGAATAACGACCAAATTCCACTGTACTTTACACAACAAATTTTTGTTGAGGTTTGTTTAGGTCATGTTGTTAATTTAATTGATTTTCCAGCACATCTAGGACAGGGGCGTGGTAGGCTTATTGATAGAGATGCTTATCATCGAGCGGATCAACAGAGACTAGTACACAGGGCCATTATTGGTCAGAGGGCACCTGCTATAACTCCTTCATTGGGCCATGTTGTAGATGATGTTATTCATAGCACCCAGCTTCGAGTTGTGATTGATAGTGTGGGGGACATTGTAGCAGTTGCCACATCCATATCTAGTGATCAGGTTGGTCAGTACCTGATGTCTTGATGACACTCTAGATTGTAAGGTGGAGAATCCGCTAGTAGGACCGCAGATGACATGCACATTATAGCAGGCATCCCTTCACTTTCTAGCCTGGAGGGACTTATAGGAGAGATGACACGTGTGACACTGACTAGCTTGGCTAAGGATCTATTGGATGCATATGCATTTATAGAAGTAGAGCATGATATCCCCATATCAGAGGTTAGATCTCATGTGGGTACTGTCAGATACACTCAGCCACATCCTTCTCACCTAGACCATGGCCATAGTGGCAGTGCTCATGAGGATCCACCTACTAACCACTCTATTGATGCATAGGGAGAGGCACAGTGTATAGACCCTTCAATCAGTGCAGGGCATCAGTTCTCTGATGTTGGCCTTGATGATGTTGAATTCAACATGACCACTACAAGTTATCTAGATTTGTTGACACATGATGATATGACTTCCATGCCATCTCATCTGGTTAGTCCATTGCATTCATCATTAGAGAGGCGTGTGTAGTCTACTCATGTTGCAGATGCAGATTTGAGCTTGGACCAGACACAACAAAATCTTGATACCTTGGTTAATAGGATTGAGGCCAGGGAATCTGAGTACTATCATTTTCCACCACCTACACAGGTATAAATCAGATTATATACATGTATTTAATGTTACAATTAAACTTAAATTTATTTTCAAAATTTCAATCAATTGATATATATATATATATATATATATATATATATATATATATATATATATATATATATATATATATATATATATATATATATATATATATATATATATATATATATATATATATATATATATATATATATATATATATATATATATATATATATGTATATATATGATATATATTTTTTGTCTACCAAGATATGCCTCTTGTTAATCCTTCTTTGGGTACTGATCATGTATGTCGTCAGGACTCACTCGATGATGACATCAATAGTGGATAGGTGAGTTTTTAATTTATTATCTGTGTGGACACACTTTATAACATGTTTTCTTGTACAATGTTTATATATTTTAATTTATATATCTCTTTCTTTGTAGGGATCTGCACATCCTTCACAACATGATAGTCACTTTGGGTGTGACCACTTAGTGAGGAGTCGACATGATGAGTCATAGGCACTTTCATATTTGATTAGAGACATATTTTATATTATGTATATATATATATTCACATGTGTTTGATGAACTATATTTCATTTCTAGACGAGCTACATGACCGATTGATGTGTTTGATGTTATATTTCATTTCTAGACGGGCTTTTGATAGAATGTTTGACACATGATTGATTCATATGTTTCATATTTATAGTACTTGATCTACACACATGATTGATGTTTCATGCATGTTATATATATACTTTCACTCTAGATACATGTGCATGTGTGATAAACTTGTAAATTTTCAATACTTTCAATAGATTACATACACATACATACATGTTTAATTTAAATTTGATGAACTTGATTTCAATAGATTACATACATGAATGATGTTTGAATTAAATAGATTACATACATGAATGATGTTTGATTGTACACATGTTTATTTAATGAAAGCTAAATGAATGATGTAAATTTGACACATGTGAGCTATATAATTGAGGTCCCTAGATGTTTCACTGAATCTTACTTATATTTAAATGTACATTTGATAATAGTTGTGCACATACTTTTAATTTAATGTTGTACTTCAAGTAGATTTTATATTTAAAATATGCACGTCCTAATGTAACACATGCAAATTCAATACATGCACACATTCATATTCCAAAGTTAGAGTACTTCATATTTAGGTAGATAATTAATATATCATATCCACTTGTAAGACATAAATTTGAGATCTATATATATTCTTAATTTTTAATTTAATTCAAGCTCCATTCACTATGGGCACCAGTAGGAAAGAATGGAGCTAAGAAAACCTCTGGTCTCACCCGTGAAAAATTTAGTTCAAATCATATTTCATGCGTGATTTAGTCCACATCAAGTGGTTCATCTCTCTCTCAAATAACATTTAATATTCTCTCATGGTCATCAGAATCAAGTCTCCAGTTACGAATGCCACGTCCTATCACAAGAACAAGAGATAGGATGGTGGAAATTACAAGATGACTATACTGATAAACCTTATTGTTAGGTTGATAATCAATAAAATGAATCCCATGTTTAAGTATTTTGGTTTGCTTCAAATATGTTCCTTGCACGACAACTGAACCTGGACAATGTGTTCCTCAATGTTAAATATATAGATGTGATAAATACATAGACAAACTTAAATACAATACTAGAACTTGTGGGAAACATAATTCCATCACTTTTTTAATTTTGTGTTAGCTTCATCCTCTCCTTGCAGCAACGTAATAAATAGTAACTAACACCTTCCACATTTCTAGGCTCTGCTAGTACTGCAAAAATATGTCCTGCATTTAAAGTGAACTTTTAATTTTAGGAACTTGTATTTATATAAATTAAAAAAACTTTATTTAAATGAATTGAGTTTATGAATCCTTTTTAAAAACATGTACATAAACACACGTACCAATTTTGATCAAACCTGAAATATGGTCATAATCTGTAGAAATCAATGGAATGTCGTCAAAGCTTTCATCCTGAATGACATTTGTGTTTGTAACATCTAGTGGAACCAAATTCCATTCACTAAAATATCCACATTTTTGGTTGATACATTCATCATAGTTTTTAGAAATGCATTCATAACAAAAGCATGAATAATCTCTAGTGTACAATGACCACACATTACTATCTGTACACACAACTGAATGTAGGGATCTTGTTTTTTCTACTCTCTTGCATCCATCGATTGATCTTTAGTCAACACCTGAACAATAGAGAGGTCACATGTAAAAATTAAAGACATATATTATAAGTTAACTCAAACAATGATCAATAAATTTAAAATTAGTACCTATTATCTCACAAAATACTCAGAAGGGTATGACTTGATCTTATCATGATGATGTGTTATCATGATTTGGGACCATAAAATGCATCTTGCACCACTCAACTACATCATGAGCATTATTTATATGATATCCCTAATAGTCCAGTTGATACTTTCTTAAAGAATGTTTGATACAAGCTCCCGCACCATCATGCTCTCCCTTTCCATGTCCACCCTCAAAAAAACTCCAAATATTTTTTTAATGTCTTAGATCCATGTTGGATCACTAGATTAGGCATAGACCAAGTTTGGTCTCCTAGAAAGCAAAAGTTGCAAAAATGTTGTAAAAGTTGCTTAGCAACTTTAACAACTTCTTGCCAAAAGTTGTAATCATGCTCCCAATGGTTAGATGGTTTCAATTTCAGTTGTAATTGATGGGGGAAGCCTTCAATAATCCCTTTCAGGTGGGTGGAAGGTAAGATGTGTAATTTTGGCATTTGAATCAATAAAAACAAACCATTTCTCTGTAATTCTCGGGAACATTGCTCTAGTACGGACGAGTACAGATCAGTGTTCATGAATCTTTGAGACAAAAAGTTTTTTCAGCCAATCTAATTTCATTTGCAATTGGATTCATGTTCTAAGTCATCCTAGTTTAAGAGATATCAGGGTTTCTTGTGCACTTTCCTGGATTGAAGGTCTTCAGCAGGGTTCCGATAGGGTTTGATCTTTTGACCCAATTCCACCATGGGAATATAATGCCCCTTGGTGGAATTAGACCTTTGTTTATACACTTTCAAAATATTCCAGTTAGAGGTGGAGTTTTGCAGGGAGTTGGTTTTGCCACAAAGCCCTAGGTGTACATCTCTATGTGTGCACCAGTTTGTGACTTAGGACAGTCACCATAACCTTTGGTTGGGGATTCATCAAGACTCCAAAAATTGGATTCTGAGTTATTTTTTATATCCATACATGCCTCCATACTTATTTTTTGCATTGGCTTAGGAGAAAGAGCACTTGTAGTGCATTTGGAGACCTAATTAGGCCTATTAGCCCGGTCTAACATTGTAACATCAATGACTTATTCTTGTCTCCACTCCTTGGTCCTTGGATATGTTTTATAAACCCCAAAAGGGTATCATAATCCCTAACCAATTCAATATCTCATTTGGAAGCATTTTGACTTATGTTCAAATTTCCTTCTAGGAAGGGCTACAAGCCAAATCCTTGGTTAATGAAGCAACCTAGTGTTATGGGTGGCTTGTAAGTGAAAGAACCATTGGAACTAAAGGAATAGGACCTAAATAGGCTAGATCAGTGATTGTAGGCCACCCTTGGTCTTATAAGTCATTTCATGGGGTTTGGTTGTCTATTGAGTTAAGGAGACCTCTTAGTAACTTGTCAATTGTTGGTGTTTGGGACTTGGCATAGCCTAGTGATTAGGTTGTCTTGGGTGTTTGGGTTGTGATAACCATTTCCCCTAGTCCTCACCATACTTGTGATAAGTATTGGGCACTTGGATCCCCACTTGGGTAGTTGAGACCTTGAAACTCACCAATTGTTCACTATTTGAAGGCTTCCTCTTGCCACTTTGCATCAAGTAGTATCAGAGCTATGTCTACTCCTGAGGATGAAGAGATCCCTTAAAGGGTCACAAATAGTGAGTTAGGAAATATGGTGAGAGAGAAAAGGGCTGCAAACATAGCCTTAACCAAGAGGCTTCAAGAACTTGAGAAGAAGCTTGACAAGAACAAAGAATATGGGTCTAAAAATGAAGAGGGGGATGAAGAAGAGGAGGATGATCTTGACCAACACATCCCTATAGACCAAAGGCCTTTCATAGATGCCTTGAAATCCATGGGGAGGAGAACCATGGAGGAAAAGATAGATTTTTCGGTCTTCAATGGCAAGATGAATGCAAATTTAGCCTTGGATTGGATAGAGGCTTTGACAATGTTCTTTGAATGTGAGGACATCCCTGAAAAATAGAGGGTAAAGGTAGCAAGATCCAAGTTAAAGGGAGAAACCCTAACCTGGTGGAACTTCATCCAAACAGAGAGGGTGAAGAATGGAAAGAGAATGATCAATTCATGGAACAAGATGATAGTATTGATTAGGGAGACATATGTGCCTAAAGATTATGGGGTACAGCTCCATAGGAGGAAGCAAAGTTTGAAAAAAAAAGACATGGATGTAGGCTCATACACCAAGGAGTTCCTAAAATTATGTATGAAGACCAATATGGTAGAAGATGAGGAAGAAAAACTAGCAAGATACATGAATGGCTTGAAGGTATCCATTCAAGAGGAACTAAGCCTACACTGCCCTACCACAGTCAATAGGTGCTATCAAATGGCACTCAAGGTAGAGGAAAAATGGAAAAGAAAATAGGATTTTGACAAAGGGAAGAGTAATGATAATGGGAAGAACTTTAGAGGCAAAGGAAACTCTTGGAACAAGGGACAAAATAGTGGCAGTAGCAGTAGGACCCTTGACCAAGGAGACAAAGAAAATAGTGACTCTAATTCAAGAGGAAACTATAGAGGAAGGAGGCCTTTCAATAGGGGAAGGAAAAACTCAGGAAGAGGTAATGGACCATTGAAATGTTTCTATTGCAATCAAATGGGACATCATGTAGGAAGATGCCCTAAGAAGAGGAACAACAATAACCAAGGTGAGAGGAGAACACAACTTGTCCAAGAAGATAAACAAGAAGACAATGTTGATGCTAGAGACTTGGAACCTGAGGAAGGAGTATGTTTGATGATGAGGCAAGTCTTCCTTCAAGTGCCAAAAACCCAAGAAGCTCCACAAAGGAATAATATCTTCAGGACAAAGATCAAATGTCATGGAAAGGTATGCAATCTACTTATAGACTCTAGTTCAACTAAAAATCTTGTATCTTGTGAAATGGTTCAAAAGTTAAAACTCCCTAAGAAGCCACACCCTTGCCCCTATCATGTTTCATGGTTAACAAAAGGCCAGCAAACTCTAGTAATAGAACAAGCATGGATAGAGTTCTCAATTGCAGATTTTAGGGACAAAGTTCTTTGTGATGTGGTTGAGATGGATGCCTCACACATCCTTCTAGGTAGGCCTTGGAAATTTGATGTAGATGCCATACACCATTGTAGGAAGAACACCTACTCCATCACTAAAGATGGGAAGACCTTTACTATGAAGCCCCTAACGGATAACAAATCTAAAAAAGAACCCACTATGATTACCATGGGTGAAAAGGAGATGTTGAAAACCTTGAAGGAACCTGATATTGAACCCTTTGTCCTAATCTCAAAGCCCAAGGATAACACCAGGTCTGATAAAAAAGAGCCTATGCCAAAGGAAGCCATGGAATTGCTGCAAAAGTATAGGGATGTCACTGCTAGTGACCTGTCCACTAGCCTCCCTCCCATTAGGATATTAGTCACCAAATTGACCTCATACCAGGCTCATCCCTGCCTAATAAGGCACCATACAAAATGACACCCCTACAGCATGCAAAGATTGCAAAATAGGTCACTGAATTGTTGGAAAGAGGACTCATTCAAAAGAGTCTCAGTCCATGTGTAGTATCGTCAGTCTTAGCCCCTAAAAAGGATGGAAAATGGAGGTTATGCACTGACAGAAGGGCCCTAAACAAAATCACCATAAGGTATAGATTCCCCATGCCAAGGATTGAGGACCTATTGGATCAACTAGGAGGTGCTTACTACTTCACCAAGATAGACTTAAAGTCTAGATACCATCAAATCAGAATCAAACTAGGAGATGAATTGAAAACAACATTCAAGACTACTGTTGGTTTTTTTGAATGGTTAGTAATTCCCTTTGGCTTAAGCAATGCCCCTAGCACTTTTATGAGGCTTATGAATGAGATATTCATTGATTTTATTGGCAAATTTGTTGTTGTTTACCTTGATGACATACTAATATTCAGTCATAGCAAGGAAGACCCTCTTGATCATGTGAAATAGGTAATAAGAAGACTCCATTAGCACAAGTTGGTAATCAACTTGGAAAAGTGCATGTTTATGAGGAAGGAACTTGTGTTCCTAGGATTTGTGATCTCACAAGGTACCCTCAAGATGGATCCTAAGAAGGTAGAAGCAATCATTAATTGGCCTCCACCAAAGAACCAAGGTGATGTAAGAAGCTTCCATGGACTTGCAACTTTCTATAGGAAGTTTATCAAAAATTTTAGTCATGTGTGTGCACCAATGCTTGAAACTATTAAAGGTGGAAAGAAGACTAAATTTGTGTGGACAAAGGAAGCTAATGATGCATTCCAATACTTGAAGAATAGAGTCTCCCAATACCCTATCTTGGTCCTCCCTGATTTTAACAAAGTCTTCACTATGGAGATAGATGCAAGCAATTTGGCTATAGGTGCAGTCCTAAGCCAAGAAGGCAAGGCAATTGCTTTCTTCTTAGAGACATTGAATGAAGCTAAAAGAAAGTACTCTACATATGACCTAGAGCTCTATGCCATGGTCCAAGCCCTCAAGAAATGGAGGCACTATTTGATACCAAAATAATTTGTAGTATACACTGACAACCATGCATTAAGTTTCTTAAATTCTCAAGAGAAACTCTCTGTCAGACATCTGAAATGGGTAGAGCAGTTGCAGGCCTATACATTCAACATCAAGCATAAAAAGGGTGTAGCAAACAAAGTTGATGATGCCCTTAGTAGGAGGATTGGTCTGATTGAATAAGTTCAATTACAAAGTATGGGAATTGAGTCCCTCAAACACTTGTACCTGGATGACCCTGACTTTGCAGAGATATATCAGATTTGCACAAAGATGGTTGGCAGATACCACATTGAATTTTCTAAATATCTGATTTAGAATGGACTCCTATTCAAGGGAGCACAACTATGTATACCAAAGTGCTCAATGAGGAGAAAAATAATAAGAGAGAAGCACTATGGTGGCCTAGGAGGTCACTTTGGCATTGATAAGACAACAGACATGGTGAAGAGGAGCTATTTTTGGCCTAAGTTGAACAATGATGTCAAGAAGTTTATAGAGACTTGCACAATCTGCTAGCAAGCTAAAGGAATGACAAAAAATCAAGGGCTCTACCAACCCTTACCAATCGCTTCAAGACCTTGGGAGTCCATCTCAATGGATTTTGTAATGGGATTGCCTAAGACCAAGCAAGGATTTGATAGTGTTTTTGTCATAGTGGATAGGTTCAGCAAAATGGTCCATTTTGTACCATGCAAAAGCACAAATGATGCATCTCACATAGCCAATCTCTTCTTCAAAGAAGTAGTCAGAATTCATGGCTTACCTTAGACAATTGTATCTGATAGGGATGTAAAGTTCCAAGGACATTTTTGGAGGACACTATTCAAGAAGTTGGGAACAAACCTCACCTATAGCTTTTCCTATCACCCAAAAATAGATGGGAAGACTGAGGTAGTAAACAGATCCCTAGGCAATCTCCTAAGATGCCTAACCAAGCAATATTCTCAAATTTGGGATATACTCCTTCCCCAAGCAGAGTTTGCATTCAATGACTCTATAAACAAGTCAATCAATAAGACCCCTTTCCAAGCAGTATATGGCCTTCATCCCAAAGGACCATTAGACTTGATCGAACTACCATCTAACTTCAAAGTCAGTGCTCAAGGCCAAGAACTAGCAGAGCTCATCACAAAGTTACAATGGGAGGTAAACGAAGCATTAAAAAGGTCAAGTTTGAAGTATAAGGAAAGTGCTGATAAAAGAAGAAGAGAGGTCCACTTCAAAGTGGGAGACAAGGTTTGGGCATTCCTAAGGAAAGAGAGACTACCTAAGGGTAGATACTCCAAACTACAAATGAAGAAAGTAGGTCCATGCAACATACTTAATAAAATAGGTGAGAATGCCTATGAAATCTCCCTTCCTCAAACCTTGCAAATCTCTCCAATATTCAATGTGGTAGACCTCACACCATACAAAGCTACATTAGGTTCAATGAATGAGCAAGGTGAGGAAACAAACATCAAAGATGAAGACTATGTCACAAATCTTCCCCAAAGAAAACCAGTGGAGTTAGAAGAAATTTTGGACACAAAGTTATTAAGGAAAACTAGAACTAAGAAGTACATGTAGTACTTATTCCAATGGAAGGGACTCCCCAACATAGATGCTACTTGGCTGACCGAAGACCAAATCAAACAACATGGGACTTTGGTGGACCAGTTATCCTCAAGTAGGGACTTGAGTTTTAAAACTCAAGGGGAGTATGGTGTAGGAGCACCTAAACTAGACTCAACAAACAATGACCATTAGAGTCCCAAGCACATCTAGTTTAGTTTGGATATATTAGTCAGGCACCTAGACCAAGTTGTAAGGCCTAGTTCCAGGATTGGCACAACTATAAGCCCCTGGATAACTATGGTCAAAAGTGGTCAATGGGCCTAGAATCATAGGATTTTAGTCATTTTCATGTTTTTAATGTCTTAGATCCATGTTGGATCACTAGATTAGGCATAGACCAAGTTTGGTCTCCTAGAAAGCAAAAGTTGCAAAAATGTTGTAAAAGTTGCTTAGCAACTTTAACAACTTCTTGCCAAAAGTTGTAATCATGCGCCCAACAGTCAGATGGTTTAAATTTTAGTTGTAACCAATGGGGGAAGCCTTCAATAAGCCCTTTCAGATGGGTGGAAGGTAAGATGTGTAATTTTGGCATTTGAATCAATAAAAACAAACTATTTCTCTACAATTCTCAGGAATAGTGCTCTAGTACGGATGTGTACAAATCAGTGTGCATGAATCTTTGAGACAAAATTTTTTTTCATCCAATCTACTTTCATCTAAAATTGGATTCATGTTCTAAGTCATCCTATTTTAAGAGATATCAAGGTTTCTTGTGCACTTGCTTGGATTGAAGGTCTCCAGTAGGATTCCGATAGGGTTTGATCTTTTGACCCAATTCCACCATGGGAATCTGATGCCCCTTAGTGGAATTAGACCTTTTTTTATGCACTTTAAAAATATGCAGGTTAGAGGTGGAGTTTTGCAGGGAGTTGGTTTTGCCACAAAGCCCTAAGTGTACATCTCTATGTGCACCAGTTTGTGACTTAGGACAGTCACCATAACCTTTGGTTGGGGATTCATCAAGACTCTAGAAATTGGATTCTAAGTTCTTTTGTATATCCACACATTCCTCCATACTTATTTTGTGCATTGGCTTAGGAGAAAGAGCACTTGTAGTGCATTTGGAGACCTAATTAGGCCTATTAGCCCGGTCTAACATTGTAACATCAGTGACTTCTTCTTGTCTCCACTCCTTGGTCCTTGGATATGTTTTATAAACCCCAAAAGGGTATCGGAATCCCTAACCAATTCAATATCTCATTTGGAAGCATTTTGACTTATGTTCAAATTTCCTTCTAGGAAGGGCTACAAGCCAAATCCTTGGTTAATGAAGCAACCTAGTGTTATGGGTGGCTTGTAAGTGAAAGAACCATTGTAAATAAAGGAATAGGACCTAAATAGGCTAGATCAGTGATTGTAGGCCACCCATGGTCTTATAAGTCATTTCATGGGGTTTGGTTGTCTATTGAGTTAAGGAGACCTCTTAGTAACTTGTCAATTGTTGGTGTTTGGGACTTGGCATAGCCTAGTGATTAGGTTGTCTTGGGTGTTTGGGTTGTGATAACCATTTCCCCTAGTCCTTACCATACTTGTGATAAGTATTGGGCACTTGGATCCCTATTTGGGTAGTTGAGACCTTGAAACTCACCAATTGTTCACTGTTTGAAGGCTTCCGCTTGCCACTTTGCATCATTTGGTATCGATGATATCTACATAGTGCGTAAAATGGCCTTGCTGATTTAAATTGTGCTGCACATCCATCCAACCAAAAAAAATGCTTTTCAATTTTGATGCCTTTGTTTTCCAAATGTCTTATGTTCAAATTTCCTTCTAGGAAGGGCTACAAGCCAAATCCTTGGTTAATGAAGCAACCTAGTGTTATGGGTGGCTTGTAAGTGAAAGAACCATTGTAAATAAAGGAATAGGACCTAAATAGGCTAGATCAGTGATTGTAGGCCACCCATGGTCTTATAAGTCATTTCATGGGGTTTGGTTGTCTATTGAGTTAAGGAGACCTCTTAGTAACTTGTCAATTGTTGGTGTTTGGGACTTGGCATAGCCTAGTGATTAGGTTGTCTTGGGTGTTTGGGTTGTGATAACCATTTCCCCTAGTCCTTACCATACTTGTGATAAGTATTGGGCACTTGGATCCCTATTTGGGTAGTTGAGACCTTGAAACTCACCAATTGTTCACTGTTTGAAGGCTTCCGCTTGCCACTTTGCATCATTTGGTATCGATGATATCTACATAGTGCGTAAAATGGCCTTGCTGATTTAAATTGTGCTGCACATCCATCCAACCAAAAAAAATGCTTTTCAATTTTGATGCCTTTGTTTTCCAAATGTCTTAAAGCAATGCTCGACAAAATGTATGTCATCCTCTTTATCATCACTAATGTAAAAGTGATATTCTTTCTTTATGACTCGTACGTCATATGTACTTTCAACACCATCCAAATCTAATTGTGCATGTCGATAAGACACATGTACCATGATAGTCACCTACTCTGTATAGTAGTATTCTACTTGAAGTTGTTTTTGAGATACAAAGGAGTAGTTCTCTACAAAATCAACAACCGATAAAATCATTCCAACTGGAAAAGATTCTTTTTGTATTTGGAATTGTTCTGCCTACCATTTAGCAAAAAAAACATGTCGTATGTATGGTTGAATCAATTTATGAAAATTCTCCATAAATGTTGCAACAAGTATCTCGTCTTCTACATATTCCAACCTTGTTTCTTTCCCGACTTTTGTTTTAGACTTTATGTACTTGTATCTCATACATTTTATCATCCTTGCCATGTCAGTATCTTCAAGTCTCAAAGGAAATTTAGCCAAATCCCCGCATGTTTGACAAGTTCCTCTCATGCATTCTATTTCAGGTATTTCATGATCAATTGATTTGTTACATAAGATTGATGTTATGAATTGACTTGGACGTTTAGGAAAATCATTTTGAGAACCACCACTTTCTTCTATCATGTTTCTAAACCCTTGGTAGTAGAGATCAAATTCAATGTGATATCAACAACAAGTTTCAAAAGATTTATTTATCTTTACAAAAAATGGCTTTAATCTTTCAAACATTGTTTGTCCAATCTTAATGTCAGGATTTGAGTTACAAAATGAGAGATACAATTCATGTTGTGTGGTGTCCAACCAATGTTTTGTGTGCTAGAAATATTCCTTAGGCCCAATCCTCTTCTTGATAACATCTCTTGTATTTGGTGAAGGACGAGTATGATCAGTCCAAAATGATGTAACTAAGTTCCTAAGTGTTTCATTAATTCTATCAAACCAAGGAGCTCTACACATTAGTGCCCAATTACCTTCCAATGTAGTATCATCCAAATTGATTCTTCTTTTCAAATAGCATGTCATTGTCTTCCTACTATACCCGATCTGAGATGAAAGTGAAGAAATTTGTCTTCTTTGGGACATGTTTTTATTTAAAATAGATGTCAGTATCACTCTTCTTGAAATGGACCTATCTGTAGATCTAGTTGTTTTCCCAATGGAATGCAAACCTTCCTTAACACTGTCAACAATATTTTTTTGTACGTTACTTGATTTTAACTTTTTCAAACTTGCATCTACACCCAATAATTTTAATGGCTCTTTTAACTCATCTTTAAGAAGTGTAATTGATAACAGTTGAGTATTTTCAAGTGTACCAAGATTCTCAAATTGTTTCATTATTTTCTTAGACTTTTTATTCAATGCCCTCTTCGTAATATTTATGGGTTGTTTAGCATAATCTCTCAATTTTTCCACATCCATTTCAATTAAATGATCTATGCTTTTACGATTAATTTTTCTCTTCAACTGTTGGAGTAGACTATCATTAACATATGTTTCTTGCACTTCCACTGCAAATAAAATAAAATAAAAAATCTTAATATCTCATCTTAAGGGGACCTTCATGAAATACGTATTTTCAAGCTCTTGAACATGTTCTACCTATAATAATTTATACATTAATGAGAGAAACACATACTTGTTTGACCTTAGGTTGATTCAACTTGGGATGCCCCTTGTCCAACATTTTCATCATCAAAGACTACATGTACACAACAAAAACAATAACTTCTTAGGGGAAAGACACAAAATGTATATTCACCAATAAGAGACTAAATTGAGACAGTGACTAAATCGAGAGAGTCAGTGAGAGAAAGAGAGAGATGTGTACTTATTTGATATTATGAGACTTGTGCTTGTTGAGCTTGTGATGACCCTTCTCCAACTTCTAAAGGTTGGGCTTGTTGAGCTTGTGATGACCCTTCTCCAACTTCTGAAGGTTGGGCAACTTGTTGAGCTTGTGATTCTTGAGCATTTCCTACACATGTATGAAGTATAAATTAGTCCTAATTGAGTCTAATTAGTCCTAATTGAGTCTAATAGGTCATGTTAGGTCCTAATTGGTCCTAATTGTGTATAATTGGATCTAATAGGTCATAATTGAATCTAATAGGTCCTAATTGAGTCTAGTTGGTCCATATTAGGTCCTAATTGGTCCTAATTGAGTCTAATTAGTCCTAATTGAGTCTAATAGGTCATGTTAGGTCCTAATTGGTCTTAATTGAGTCTAGTTGGTCCATATTAGGTCCTAATTGGTCCTAATTGAGTCTAATTAGTCCTAATTGAGTAGATAATAGGTCATGTTAGGTCCTAATTGGTCCATATTAGGTCCTAATTGGTCCTAATTGAGTATAATTGGATCTAATAGGTCATAATTGAATCTAATAGGTCCTAATTAGGTCCTAATTGAGTCTAGTTGGTCCATATTAGGTCCTAATTGGTCCTAATTGGTCCTAATTGAGTCTAATTAGTCCTAATTGAGTCTAATTAGTCCTAATTGAGTCTAATAGGTCATGTTAGGTCCTAATTGGTCCATATTAGGTCCTAATTGGTCCTAATTGAGTCTAATAGGTCATATTAGGTCCTAATTGAGTCTAATTAGTCCTAATTGAGTTTAGTAGGTCATGTTAGGTCCTAATTGGTCCTAATTGAGTCTAATTGGTTCTAATTAGTCCTAATAGGTCCTAATTAGTCCTAATTAGGTTCTAATAGGTCCTAATAGGTCCTAATTAGTCCTAATAGGTCCTAATAGGTCCTATTAGGTCCTAATTAGTCCTAATAGGTCCTATTAGGTCCTAATTAGTCCTAATAGGTCCTATTAGGTCCTAATTAGTCCTATTAGGTCCTATTAGGTCCTAATTAGTCCTAATAGGTCCTATTAGGTCCTAATTGGTTCTAATTAGTTATAATTGGTCCTAATTGGGTATAATTGGTCCTAATTGAGTCTAATTAGGTGCTAATTTATTATAATTGAGTCTAATTGGGTTTTAATAGTTCATAATTGGTTCTAATTGAGTCTAATTAGGTGCTAATTAGTTCTCATTGATTCTAATTAGGTCCTAATACTAGAATAGGTCCTAATTAGTCCTAATAAGTCCTATTAGTCCAAATAGGTCTACAATTAGGTTTAGTTAAGTCTAATAGACCTGAACAATATCACATTTACATGAACATTAAGACAAGTCTTGACCATCAACTTAAAATATCTATCTAGAGACATCTTAGACATACCTTGTTTCCGACAATGATATCTTTTTCATGATTCTTCACGTAGTCTTTGTTCAGTCTCTTCTAAATAATGTCATGTACTTTTGTTTAGCCTTCTCTTTTTATTTCCCATCACAACTTAGAAAATTATTCCGTGCCAAAATGTCTTCCTTCTCCTAAATGCGAATTATTTTACAGCTTTCAGATTTATGAAATGAAAAAAATATACATTTATTTATACCTAATTCTTATTAACCAGAAATGCCACCAAAAAGGCCAACATAGGTTTCTATCGAAAGTCAAACTTGAATTTCGATCGAAACTAAATGACTTTCAATCGAAACTATCTTAGTAATGACTAAATTTTGCATTTTTTGGCAAAGTACTTTCGATCGAAACTAAATGACTTTCAATCGAAACTATCTTAGTAATGACTAAATTTTGCATTTTTTGGCAAAGTACTTTCGATAGAAATTACTTTCGATCAAAAGTACTTTCTATCAAAAGTGCCTAGTTTGGGCCATGGTTTCAAGTTTTCAAGAAATTCTGAGAATTTCATGGCTTTGGGCCTCAAGCGCGCTGATCAAATGGATGAATAAGAAGACATCCTTTTGCATACAACAAGTACTCGGAACTAGCTTTCTAATGATTATATATTTGACTATTTTTAAATTTATTATGTGTATAGTTTTTGATGTTAAATGAATGTAGGTTTTTTATCAAATATAAACCTCTAAGTTTGACATTCAATGAAAAATAGTAAAACAAGGAATTTTTTGTTTGAAAAATAACTATGCCCTCCGTATTCAAGTCTACTTTCTATTAAAAAAAATAAATTAAAATTCAATAAATACACAATAAGTTATAAGCTATGTAGTCATGGTAGGTCAAAATTTTGGTTTAGTCAACTTCAAACATTAATAAAATATGCAATAATAGTGATAATATCGTCAAACCAATTGCATGCCCTCTGTATGGATGTTACAAAACTAAATTTGAAAGAATTGCATTCATATCTATTTTACAAAAAAAATTATGCTCTATGAAAACAATGTTACTATTTGAAAATGACATTTTCAGCACCATACAAGTTTTCGTGGGAGAAAAAAAAAGTACTCAAATAAATTCAAAATATATATATATATATATTTAGAATCTAGACAGAAAATCCTAAAAGACTCTAATTTACTTCATCCTCCGATTTCGAGCGGTTCAACGGCAATATGCATCTGAATTTGAAAGTTTTTCTCAAAATGTAGAGTTCAGTGTCCGTTTAGGCTAAAAAGTGTAACCCACTATTGTGGGTTCACCCCCCTAAACCATAACCCAACCATAATTCTAGCCCTATCCATAACCATACCCAAAACTCTAATTATAATAACCCTAACCATGGTGTAAACCCCAACCCTAAACATAATCCCAAAGCTAATCTTGAACCCTAACTCTAACCATAATCCAAACCCAAACCCTAACCCAATGTGAACCCACCTCTAGTCCTAATTATGATGTAAACCTTGATTGTGTTGGTGTAATTACATTGATGGTGCTACAGTTATAACTATAAATAACTGTGCACTAACTGATGTGTTGTAGTTAACAATTATTTGTTAACTGTTGTCTATAAGTTATATAATATTGCAGTCATTGATCAATAGTTATTGAAAATATATTCTAGGTTTTCATTTGGTATTAGAGCCATTTCTAATCGTGAAGGGTGCATGAAGGATATTAGTCATGGCATGAGAAGAAGAGCCAACGAAGATGGATGGAGATTAGAGCTACTTCGAAGCGTTAAAGGAAGGTCGCATTAAAGGAAGGCCCCGTTTCTAAACTCCAAAGGCTTACGCAATAAGTTTGAACTATCTCTTATCCTGCAAGTTATCTTTAATATTGTAGAGATCTTTCATAGCGGCATGAGCAAAGAATAGATGTTGAGTAGAGAATAGATGTTTTCTTGGAGGCGCCTAATGTTTACATACCCAACGACATGAGAAGAGAATAACTATTTTACTTGGAGCTGCCTAATGTTTACATACCTGTGCGATAATGGCGAGTTTGAGTTTGACCCTATTTCTTGAGAAGAAGTGTTGACACAGAGATTCAACGCATGTGTGATGAGGAATATCTGAGAAATATGGAGGATTGTTATGAATGACCAAAGTTATATATGATAAGTTTGCAGTTCGTTACTTCTTGTAGTTACCAAATGGGGACCGTTACATCCTGTAGTACATAGTAAGTACATCCTTTCAGCCAAGTATAGAATACATAGTGGTTGGCGGTAAGAAGAATAAATTTCTAGTGTTCAATGGATATTCCATTAGATAAATATTTTGGTTTCAATTTTCATACATGGAGAATAAAAATACAAATGCAATTGATGAATAAAAATCTATGGGGCATAGTAAGCAGAAAAGAAAAACCACCTACAGATGCAAATAAATTTTTGGAGTGGAACAATAGAGATGATAAAGCCAAGGCTATTATTGATCTTTCTCTTACAGATTCTAAACTTCATCATGTAGATTTAGATAACACTTCTGCCAACATTTGGGATAATCTAAACAAGTTGTTTGGAGCAAAATCTGTCAATGCAAAGTTTTCTCTAAAAATTCAATTGTTTAAACTCAAAATGGAAAATGGGATCACAATGTCAAATCATATAATTAATTTAAGGTCCCTCATTAGATAACTTGTAGAGGTTAAGGCTCTTGTTGATGATGATGATGCTAAGGCCATCCTATTAAATAGCTTATCTTCCAAATATAGTAATGTTGTCTTTACACTAAGTTAATTCACTTTGCAGACTCTAGAGGATATGATTTTCGCCCTTCTAGCAGAAGAAAAGAGGACAAAGGAAGTCATAGAAGAAGATCATCAAATAGACCAGGCATTGTACTCACAAAGTTATAAAAAATGTTCAAATCAAAATAGAAGAGACAATAAATATTTTTACTATAAGAAAAAGGGGCACACAACATGGGTTTGTAGAACCAGAGCTAGTGATGTTCTTAACAGAAAACTAAAAGATTAATCTGAAGAAGGAAATGTTGCATGCATTGACCATGAGGACACATCAGATGATGGAGAGGTTGTTACCGATTTTCAGTCTCCCATTATTCACAATCTTGTGTTGTGAACCTTTGCATTTTGGAGGTTGGCGGCATCGGAGGATGGAGGAACTTCCATCATTTCAAGTTAGCTTCTTTCTTTGAGATGGTGTTTTGCATCAAAAGCATTTTTGGCATTTTTTGTTTTCATTTTTGTTTAGCTTTCTAATGCTAACAAGTTTGCAGAATGCATGTCTATTGAAGATTCCTTTTGGAGACATGTTTGGGACTTGATTTTGTGCTCAGTATGGATTGTTGTCTAGCAAGCTTCAGAGTATATGATCAAGAATTATACCCTTTCGCGGTCACTAGACAATGATAGAGATCTATCACATCTCTTAGGGATCATTGTTGAATAATTCAAGACTATGATTTGAGAGTTCAGGATTGAGAGCTTAAGAACACAACTTGAAGCTACACCTTTCTGAGGGTCACAAGAAAGCTTGATGGAGCCTTTCTTGGTTCAAGGTCTACTACTTCAAAAGAAGATTTTCTAAAAATATGTATTCATATTATGTAATCAGCATGTTTTTTTTTTGCAAGTCTTAAGGGAGAGTCCCCAAGGCAAGGTGAATTTTATGTTTTTTAGGATCAATGTAATAAGGGGGGGAATGTTAGCGTAATTACATTGATGGTGCTACAGTTATAACTGTAAATAACTGTGCACTAACTGACGCATTGTAGTTAACAATTATTTGTTAATTGTTATCTGCACTATATAATATTGCAGTTATTGAAAATATATTCTACGTTTTTAGATTGTAACCATAATCCTAACCTTAAATCTAAACTCTAACCCTAACAATAATCCTAACTCTAACTCTATCCATAACCTAAACCCTAACCTTAACTATGATGTAAAGTATAACCCTAACAATAACCCAAATATATCTTAGGATTACTAATCAATGTGTAATACAATTAGGGTTAGAAAAAGTAATTATATTATAATAATATTATATTAAATTCTATTTAATAAAAAATGTTATGTAATTATTTATTAATTTATTCAATGTGTTATGAATGCTACCACTACTACTAGCTAATATATACTCTATATTGAAAATACACTGAGATGTATTCAGGAATTTAATTTTTTCATCGTTGACCTTTAATAAAAATTAAAGTTGAAAAAATTTAACGCCTTGATACATCTCAACATATTTTAAATATAGAGTATATATTAGCTAGTATTATAAGAAAATAACTGGCAAAACCACAATGAATGATAATACTCTACTTGAAAGAAAGTCTACAAAGTTTAAGTGCCCTACAAATATAATAAGGAATAACTATTTAAAATAAGAGCACCTAATGTTTATTGTCACACCAAATTACATAAGGAATATAAAAAATAGTGATCAAAGATTTGCATTACCTAATACATAAAGAAGTGATATTGATTAGGGATCACAATATTTTATTTAGTCACAACTAAAGGAGGAAAGTTTCCAAACGAAGAAATCAAATAGGAAAGGAGGATTAATAGTTAAATATTTGAAGTGCACAAGAGATCATTGAAAATTCAAGGTTATACAATTTGAGGATGATACTAGATGCAAATATTTTGAAGAAATCACCAAAATCACATGGTAAACTCACTTGCTAGAAGGATGACTTGTCAAAAGAAAGGTTGATTTATTAATGGAATTAGGTTATTGCAACTTGTAAGTATTAAAATTTGTAAAGGTTATATGTATCTTTTAAGTTGGAAAACCACTAAAAGGTGGGATAATAAATGGTATTTTTAAAAATAGCCATGAATTTTTTGAAGCAACTACAACATTGATGATCATTTTTCCTAGAGGAAGAAGAGTAGTTGAGGGTGTCATATTGCTTATGAAAAGGGTGATCTAAATTTTTAATTAGGATGAAAAAATTTAGAGGCACAAAGGACAAGTGAAACTATTGGAGGAAAAAAAGGTAGATCAAAATTTCCACCAAATAAATTTATTTATCCAAGAGATTTTTTAAAATAAGACTACACAATGCTTGAAATTGAAATAAAGGCATGAAAATATATCTCAAATGTATCAAAACCTCCATATTGACATGTGTGAAGAGATTCATATAAATTAAAGAGGGATCACTACAAAACACAAGAAAATCATTATTGTCCAAAGATAAGTTCCACAATTCCAAAGATTAGAGGTCAAAGAAAATGTAGATCATTATCGCTATGAAGGTTGAAGGTGGATGCAACTATTAGTGAAGTTGTCAACAAATGATTAAATAGGTCATAAGATCTTATGTCACTAATCTCTAGTCAATCTAGATTTGAATAGATTGTATAGGTGTTTTAATAAAGCCGATGTTAAAAAAATAATTTGGATACAAAGGAAAATCCACTCAAGAATGTAGATCATATCATTTAGAATGAAAAATGTGTTTCTCATAAGATTCTCTAGTCATTGATTGGAGAATCTTTGTGTATCTATTAAGAGTGTTATAGATAAGGAAGAAGAACACCCAAATCAAGGAAGAATGCTAAAGATATGAGCTATTGTTAAGGTTTTGGTTTGAAATTCCTTATGGATAAATAATAGTGAAGACATACAAAGTTGTCAAAGGAAGGACTAAATTGTATGAGGAGAATCACAAGTGTACAAGAACAATAAGTTGAAACAAATTATTTTCATGGAAAAAAATAAAAGATTAAAGAAGTAAAATGATAACTTGGAGGAAGAGTTGATTAATCTTAATAAATTTAATTCAAAATTAATAACAATTCAAAGGAGGTTATAAATGAAACATATAATTTTTTTGTAAAATTGATAATCTTGAAAAATAATTGAAGAAAGTTAAAGAAAAAAATAAAGAGATAGAAGAAACTTTTTGGGCATTACAAATTAAAGAATATTAGCTCAAGGAAAGTAGTGTATGCAACATTCTCATTGTCATAGAGACAAAAATAAAAAATACATGTATTGGGATCTTTGTCCTTGTAGCACATGCAAACAAAAATCATTTTGAAAATATGTGTAGGAGCAAGTCTATGTTAGAATGCATGCAAATGATTGTGGATGTAGTTATTTATCAAATTGATAAAATATTACAATATGTTCAAAAGCTTGTTTGAGAATAAATTTTCATTTGTAGAAAATGATATTAATCAAGAAATTTTGAATGTTGGAGAAGGGTGATAGATATTTTCTTGTAAAAAACATCACAAAAATTTTAAAAAAAATACAAATTGTGAGTTTCTAGGGAAGAGTACTTCTAGATTATAGTTTTGAAGATCTACATATTTGACAAAATATTTTGAAGCTATCATGCAATTAAAATATTTGAACAATTCTGAAGACTTCATTGCAATCACTCAAAAGAGAAAAAAAGAAGAATTTTCAATGATAGAATTTGGGTAAAGTAACTTCTAAAGATTTTGTGGTAGAAATTAAGGGAGAGTGTTAGGATATGCTATTTATCCCACCACCAAACATAAAAATGAAAAACACAAATTGGAAGGAATATTTTTAGAGAAGAGCTAGATAACAATAAAATGAATCTATAAATATTTACTAGTATACACATATTGTTATTTTGGATGTGTCATCCCAAGTTCTATAATCATCATTGTAATCTCAAATACCTTTATATATTGGGGAATTTGTAATGGTTTCATCATCAAGGGTGTTTATATGATCAAGTGGTCATGAAGAAGAGAGTTTTAAATATTGTATCATTCAAGATTTTTGGATTTGTACATAGTTTTGATCAAATTTAATTGAAGAGAATTTGTGGAAGCATTATGATTTTTCATGCTTGATATTTTCTATGATTTGTGTTTGATGTGTTCTATATATTTTGTGTTGTGTTTTTGGTTCATGTCCATCCACTACCCAACAGAATATACTCTACGAAAATCTATTTAGGAAAAAAAAGTTGGTTTGAAGGTCATATATGCTTATATCTATATTTAGTCTATATAGCACTAGGGGGCACACAACTATAAATAATATTGATTCTATATAATAGAAGAAGATAATATAAAATGTGTGTGTGTGTGTGTGTGTGTGTGTGAGAGAGAGAGAGAGAGAGAGAGAGAGAGAGTTGCCTCTAGTGAATTACTATAATGAATGAGGATGGTTCTTCATGGTCTACTAAAAAAAAATTGTATAATTGACTTTGGAAACTAAAATTCATGACTATTGTTCTTGGGTATTCTAATAATATTTTTCATTTTAATGCTTATAAATTTTTTATTTCTTTGGAATACTATTATGCTAAATTCTAAATGCTTTCAAATACTGTTTAAAATTTTCCATCATCGACATTTTCCATTGTTAAATTTAATCCTTCAAACAAAAATAATTAATTTACTCGATGCACAAATAATTAATGCTCAAGGATCTTCGTAGAAACTCCCTTAGTCTCTCAAATCAAATTGGATTTCAACATGTACCTCAAACATTCAATATTTGTATAACATTGAATGTATTTTATAATTATTTAAAACTTTAAATGAATTCCTTTAATAAACCTAATTGGCCATATATTTGTGAAGCTATGAACATCCAATATCCCCCCACATGCCAAAAGGATATAGCTCAATTGGTGAGGATAGTGGTATGTGATATAGAAGCCATCTACCAAGGTTAAAATCCTTGAAGATGCATACATGCTAAGTTTGACCCTTGGGTGAATTCAATAGACAAAATTTTATTACAAATGGTTGTTTAGCCAAAGCTGACTTGTGGTTTAGATGTATGCTTACTCAAATTGTTGTAATCTACCATATAAAGACAAAGATGGTGACACGGATTTAAGTTGTATGCTTACTCAAATTATTGTAATTAGCTATATAAAAATAGAGATGTTGCAACTTGTTTAGATGCATGCTTACTCAAATTACTGTAATATACTATGTAAAGGTAGAGATGCTGCAACTTGTGGTTTAGATGTATGCTTACTAAGCTTGTTGTAATCTACTATGTAAAGACAGAGATGTTGACACATGGTTTAGATGCATTCTTACTCAAATTGTTGTAATTAGCTATATAAAGACAAAGATCAAAATTATCAGATTTTTACAATCCATTTGAATCCAAAAGTCATTCGCTTATGGCTTTGATTGTGTGTGTATTTTTAACATTAACGTTTCGGATCACACTTTGTGATCCATCATTAGGATGAGAGAGTGTGCAGGATATGTAGAAAATATGGATCTTGTTTTTACATATCATGCACGCTCTCTCATCATCATGATGGATCACAGAGTGTAATCTGAAACGTTGATGCTAAAAATACATACGCAATCAAAACCAGAAGCGAATGACTTTTGAAAAATAAAGATGCTAAAATCTATATATTCTAATCTTCATAAAAAAATTCCCCATATCAAAATACATTTGTAGTATCAAATGCAATCTTGTATAAAAATATTGTCCAATTATAAAATATAAAATACTTTAAAATACAAAATGTTAAACACCTTCCCAACAAAATATTATATTTTAAAATCTAATCTTTTATAAAATTGTAAACAAATTCATTCGTTCAAGAATGGGTACTTCTACAGTACTCCATAAATCAATACAAATAGCTCCCGGAAACACCTTTTCAATGCATCTAAAGTCAGATATTTTCACATGGTTTTCTGATAAAAAATTAAACGTGTTTTCTTATATATATTTAACTTAATAGCAAAGGATCGGTACAGCATGACGGTGAAAATGCTAGTCTCTGGATAATCAAACGTATAAGACCATTTTACAGACACAGATTTTATCATTGAGAGATCTCCCTTCCCTTCAAAAGACAAAAATGGGATTCTTAACTCAGAACCAAATATTCTGCAAACTGGTTTTAAAACTAAAGTCTTCTATAACTAATTTTCAAAACCAATTAAAAAGGAAAAGATTATAAGTGAAATTGAACTAGATTTACATTCAGCAGTGGAGCACTTCGGCACCATGATCTCCGAGTGGAAGTTTTCAGTAGCCCGGCCGTACCAAAGCTTTCTCGTGAGCAATGTAATGATATAACAACAGAACGGACCACTGTTGTTACTGCAATATTCAATTATAGCTTGGAATCATATTTTTCCGTTCCTTTGTCTTTTTCAATTCTAAGTATGGTAGAATGAATGCGAATTGTTCGAAGCCATATCGAGTACAATAGCATCTATCACGAACTCGAAATTAGTGAAGACAAAGAATAATCCGTAGATTCACAAAAGATGATTGATAAAATTGATGGGACCTGCTCTTCTTTTTCTTTTCTTTGTTGTCGTTGAGTGAGTGAGTAGGTATCTATTCGATAGTCCTCTCATGCAACCATGATCAAAATATTTCTGTCATCTGCTGTGACAAACCAACAATCGTCATCATCATTTTCAGCCTTCGCTTTATTAGCACTGATTTTGATATTGAAGCTCTTTATGCTTTCTGCCTACATAATGAACATTACTGTATTGTCAGGCGAGATCTTCAGGAAAATGATAAAAACACAGAGCAAAACGTGTGTGACTAGTGTTATTGGAAACGAAAGCATAATTCATTTCTGCCATGTAATTAGATTATCTGCAATTATTTAACGTGACTGACTAGTTTTATTAGCAATGGAAGCATAACTCATTTCTGCCATGTAAGTAAATTATGCAATTATTTAACGTGATTGACTTAATTCAATTATGTTCTATTGGAAACGAAAACTTAATTCAATTATGTTCTGTCCACCAAAATCTATGTGCCATGCAAGTAGATTAAGTGCATTTACTTATAGTAAAGAATCAAATTCGTGTAGAGCTTTAATCTTACTGAATAGCAAAGCACAGGTTTCAAATACTCTATGATATCTGTAAGCCGGTGCTTAATCTAATACAATAAACTGAATACTAACAAGTACCATAGTAAAATAGTCTGCTGTGTGGGTTAGGAGACTGATTACTACCATTCTTTCAGACTAATCTCTGTATGATATAATTAGAATGAATGATGTACTGTGTGAGTAATTGAAGTAATGTAGAATTGGCAAGGTCAACTTTAGTGCTTTTTCAATACGAGATGATACCACCCTCTGCTGTTATTTCCATGACAGGTGTGATGGCAAGATTAGAAAGGACATCTAATCTGTAGTCATTGAACAAGAATTGAGCATCAAAACGAATAGAGAGTTCTTAATAAATAGGGGTTTGGATGTGTATTCTGGAGGCAGCATGAATAAATCAATCGTGAATGAATGAATGAAATGGGAATAATTAAAAAACGTTTTGAAACAGTTCAAACTCAATTGTAAATATTTTTCAAAAATTCCTTGCCTAACTTTTCATATTTAGATGAAATAAATTTTCTCTGTTTTTAACACTTTCATATTAAAAACAAACTGTTATTGTTTGTATAATTATATTCTTTTAAGTGAAATTGGAAAGAGGGAAAGTTTTTCTATAATATCAAGAGATGTCTCGTGTCAAGGTTTGGTGAATAAATGTTAAATACAATTGTTATTATAGTAGTAATTGTTAGGTATAGTGACGGTTGTAATTAGATTAGTGGAAACATAAATCATTATTAACAGTGGTATCATCTTCAACAGAAGAATAATTATTAAAATAAATTAAATGTAAGTAAAAAAAATTGTGATTTAAAATTATTATACAAAGATTTTAAATATTTGTATCAATTGTTAAATAGACAATATAATAAAGCAGGTAGGTAATTTTTACATAATCTAATATTTAAGATTTTAAAAAATATATATTTAATTGGATAGATATGAATGTCATCACAAATGTCATTTACAAAATAACATGATTTCAATGTCAAAAATGTATATTTATTATGATATGTATAATATTATATATGTCATTCAAGTCATTTACTGAGTTGATACAATTTATTAAAAAAAAAAAGCAATAATTTGATTTTTGCAATGAATATTCCTAACTTAAACCAATAGAGAAAAAAGGCAAATTACCTTTTTAAATTAATAAATACATAAAGTAATTGTAGACTATAGAGTTGTTGCCCAAATTTTTTAATTTTTTAATGTTAGATTCAATGAATGCATTAGTGGCCCATGATAAATTTAAATAGTCTTGATAAAAAACTATTTAACTTTGAAAAATTTCCTTTGAAGATAAATAAAGATTTTGAAATTCTTTTAATAATTTTACAAAAATTAGAATGATTAAAATATTGAAGTTTTTATTTCAACAAAGAGACAACAAGTATCAAACAATATTATATTGTAAACTAACAATAACAGTTGTAAGACTACCCAAAAAGGAATAAAAACAACTATAAATTATTAGATAGAAACAAAGTGACATTGTCACTAATTTAAATATTCTAATATATCTATTCACAAACTATTGTAATCTAAAAAAATTCATTGAGAATAAAAAATAAAATTGAAAGTGTTTTAATAGTTATACAAAGACTAGAATAGATATAATAATAAAGTTCATAATGCAGTCTTTCAATACAGAGACAACAACAAGTATCGAACACTATTAAGACTTTAAATTAACAATAACACTTGCAATACTACCAATGAAGCCCTTATTAACAAATTTTAGTTCAGTATTATCCTCCCTGATATGGCCTTCCTTAATCTGAAAGTATACATATGTTTGTGGGTAGTTAACTTGTGGCTACCTTAACTCCTAATTGAATCACTTATCATTATTACATTGGTATTTAGCTAGTTTGGCTGGACTTAAACCTATATATTCATATTTACATTGTCCATGGTATTATATTAAGCATAAAAGGGTATACATACAAGGTAGTGTGTCTTATTTTAACATATTGAGTATTGAATTCTTATTGAAGATTATTGGAGGTATCCCCCTTTAAGTGGATAAGGAGGTTTCCCCCTTGAAGTGGCATATTATTATAAATCATTTTAAAAATATTTCATATTATATCTTCTAGTGTACAAGTTAATTTCATTAGAAGTTGTATTAGATCTTGATCTTGGCATTATGAAGACAAGGATTTTTCACCAATTTTAGAGGTCATCTTTAAAATCACAAATCTCCCAAATTTGAGCAATATTTTTTAAAACAAAAAAAATTTAAAAATTTAAAAGGGGTTCTTATACCATATTGAAGCATATTCAATCAAATTTATCAAGCAACCAGTTTTGAATTGAGTGTGCTATTATAAAATTAGGGTTTCTACCCAATATAATTGAAAATCACATAACTAAATTAAATCTTAGAGAAATTCTTCCTAATTTTTAAAGTGTCTTTGAGAAGACTATTGAAGAGTATACCATATAATTTTTATGTCATTTCTATTATGTTTATGTTATTTATTAAAAATAATTATTTATTCTTATAATGACGGGGGCCACTACAAGGGGCAAAAAGAATTTTTCTAAATTACAAAAAAATCATGATAAGGATAGGGGAAAAGTGAGGATATGAGTCTTAATGATGAAATAAACAAGGTTGAGAAATAATATCATCATTTTAAGATAGATATATATCGAATGCAAGGAGATATGTAAAGTTTGAGAGCATATTTATCTAACATAAAGAGTATGTTAACTTCTTCTATGAATGGATCAAGAAATAATTTCTCAAGAAGAGAAGGTGAATCATCTAAGTTAGAAAATAGTGCTTTAAATTATAATTTTTTGGATCTACAACTTGGATGCAAAAAGTAGAGATGCGGAAATTTGATGGAAATGGTCCACTAACATGGATAAATAAAATGGAGAACTTTTTTGATGTCAAGTAGACAACATGGCATCCTTATATTTGGATCCAAAGCAATTCATTTGATATTGATGGCTTTGTACTCAATGATAGAAAAAATATCTCCCAGTCTCATGATCATTTTTCTCAAAGGAGATACAATCACAATATAACAATAGTGTGACCAACAACTTCTTAACTAACTAGCTAAACTTTAACAAACAAAATATGTAAAAGATTATATTTAGCAATTTGAAAATCTATCTATGAGAGTGGATATAATTATAGGGGAAAAATTGAATTTTTATGAGGTCTCAAAGACCACATTCAACATGAGGTGCACATGTTTAATCATACTTGTATGAATGAGTCTTTTATCTTAGTATGTAGGATAGAGGAGAAATACTTAACTTCTAGAAAGAAAGGGGTTAGTGGGATGAGAGAGAAAGGGTTCTAAACACCTTCTCAGCCTCAAAACATTAGATTAACATCACAAAAAGATTAAGGAGAATAGAGAAAAATGTTTATGTTTTAATTGTGATAGAAAATGTAGTCGAGGACATAAAAATAATGAAAGGAAGTTGTTCTATATTGAAGGTCTACGTGTGGAAGAAGAGGAAGAATTACATTATAAAAAAGTAACAAAGAATTAGATGATTCACAACCAATCATGTCTTGGCATGCAATTCTTGGTTTTACCACCCCACAAACACTCAAACTAGTGGGTTTCTTAAAAAAGGAGAAAGTAATAGTTTTGATAGACTCAAGAAGTACTCATAACTTCATAAAAAAAAATGGCTACATGTCTAAATTATTTTATATACCAATCTCCATACTTTCATGTTCTGATTGAAAGTGGTGGTATTACTATTTTTCAAGAATACGAGATTTCCATAATCCATCAAATAGAGAGAAATCTATTTCTAGATTTGATTGTGTAAAAATTTTGCACACAATTGAATTCATTAATATATTTCTCTATATTGTTAGTTGTTCTAAAAAATTTCATAGCATTAAGTTATCCATGAGATAATATCATATTGATTTTCCAATGTATTATATCTCCATGGGAGCATCAAATATTGTTTTGGGAGTACAATGGCTTAATACCTTGGGAGCACTTTAGATAAACTTATATGAATATTCATGATATTTAAATTAGAAGGAAAGATAATGGAGCTAAGAAGGATGCGAGAAAAATCCATACAAATGGTAAACTCTCATCAAATGAAAAATTTGCTAAAGAAAGGAGTGAGTGGATTTGTGGCCCAAATATGTTTATTGAAATCCTACCAATAAAATGCCTCTATCAATCCAGACCTACAAAAAAATATTTTTTATCAATCAATAATTTCTGGAGAGATTCCTAAAGGACTTCCCCATAAAAGGGATCATGATTATGCCATACAACTAGCACCCAGAATCCAACCACCCAATATTAGGCCTTATAGGTACCCATATATACAAAAAGACTGAAATTAAAAAGATTGTTCAAATGATAATAGAAGTAGGACTTATATGACATAGACAAAGTGCATATTATTCATGTGTTATAATGGTACATAAAAGGGATGATACATTCCATATGTTGCAAAACTATAGAGGGTAAAAGTACAAAGCTGTGTCACACTTTATAAAGGAAAAGGTCAACAACACACAAAATTTTTAACTTTAACGACATAAAAATGACATTTATGTTTAAAATTTGGAGATGATGTAAACTAATGAAATGTGTAAAAATGGATGAATTTTATGCCTATAATTTTTTAAATTTTTTTTGAACAAGAATTCACATAGTTTTTAAATTTTTTAAGTCCATTTTTTACTTGCTGAAAAATGCTGAAAAATGAGGGTCTTGTCCGCACCAAAAAAGTATATGCAAATAATCTTTTTTTCCTTTGATTTCAAAATATGTCATAGATAAAATGTACAACTAGTGCAGAAAAGAAGGAAAATTAGTTTTCAATTTATATTTTCTCTGTTATAACTACTCAAAGTCGAACATACCTGAAATTGGCAGTTTTTATCTCGCGTCAAATTTCCCCTATCAAATCTACACCATTCAAAAAATAAATTACACACTCTTAAAGATAACTCTCTCCTCTAGTGTTAAATACAAATTTTCAATTTTTTTGATAAGCTTTACTATTTTTTTCTATTTTTGAAGCATCTTGTTCTCGAATGTTAAAATATCTACTTGAAGTATTTTGAAATTATAATATATTAGATCTACTTAAAATACTATAAAAATTATATAATGATAATCTTGACTCTGTGCTCTAAAAAAGGGTATTTTTATATTTGTAAAAAAATATCATTAAAAATAGTAAGAGTTATTGAAACATCATTTTTGTGAAATAATTTTATTTCTTTAGTAATTGTTATAAAACATGCATTTAATAGATATTTCCAATTGGAAAAGATGAAGAACTTATCTAACTTAGCTAGAATGAATCTAGCTAGACCATATGTTTGATAAAAAACAATTTTAGTTATAAATACTCAAATTCAGTTGTGCTGATAAGTTGTCCTGAAATGTGACACAGCTTTGTGCTTTTACCCTAGAGTGCTCATCATGTACATTGTCAAAGATAAGTTTCCTATTATATTCATTGATGATTTATTAAATGAATTGAAAGGAGATAAGGTTTTTTACAAAGTTAGATGTTAAACTAGGCTATGACCACATTTGGATTAAAGAAGATTTTACCAAGACAACATTTAGGACTCATGAGGGTCATTATGATTTTTTGGTGACACCTTTCAATCTTCACCTAATATACCATCTACATTTCAAAGTTTGATGAACTCTATTTTCAAGAAAGTTTTGAGGAAGTTTGTGCTAGTGTCCTTTGATGATATATTAATTTTATAGCAAGGTGCGAGAGGAATATTTACATCATGTTAATATAGTACTAAAAGTTCTTTAGGATAACAAACTATATGCTAAGCCCTCCAAGTGGGATTGTGTTCCCAAGGAGGTGGAGTACTTAGGACACATAGTTTCACATAAAGGAGTAAAGGTGGATCCCAATAAAATTAGAGCTATTATATATTGGCCTGCACCAAAAACCATTAAGAAATTAAGGGGTTTTTTGGGTCTAACTAGGTATTATAGAAGAATTGTGAATAACTATGACCTCATGTAGTAGCATCACTCATAACTCTATTAAAGAAGGATTCATTTTAATGTGATGAATTAGATAATGAAGGATTTGAGACATTGAAGGAGGCTATGGTCACCACTCGAGTTCTTCATCTTCCAGACTTGACTAGGGATTTTATTGTGGAATTTAGATACTTCAGGTAATGGTATTGGAGAAATTCTCATGCAAGAGGGTTGACCCATTTCTTTTGAAAGTCCTCAAATAAAGGTTGAAAATCAAATCAAGCCTATTTATGAAAAGAAAATTCTAGCCATTCTTTATGCAGACAAAAAATGGAGAGAATACCTAATGAGAAGACAATTCAAAGTTAAGATAGATTATGATAGCCTTAAATATTGTTTGGAAGATAAATTATATTCTAAGGAGAAACAAAAATAGGTGATTGAGATGTTTGGGGTATGACTTTGAGATGTTATACAAGAAATGAAAGTAAAATATTGTGGTAGATGCATTATCTTGAAAAGGTGAAAAAGATGAAGCTTTATTATGTTCCATTTCAATATTACAATAAAATTGGGTAGAAGCTAAATATGAGTGGAAAAATGATATTTCCACTACTTCATAATATGAAACTAGAGCTTAAAAAGCAAACTAGAGCCCAACAAGAACAAACAAAAGTAAATTAGGCTCAAATAAGTGAACTTAAGATATGCATGCATGTGCAAACATGCACTCAAATATGCATGAGAATGTTCTTTGAGCATGTGCATAATTATTTTATGCAACAATACCAAATGTTCATTATGAGAAAAAAACTATGTCCAGGGAAAATAAATGCATGCTCTAACATGTTTCATAAATTGTATCTCCTATTTATTGGGTGCTAAGTGGTGATGTATTGATAATAAGTTTTTTAAATACTACAATGTTTCCAAAATTAAGTGCTCCAAGTCTCTAGTTTGTGATACTCGTGTAAAGGCTCAAACTTTGCAAGTATATTATAGCCTTTGCTTACTAAATAATACATTGCGTTGTTTTAGAGTGAAGGATTTTTCTTTCATCTTTTTTTACCATGTAATTCATTGATATATATATATATATATATATATATATATATATATATATATATATATATATATATATATATATATATATATATATATATATATATATATAATTTATTTCGTTAAAGCTATGTGATAAGTCTATTTTTTCCACATATGTTCTCTCATATATTGATGAAAGAAACATATTCTAAACTTTTTGACATCCAAAATCTCTTAAATAGACTCTTAGGAAAAACTGAGAACCATAATCACCACAAACATTTCCAATCGATAACTCATTTGTAATAATTTACATAATCTCAAAATTTTCCTGCTTTAATCTTTTAAATGTGGTCCCTAAGTAAAGTTAACTAACATTGATGATTATAACCTAGGAGAATGACTTACCAGGTGTAATAATTAAATAACCTAATAAGAAGTTACCCTTTTTTATCAAATTATGAAACATATTATGGCATGCCATAAGACATCTTTGAATACAAATAATAGGGCATTTTTAGAGCACTTTAGTTGGTGAGTGGATTAATGATAAGCCTATGTCAAGTGAAAAGAATATGTTATTTCAGTTTGTGGACTCATCATAGGATTTGGGTGTGAGAGGCTTGACATGTTGGATGGTTTTATTTTGTGATTTCCTAATGAAATATTTGATGGTTTTGTATATTGCATATGTTATTTACAAGCTGCTCAATGGTTATGTTTTGATAATGAGTTGTGTAAGTACTATATTTTCACCAAATTTATGTACTCAAAGCCTATGGATTTTTATAATCATGTAAAGGCTTGAACTTCACAAAATGTATTGTAACTCTTTTTTAGTTTGACATTTTTGTTTAAGGGTGAAATGGATTTTGAAGGGGGGCTAAAACCCTATACAAATTGATTTTGATGGGAGTTGAAATTCAATTACAAATAAATGCAAAATATAGAAGATGTACCAATAGAAGCCCAACAATTAGAAAAACAAAAATAACCTAAAGGAAGTTAAACAAGAGAATACCAAGCTACAATGACACTGGGCCTAAGACATTGAACCAAAGGGTTTTGACAAGATCCCATAACTTGAACAATGGGATTTGAAAAGGCTCACATAACCTTCCATTCATACAACCATAATCTCCCTTCTCCTTCTAAAGACTCCACCTCAATAGGAATGAGAGGAAATAAAATAGGAACAATACCAATATTAACCACCATGCTACTAATAATCAAAGAAAGGGCATCAATACCCCCCTTGTAGCAACATGTTGCCTCTCCCATACAAACATTCTCCACCTTAATAAGATAATTAATCCCCTCAAAAAGGAAAACAAGAGAGGAAGACAAAAAATTAAGATACAAACCCTTTATCCATCTCACAAGGAATGTCTCTACCTCCATAAGAGAAATTTCCACACCTATAGGAGACTGATTTAAAGAGGATATAGTAGAAGAAAAAAGGTCCTCAACAAAAAATTAGCAAAGTCAATAACAAGAGACCTCTTAAGATTCACCAAGGAGATATTATCTTCCAAAATACTAGAAGAGACCCTTGACCAAAATGAAAAATCTAAAACTGACCTAGATCAAATCAAGGCAATTAGATTTAGACCAAAGCCACACAAACCCAAAACATGTATGATAGAAGAATAAAAAAACTATCATACCCTATATCTCAAAGATACTAAAAATTAACAAGATCTCATCCAATAACACATGATAGAGAACCTGGGGAGAATCACCTCTATGACCATCACTTCTACCTCTCCACTCCAAGAGAACACTAAACAATTCTGCATCAGAGGAAGAGCCAACAACAACCAATATATAGTCAAACAAAACTAGCTCAATAACCATTGTGACTACAGCTCACAAACTTCCAACAAGAGTAATAGTGGACCACAACCCTCCATCAAAGTCATTATTTCTCTCCAAAGATCTATACCAAAGAACAAAAGTACATGGAGATAGAAATGAACTCACTACAATTCTAGTAGCAATCGAGTAAAAAAAAGCCTCCTTTCCATAACAACAAGGAAAGAAGAAACAAAAAATCTTAAGGCAACCCCAGAAAAGGAAGCCTCCTCCTCAATTGTGCCCATAAAAGAGATAAATAACTGCTAGAGCACAAGAGAGTAGAACCTCCATCACACAATAGTGCAGATTCACACTACCCACTAGATGATACACTTGAATATCCTTTACATGTACATAGACCCTTGAGCCATAATCTAGAATCATAAAAAGAAGTGACCAAGTGTGTAGACAAAGTGCTAAGAGATAGAGTAGATACTCACCATGCTGACCCCAAAATATGTTCCAACTATAGGCATAACGAAATGGAAAGAAAACCATGAAAGACTTTGTGCAAAGACAAATCAATCTTGGGAGGATTGCAACCCAAATCCCAAAGAGAAGAAAATAAAAATCCAATGGCATCGAGACCACCATTATTTTGATCCATGAAGTCTCTACCCCAAAATAGGAAAGCTTCATTGCAATTACCACTACAAGCCAAGAGGAAACCACAATATCTCGATCTAGTCACTAGAGACACCCAACAAAATAGGGGTGAAATGGATTTTGAAGGGGGCCTAAAACCCTATACAAATTGATTTTGATGGGAGTTGAAAACCAATTACAAATAAATGCAAAATATAGAAGATGTAACAACAGAAGCCCAACAATTAGAAAAACAAAAATAACCTAAAGGAAGTTAAACAAGAGAATACCAAGCTACAATGACACTGGGCCTAAGACATTGAACCAAAGGGTTTTGACAAGATCCCATAACTTGAACAATGGGGTTTGAAAAGGCTCACATAACCTTCCATTCATACAACCATAATCTCCCTTCTCCTTCTAAAGACTCCACCTCAATAGGAATGAGAGGAAATAAAATAGGAACAATACCAATATTAGCCACCATGCTACTAATAATCAAAGAAAGGGCATCAATACCCCCCTTTTAGTAACATGTCGCCTCTCCCATACAAACCTTCTCCACCTTAATAAGATAATTAACCCCCTCAAAAGGGAAAACAAGAGAGGAAGACAAAAAATTAAGATACAAACCCTTTATCCATCTCACAAGGAATGTCTCTACCTCCATAAGAGAAATTTCCACACCTATAGGAGACTAATTTAAAGAGGATATGGTAGAAGGAAAAAGTTCCTCAACAAAAAATTAGCAAAGTCAATAACAAGAGACCTCTTAAGATTCACCAAGGAGATATTATCTTCCAAAATACTAGAAGAGACCCTTGACCAAAATGAACAATCTAAAACTGACCTAGATCAAATCAAGGCAATTAGATTTAGACCAAAGCCACACAAACCCAAAACATGTATGATAGAAGAATAAAAAAACTATCATACCCTATATCTCAAAGATACTAAAAACTAACAAGATCTCGTCCAATAGCACATGATCGAGAACCTAGGGAGAATCACCTCTATGACCATCACTTCTACCTCTCCACTCCAAGAGAACACGAAACAATTTTGCATCAGAGGAAGAGCCAACAACAACCAATATATAGTCAAACAAAACTATCTCAATAACCATTGTGACTACAGCTCACAAACTTCCAACAAGAGTAATAGTGGACCACAACCCTCCATCAAAGTCATTATTTCTCTCCAAAGATCTAGACCAAAGAACAAAAGTACATGGAGATAGAAATGAACTCACTACAATTCTAGTAGCAATCGAGTAAAAAAAAACCCTCCTTTCCACAACAACAAGGAAAGAAGAAACAAAAAAGCTTAAGGCAACCCCAGAAAAGGAAGCCTCCTCCTTAATTGTGCCCATAAAAGAGATAAATATCCACTAGAGCACAAGAGAGTAGAACCTCCATCACAAAATAGTGCAGATTCACACTGCCCACTAGAGGATACACTCGAATATCCTTTACATGTATATAGACCCTTGAGCCATAATCTAGAATCATAAAAAGAAGTGACCAAGTGTGTAGACAAAGTGCTAAGAGATAGAGTAGATACTCTCCATGCTGACCCCAAAATATATTCCAACTATAGGCATAATGAAATGGAAAGAAAACCATGAAAGACTTTGTGCAAAGAAAAATCAATCTTGGGAGGATTGCAACCCAAATCCCAAAGAGAAGAAAATAAAAATCCAATGGCATTGAGACCACCATTATTTTGATCCATGAAGTCTCTACCCCAAAATAGGAAAGCTTCATTGCAATTACCACTACAAGCCGAGAGGAAACCACAATATCTCGATCTAGTCACTAGAGACACCCAACAAAATAGGGCCAACTGAAGAAAATTTAGGACATCTTCATATTAATTTGAATCTCCTCCTTCCTCAACAACGCCCCTTAAACTCCTTCCCCTCCCAAAAACCTAGCTTGGTTCCTACCACTCTCACTCTTCATATGATTCATTAGTACTCATAAGATTCGTTGATAGCATTTAAAGTACAACATTAATCTTATGTTGATTTTCTGTAGAGTGGGGGTTTTTCTTTCGAAGTAGTATAGAGGTTTCTCCATGGCCAACAGGTGCTTCCTCTGCAAAAAGAGGAGGAAATGATGAATCACCTATTCATACACTGTGAGTACATTGCTAACATCTAGCAGGGAGTTATTAGTAAAATGGGGATCTTGTGGGTCTTGGGTAATGATGTTCACCAGTTCACTAGCTGGCAATCCCCCTCCAATCACCCTCTCCTCTAGCTCCTTTGGCGTCTTCTGCCTCCACACATCTGCTGGACTATTTGGAAAGAAAGGAGCAACAGGATATTCAGGGAGTCTATCTCCCCGCCTACGACTTGCCTCTATCTTGGAACCAAGCTCCTATGAGAGAATTTTGGCTCAGCTAAGTGGAAACTCCCCTCGGCACCCCCCTCTGCCTGGGAGATCAATATGGCTGGTAATTGGAACTTGTTGACTAGCTTCACTAGGTTTGACAACTCCAGGTTGATGGCTAGGAATGCTACCTATTGGGTTGCCTTGCTCAGTGGTTGGACCAAATTAAATTTTGATGGGGCAACTAATAATCTCACTCAGGGTGGGGAGGTGTGCTAAGAGACCACAATGGCACTTGTCTCTTGGCTTATGCTGGGCCGCTTAAAAACTGTACAGTCAATCAAGTGGAAGGCACGACCCTTTTATGAGGCATTAAATTCGCCATTCAAATGAACATTAGGCTGCTAGAGATTGTGGGGGATTCCAAAGTGGTGGTGGAGGCTATTAAAGGGAGATCTAATGCGGGGTGGTGGGTGAACACCATAATTGTGGAGATCTGGGAGCACTTCTCAACAACCTCCAAAGCATGACTATTTCCCATACCTACGGGAAGGGAAATGCGGTGGCAGATTCAATGGCTGCCATTGGGCTTAAGCAAACCAGGCTAAATAAATGGGAGGAGATCAAGGAGCTACCAAAAGTGACTCAGCAGCTAATCGGGTGGGAGAAAAGCGACACCAACAATGTTTAAAATGTGCCAAGCTATCAATTTTGCTAAAGGCCCCACCTTGATTATGTGTTGGTGTAACTTGATGATTGTTGTGGTTATGAATAAGCATGCTCAAAACTCCATAAAGGTTCATAATTTCCTTTTATGTGAGTACATGCGGAAAGATAGTTGTCTATATCGGTAGGTAATTTTGATTACCAAGGACACTAAGGGAAACTCTAGCTTAACTCCTAATTATTATGCCTGCAGATCCGATAGATTTCATTGTACCGAGATCGACTCCCTAAAAACCACCCAAGGCTTGCTTTTTGTGTATAATTTCCTCTTAAAATGGTTAACTCAAAACAACCTATTTTATACTCTAGTTTACGAAGCTTGGCCCTGCAATTCTCAGAAAAATTATGCTCTGGATAAGAGGATAGCTGACATGGGAGGCAAAACCTTTCGCTTTGAGCTAGATAAAATTGATGAAGAGTTCACCTCCGACCCCCTGGTGACCCACTACTATAAAGAAAGTGGTATCTGGGGTTTCATGGAGTGTATGAAGGGAGGCCATGATGAGTAGATATCCAAGCAGTTTGTCTCCTCTTGGAGCAACATGAAGGTTTCTGTTGGGGGTATCCACTTTTAAATAAATGAGGAGGTTGTCGCTAAAGCGATGGGGCTTTCTATGGAAGGAAGAAAATATAAAAATACCAGCAGGATGCCAAACCTCACCAGCCTTAACCAATTCTTTAGGCAAGGGGAGAAACCTGTGAAGAAGTCTGGAGAATTCAATCGCAAGCTTCTCCTAGAGTTTTGGCCCAAGGTATGCCACATTGTTATGAAGTACTTTACCTTGGAAGGAAAATTTACTGTGTTTTACTATTACCATATACCATTCCTCAATCATATCAGGAATAGGGATCTCATTTCTATCTCATTTTACCTTCTCCACTCTTTAGAAAGAAACATCCTGGATATTAGGGAAAATAAAAACCCTGAAAAGTCGACCCCCATCCTCCACTAGGGCCTCTTGCTTTTCCTGTATAACTTTTATAAAGCTATCTGTCCTCTGCCCCAACCCCCCTCCATTGATTCAAGAGGTCACCCAGGAAGATTCTCCTTCGAAAGCCGGTAATCCCTCTCAATCCCCCACCCAGTCTATCCAGGATATCTAGGAAACTGACCTTGTCCCGAAAGATGACAAAGGCCACAAGAGATGCGTGAAAAACCCTTTTAAAAGGGTGGAGGAGTTAGAAGAGTCCCATGTCTCAAAAACCTTGGAAGCTAAGGAAATGAAAGAGACTGATAGCACCCCTGAAATCAAAAGGAAGCCCAAAAAAAGGAGGAATTTGGAAAGCCTGGTCAAGTTGGAGGTGGATTTGGGAGGCTTTGTCCGCCATTCTAACAGAATTGCCAAGGAGAAATGCAAAACTAGAATTAGAAAAATGGTTTCTGAGGAGAAATCTCTTTCAGAAGATGACACCTTTGCTTCCACTGAGTTGATTGAGGGCTCCTCTGATGATCACCCGAGCTCGCACAAGACTGGCACCACTCCCCCCCTGAACCACTAGCCAACTATGGAGGACATTCCTTGCAACAATAACCCACCCCCATCCTCCCCCCATGACCAACAGACCAAGTCTCCCCCTACTGAGCACAATTTTGTGGCTTTGGATGGGAATGACAGGTTTAAGGGATCCCTTAAGTTGAAGATTTCGGAGCTGGACGACGAGATCCTGGGCCTCAAACAGGACATGCAGGACATCAAAGCTCACATTGCTGATACAAAAAAGTTCGCCCTCAAAGTCATGCACGCTTCAGTGGTGACTCTGTGCATTGTGCAGGAGAAGTTGGCTGGAGGCAAGCTGGAGGCTGATGAAGATAACAAAAACCTCTTCCTGTTCCTGTAGGAGGAGTGGGTCGTGACCTTGATGTCCAAACATCTGGGTAGGAGACCCTAGTTGTCACTACTTCCATGAGGTTTTTGTTTTGGTTCGGGCATGATGGCCCTAGTTTCTATTTTTTGCTTTCCTGTGTTAAGGTTACTTTATCTAGTTTTTGGACTAGCCCTACGTGGCATGATATTGTTAATATGCTTTTTACTATCTGCTTAAGATACTTTGGTTCGTTATTTTTTAAAAGAACTATTAATTTTATTTTTGATAGAAGCAGACTAGACAACATTCTTTCTGCTGACTTACTATTGTTGAACTGCTATAGGACTAGTACTATTAATATGTTGTTAATGTGCTTCTAGTCTCTCTGTACCACGTTTTTTTCTATCAAAAACAAATGTATTCTACATCTCTATTGCCTTTCATTTTAACATCCAAAATCTCTTAAATAGATAAGGCAAACTTAAGAACCACAATTGCCACCAACATTGTGAATCGCTAAAATCAATTCACAACATATATTTACGATTACTCACTTTAATCTTTTAAATATGATTTTTTCATCTATTTTTATTAATATACTACAAGTTATTTTCTTTATAAGAATGATATGTGTGACACTAATTCAATAAAAAATTTGACTTTCACTTCATAACCGACTGATCTATAACGATAACCCACCAAACACGTCTCCTCCACGCAACAAGCTCTTTGCATTACTGACTGGTGTGTCTGTCGTAGTAGGTTACGTGAATGGCGGCAGCGATAGCGAGGAGGAAGGTCTAGCCCAAGTAAAGCCTTAAAAATCACGATACGAAACGGCCGTCATACGCCACGCAATAATATCGGAAGAGAGAGAAAGATGAGAGTGGGACATGCATAGGGCGTTTGCAATCAATTCGGCAGCAGACTATGAGAAAAGGCGAGTTTTCCGAAGTCAACAAATGATAACGATCTACACCATAATCACCACCAGAAGGACAAAAACAAAAAGAAAATCAATCATCTCGACCCTTCTCCCGATTGCAATCTTTGTTGTTTGTGTTCGATTGAGCTTCAAGTGGCTCTTTCATTCCTCTCTGTACCCATCCCTACTAACCCAAATTCACTTTATGTCAAATTAAACATTCATTTAGCTGCTCTTCTGACAGGCGACCCCAACTCCCAACTCCCAACCTTCACATTATTCTATATTCTCCATATACCCACTAACCTTTTACCCTTCCCTTCCTTGTCGCTTCGCTCTGCCCGCATGCCCACTTTCTCCCCTCCCACTCATCTGACCACTTATAAACAAAAAGAAAAGTGGTTTCCATCAATACATCAGAGAATACCCAGAAGACAGAAGGATCATGGAGAGCTTACCCAATGGCAACACCATTAATCCCATGCCTATGCAAACCATGTTCATGCAACACCCTCACCCTCAACAAGGCTTACCGCCCTTCAATGAAAGCGTCCAATTTGAACCCCATGATTTCATGCCGCGCAACACCTTCGCCCATTCTGAGCTTCTGAACCAGGGAAGCCATAACCATGCCTACGACGCCCATGGCCAATGCTCTTCTTCTTCCTTCATCTCGCCCTCACCCACATCTGCTTACTTTGCAGGATGTTCTTCCAGATCGATTATACCAGACCTCGCAGGCGCACCTCCCCAACCCTCCCAATCCTTCGACCATGACTTCCATTCCACCACAACCGCAGATGTTAACACTGACCCCAAAAACGTGCAGAGTTTATGGTAATATGTTGTTCACTTTATTTGGTGTTTGCTCAAATTAGGGTATGAAATCCTATGCCAATAGTCATAACCCTCGGCCACTGTAGCAGTTCTTGGGTAGCTTCATAACTTGCAGTTTATTAGATAGTGAATGATTGATTGATTGATTGAAGGTCGCCGGCGGGCAAAGTGAAGCCGAAGACGAGGAGAAAACTGAGGGAGCCCAGGTTCTGCTTTCAAACGAGAAGCGAGGTGGATGTTTTGGATGATGGATACAAATGGAGAAAATATGGACAGAAAGTTGTGAAGAACAGCCGTTATCCCAGGTACTTTTTTATCTCTCTCTCGCCTAACACTGCTTTTATTTGTGTCTCTGGATGTGGGCATCACAGGGTTTATTATTAATCTGGGTACTCAAATGTTACTCGCCTTTATAAATTGCAAATTATACCAAAAGTAGAAGAAACCGATTACTAGACTGAACAACCGACAGTATCCATTAATGGCCAACGATAAACGTTCCTCCCTTACCAAGGAACTTACCAAGGAATTGAGTTTGTGTTTCTACAAATGAATGGGAATCCATTAACAGTCGTAGAAAAACTATCAAGCCGAAGTTGAGAGTTTTTTTTGGTGTCCCCAAACTGCTCTCCACTATAATTTTCAACTGCAGAATGTACAATAACTGTATGCTTTCTAATCTAGATTATATCCAAAATGCAATATCATGAGAGCTATAAGTAAAACTTGAGCTACACTTATATAGCTTTGACACCGGATTTAACAAATGTTCGATAATCTTTACTACAGTGGAAAAGACACATAAACAGCGCCCTAGCTAAATCATGTTTGTGCTGAAACTGCAAAAATGATAAAAGATTTAGAATTAAACTGAAGAATTAAGGAGCATGGTAGTCGGCAATCATTCAGGTGAGACGACAATTCGTGATAATTGCATATTGATTAATATACAAAGGTGAGGAAAAAAATACAGAAGCATTTTAAAAATTAAAATTTAATATTCAAGGTAAAGTATTTGTATTCTATTATATATATATGAATGGAAGGATTATGGTGGAGTGATAAGCTTCTAGTTAGAAAAACTGTGAATCTGTAGAACCTTAAACGGATTTCATAAAAGAGATAAAATCTTCAGATATATATTAAAAAGAAATTAAAAATATAATTATTTAATATATTATGTTGCATTATCAATGGCCAAATGAAATTGTAATGAGGGATTAAATGAATTGTAAATTTTTATTAAATAAATAATAGTGAATATCATAGATTAACATATTTAAAGATTAATTTCTAAGAAGTTTAATTGTAGAATATTTTTTAATAAGAGAATACAATATTAAACATCTTGAATAAATGACCACTATTCTATCAACTTACTTCAATATCATATTAACTTAAAATATTAGATCAACATATATATTTAAATTTAAAATATAAAAGAGATGAAATGATGATATATTCTTATATTAGTATTTGTTAAAAGATATTTTAAAATATATACAATCAAAAATTAACACTTCAAATATATATTTTAAGATATTTGTCTTTTTTAACACTTCAAAAATTAATGAAATAACTTATAAAATTAGTTTACATATTATTACATTAAAATAAACTATATAATATTGTGTTATACATCACTTTAATTTAAATATTAATTTTAATCTAGACAACTGTTATCTACTGTAATGATCTGTCCTACTTTGTACTAGTTTTATTATTGTGAACTCGGTGGGTTGAAGCTCCACTTCCCCACTCCTTCTTTTGTACTTCTCTTTTTGATCAATCCATATATAATTCAAAAAAAAAAATTAATTATTATTTTAATTAAAATATTTTTATCTTATTCTTGGTGTTGTATGAGATAAATATAAATTTTACAAAATTTTCAAATCATATATCTAATATAAATAAATGTTAACATCATCCTATAGTGACATGTCATGATGAGAGTTAAAGAAATTCAAATTATTATATATCAAGACATGAAAATATAAAGGTTGTGTGACTAGAATGTGCATCTAATAAATAGATATATCAAAAGAAAGTAAAATTATATCATTTTAAAGAATATTTTTTATTTTAAAATTAAAATAGATTTTAGAAATATTAGTTTAAGATGTGATAGGTAAATCTATTCTTTGAAAGATACATGTAAAAGATGTTGAAATATATCAATCTTGAAACATTTATTTCACTTGAATCACAAATATAATTAAAAATAAATAGTTCAAAATGATATCTCTTATAAAACAAGTTGCACATGTTTTTCTAAATATATGTGTAACATTCATAAATATAATATATATAGTTAAGTAATATTAAAAGGTTAAATTAATAAAACATAAAAATGTTTATTATTAATTTAAATAAGATCTATTGACTCAAATAATTATTCTTTAAAAATATATATTATAAATTAAATAGAGAACAAGGTAGTGTATTAATGTGAATAGAGACAAAAAAATAAATTATTTCACAATATCATTTATAATATATCAAACATTTGCATCTTTCAAGATTATAGTATGTACAAAGTTATAAGTCAAGATTTACTAATTTTACATAATATAATATATGCTATTAACTATTTAATGTATTATTTATCTATTATACTGATGATCTTAGAACTCTTGAATGTTACTTTATGGAATCTTTAAATATTGCCATAGGTAACCTGATATTCTATTTTATCGCATGAACCGAGTTTAATATATATAATTAAACAATAATATTCAAACTCCTTTGTACTCATTAACCTTCCAATACTTTATTTTCCTACCTTTCTTATGCCAAACTCAAATTCAAATAATTGACCATCCCACTTGTTTGACCTTAGCCAAGATAATCTATAATAGTGGTAATTTTTTTTACCTTCCTATATTCTCAAGAATACCTTTCTTGTCTCGCATCTTCCTATTTATTCCTTTTGAGAAGGTCCAATTGATATAGATATCAT
The DNA here is from genome assembly GCA_027943335.1 of Chamaecyparis obtusa. Classification (NCBI taxonomy): domain Eukaryota; kingdom Viridiplantae; phylum Streptophyta; class Pinopsida; order Cupressales; family Cupressaceae; genus Chamaecyparis; species Chamaecyparis obtusa. The sequence goes on along the minus strand of BSBK01002347.1, from coordinate 1,691,085 downwards.
TTTTAGATAATTGGTCTTCTATTTTGATGTACACCTAGGATAAGGTAAGAAAAGAACACTTCAAAAAATTTATGATATTTTTACTTTCTTACCTTAGAATCAAGTATGTGATGCATACTTGTCAAGGATCTTCTAACCATGCTAAAATATGGTGATAAGGGCCTATTCTTTATCATGGGCTAAAAAATTCACTAGTCCATACTAATTAATAAATGATCTTTGATATTAATATAAAGCAAGAAGACTCTTAAGAACACAATTCATTATAGTTTAAACAACTTCATAGTAAATTATATCTTAACTAGGTTACATTAGATGAGACACTTTTATATATTTTGGATAATTACTCTAATCAATTATCACCTAGGAAGGGTACTTTTATCCCTAAGGTTTAGAATTATCTAACTCAAGTTTGTTAACTTTCTTGTTATCCTACTACCATGGATTTTCTATGGCTACTTTTCAAACTAAGGAGGATAGGGCTCAAGTGTTTGAAGAAGGTATTTGGCTATGGGGAAAACGCTCTCTTTCTCTTAGGCCTTGGTTCCCTTCATTCAACCCTCTTACTGAATCTATTAGTATTGTCCCTACTTGGGTTAGACTTTCTTATTTTCCTCTTTAGTTTTGAACTAATTCTTGCTTTGAATCTATTTCTATTGGAAGGTTTGTTTTGGCTAATGATTCTTCTCTTCTTTATGGACATCCCAATTTTTCTCACATGTATGAGAATTCCACTTTTTCTTGCATTTTTTATGGATATTGACATCTCACAAGATCTTTCTGGAGAATTTGTCTTGATGGTTGGGGATAGACCTTGGTCTCATATTCTTGATTATGATGGTCTTCCTTTTTTCTATAGGTTATCTGGCTACAGACTATCATATAAATTTTGTTGTAATAATGCTACTTGGTGAAAAAATGCTCTTCGTGAGCATCTTATTGTGGGTATTATTGATGATGATTCTAGGGATGAGAATTTGGATAGTCCTATTGATACATTGCCTATGGAACTTCTTGTTTCCAGTAAGAATGTGGATTTGGGTTTAGCTGGTGTAGATTTTCCCATTATTGGTGGTTTGTCATTGATAGATGTTGTTGGTCAGCCATCTATTTATGGTTGGTTTTAAGCATATTTTTTCCAGCAAGCATGAGAATATGGTTATGGTTGCTCCTTCTCATCCCTTGCATGTTTGTCTTCTGGCATCCCCTTTCTCTAAACTCCTTCAAAGGATGATATATCATGGATGGTTGTACACAGAAGGAAGAGAGGTTTTCCAAGACATTTTGTTGTCTCTCATCTTTGGTCAAGGGTGTTCATGGTGGTCAAAAGGTGACAAAAGTGGTATAGTTTCCTTATCTTTAGTTTCCAGCCTTCCATTGTTTGTAATGAATTTCAAGTGCCCTTTAAAACTCACTTGTGTCTTGTTGTTGGTTGGTTGTAGTTTGTCCATGTTCTGTCTTTAAGAAGCTTTTTGTATGAGGGTTTAAGATCCCAGCTAAAATCTAATTGTACTAGGTTTTAGGTCTCATTCTAACCTATTTTCCTTTAATAAAAAATTTCTAGTTATAGACATAGAGTAAAACTCAAGGTCACCTAAATAAAAGATGTCAGTATTCCATGTATGATCTTGACCTAGCATTTTTTCTCATAACTGAGATAGTGTTGAGTCAACCCATAGGTCAAATAACTATCCCTATATATCTTGAAGATAATATATATAGAACTTATCAGACAAGCTTGCTCTTGACTTGAAGGTTGTAAATCTAACCTAAGGATGCTAATCTTGACCCCAATGTTGTTATCCTTAAGAGAATTTTTCTATTTATTTTTCTTGAATTAAACTAAATTCTATATTTTGATTAAAATTAATCCTAATAACATTATGTATCACACTTTTCCTAAATCAATAAACAAAAATAGGAAAATGTTATTTTATATTAAAATGATAAGAAACATATTGTCCTTCTCTTTCATTAAAAAATAATGTGTTTGAATTAGGACTAAATTCATTACATTTTTATTATTCCTCTAAACTCTATTCATTCCTTTAGATGAAACCCTATCTACATACATTGATTGGGTGCTCATTATTCCACTCTAAATTTAATAAAATATATGAATATATTTAATTGGCATTTATACATTCGTGTGTGTGTGTGTGTGTGTGTGATGGGTCTGCTTATCCATCCTATTGAATTATTGATTTAATGTAGAAAGATCAAACCATCTTCAAATTAAGTAAATATGTAATAAGTTAGCAATTCATTACACCACCATTCTAAGTTAATGAACATATTTCATTTGTTAAAGTAATAGTTAATCAAAATAATATGCCTTCAATTATTTTGTCTCACATTTATGTTAATATTTATTTTATTGATTAGCTTTAAAACTTAATATATAATCTTATACTTGTAACTAAAAGAATATATTTTACTTCAAAATAGAAGTTAAAATATTAAAAACTATATGATAATATTAATTTGAGTAAATTGAGAATAATGCTAGATATCTACATTCCTCATGAATAAACTCATATAATATTTTTTCATAAGTTTTGGAAACCTATAATTGTATTAATATAGAAGATCTTGTATTCATTTGAAAAGGTGAAAGCACTAAATCAAACCAAAATACATCATAAAAAAGAAAGGAAAGTTCATAATTAGAAGTCTCAAAATTTACATAGAATAAATAGATCTATGACAAAAATTAAGAGAGTTGGAGGACTAATTGCTATCTTCCTCTTTACCAATAGAATCAGTATCCAAGAGAAAAACATCAACCACTTGTAATGAAGAACCTTCTTCATGATGTGCTACCATAGGGAAAATCAAAGGAGTGCTAAAACTCTATTTAGGAGCATGGGCTTTAAGGAGACTAATAACATAATAAGTGCAGTTTGCCTTTTTTCTTTAAAAAAATTAAGAGCATCGACTTCCTTAATGTAGAACCTTCCTCATGACTAAAACTCTGATTGTATTAATTTAATTCCTTATAACTTATAAATTTGTAATCATAGATATATGAAGAAATCTAACACGCCTATAATTTTAATTTGTTATAGAAATAAAAAAATGAAACAAAAATTATATTCTTCTTGAAATCTTATGATCCTCTTATATTCTAAAATATAGAATATAAGTATATACTAAATATAAATATGATTTAGTTCATAGATAGTCAAAATGTTAAAAACCTAAAATAAATACTACTAAATTGATGATTTTAATTTTAATTTTAATATATTTATAATCTTAAATTAATATTTTATATACAGTTAACCTACATAAATCTATTTTTTAATTTAATTTTATTTTGAATTATCATAATAAATTTCTTTTCAATAATAATTTTAAAAGAGCTTATACCAATTCTCCTTAAAAAAAAATTAAAATATGTTACTTTTTTAAATTTCTTCTATTTCTTTTCCTTTTACTACATATTTTTTTAGAAGCCTCTCTTATTATGTGTATTCTTTGGATCTTGGAAATGAAAAGGAATGAAACATATATTTGTATTTATATAATATAAAAAAAATAAGGTATTAGTATATTCTTAATTATATTTACTTAGTTATTTTAGACTATTGTTTGAATTGCAACATATGCATGTTGGTTTTAAAAATTATTTATAAAAATAATTATCAATATTTATAATATATATGATTGATATGATTTATGAAATTTATTAAATATTATTTTAATAATTATAAATATATGTTAATAAGATAAGGAAAAAATTAAACTATCATTTTATTGAGGATAAAAGGAGACCTACTTTATATCTTCATTTAAGTTAAAGGACTAATCCAATATAAGTGATTCTATGACTTGTTTATTTACTCACATTTTCAAATGATAGAATCTTTGGAAGATCATCTCATGAACATTTCAGATGATAGAATCACATATTTTTTTGGAATTTTCCAATATTTATTATTATTTGATTTAACTATTTGACTTATATAACTTCTATACATTTGATAATAAAAATACTAATAATAAATTTCTTTAAATATTTATATCTTAAAAATCTTCTTTAATCCACAAAAGTTACCTAATTAAATTTATTAAAATTATTTAATCAATCTCACATTTCATAAGACTCTAATATTCCAACTACATGAAATATTTTATCATTTTTAAAATTATAATTTTATAATTCAAAGAAAATTATGTAATATATTATTACATAATCAATTTCACGTAATCTTTTAAATACCTATCAAATTTATTAAAATGATTAGTTTTTCTTTTTCAAATATTTTATATGAAAAATTAAAATATTTACCATATAATTTATTACTTTTATTATTTTATAAGAAATTTAAATTATAAATATATAAATTATATATATTAAATAAATTTAGTTACATATTAATATTCAACTAACACTAATAAGGATATTGCATAAATTCATTGAATTATTTATTTAAATGTATAAATTTTAAAATATATTATTATACATTTTAATTTAATATTTAAATGGTTTTGAATATAATATATAAAATGATAACAAATTATTTTTATATTTGAGATTTTAATTATAAATAGATTAACAATCATTAAAAATTTAAATAGAAAATTATGTAAAAAGTTATTCTAGAATTTATCAAATGGTAGTAAAGTAGTGAAATTAATGTTTTGAATGCGATTGTAATTTTATAGAAATGAAGTTGTTTTCAAATGCTTTCAAATTGCAATTTTTAAGGAACAATTTTTCTTGCTTGTTAATTCTTGTGGAGGATTATCAATGATATATTCCCTCCTTCAAAGAAGGTTTATCCATGATCTATTCTACTCTAAATCTTAATAAAATAAATGTAGTTTCTATGGTGGCAGAAAGATTAGAAGTTTGGGTGGATATGCATGAGAACAATATTAATGGTGTTTGAAATTGGACCATTTCAACTTATTTAGAGGCCACCAGATCTAAAAAAAATCTCCAAGGGAAGTTGATATAGAAAATTATCTAATATTTGAAGGTCCATTCAAAGAATAGGTAAGCCCATTTAAATAATTTTAGATGATGATAAAAAAAGATAGTATAAACAAGGATGTTTTTTACAAAGCATGGGTTAGTTAACAAGTTCAAAGTTACTTATAGACTATCCTCTTTGATCTACATTAATGGATCACTAAATTTTGGTGGTCCATTATGATCTAGAAATCTTGAAATCTATCCCTATGTTTGTGGTTTCTTCATTGTTATTGTTGACAACATGTAGGATTTTAATTCCATCCTATTTACTCTTTGGTCATGGGACAACGCTTTCTATTGTTGAATTCACTGCTCACTTGATTTTTGTCCCTCCATAAAATCCTTTAATACTAGTCCCATTGGGGTACATATTCCTAATCTCCCTCTTCATTTTTGTGTTGAATATCATTTTGAAACTATTGATGACTCTTTGGAAAACCCTTTGGCTATTAATACCAAATATTTTGATTTAAGCATACAACTTATGTGTGCAATGTGCATATTAGTAGGTCTTGACACTTCGAAAGATCTTCTATTAGAAATAATTTTAAGCATTAATGATCAATGTTTGTCCCAACCCCTGGATTGTAAGGGATTTCCTTACTATTGTAAAACATATTTTTTCGTATTAGCCACATTGTTGTAGAATGTCCTATCCTCATAGATGAATCAAACTAGAAAGACACACAGTGGAAAGATGTTTCTCCATATCATTATAAATTTTTAATAGTCCTATGGGATAATAAGAACCTTCTCTTGAGCCTTTACAAGATAGGAGTGATATAAATGTGCAATAGGATTCACCTATGTTTAATAAAAAATCAACAGAGAGAGTTTCAATTGTGCCAAAAAATGATCAACTGCAATTTATGGATGCATATAAAAAAATAATCCAATGACTAAAACCCCTCTTTCTTCTCATATAACTTCAAAGACACATAGTGAAGATCAAAGCATTGGCACATGGAAAGTGACCAGTGTGAAAGAAAAAGAAAGGCTCCTACAAAGGGAATGAGGCTTGTCCCAATATGCATCTATGGTCTCACTCCCCCCAAAAATTATAATTCTTCCAAGCTAAATTAGATTGTTTATGTTGAGATCCTAATTTTTACGATCCTTTTGGTTAACATTATGTACCTTTAGCTACACATATTTGGTTCTCGATACAAGTAGTCAATTCTTGACATATATTATTTTAATATTTGTATAGAATCTAGGTTGTTATACCTACTAACCAATCAAAAAATGATAACTAAGAACAAATTAGATTTTATTATTATTTAAATTTAAATTTGATCAATCATATTTATATATTATATTTTTATAACTATTACAAAAGTAATAATTTATATTATTTTAATCATAATATGAAATAATATTTTATTAATTTAACAAATATTCAAATAATAATTTATTAAATAAATTATTAAAGGACTAATTTATATTTATAAGAGTGGGAATTTTCCTTATAAAATAAAACTCTTGTACACATATTTATGAATAGATTTTTAGAATTAAATAATAATAATATCACATTTCTAAGTGAAATTTATTGAATTTTTTAATTATGTAATGTCTTTAAAAAAAAAATTATAAATATGTATTATTATTAATAATATTTTTTATATTAAAAATCGAGGGATCAAAAAGAGTTTATATAGAGATAAGGGGGAGGCAACGCCTTAACCCACAAAAGTACTAGAGCGAATCAATACATCACAGAAGTTAAAAAGTCATCCAATATCAAGAGTCACAAAAGTAACAAAGTAGGTAACAGTTCTCATGATAATATTCACAAAAAGAGATCAACAAAAAAGTTATCCTATTGAAGAACGTCATCAAGATTTTCCACCCAAGTTGTCCAGCCTTGAGAACCCTCCATCCAGACCACCTTCTTCAACTCCAGGATATGAGTAAACATCTCGAGCTTGTCAAAGTAGAGACCTCTATTTTCTCTAATCTCCCTGATCAACTTCTTGAGAGCATCATCAAAAGCAGTCTGGTTTTCTGCAATGCTAGCCCACTCAAAGCCATCTTTCATTTCATAGATGAACATAGTAGCATGTCCATCTTGGAGGAACCGCAACAAAGTTTCCCTTTCCAAATTCATCACACAACAGACCTACACAACAATTTTAAAACGAATGAGTTTTCTAAGAAATCTAGTAAGAGGTCTACCATTACCTTGAAATTTTTCCTCATTTCTAAATTTCTAGATAAACTAAAGGATGAAAGATGAAAGGATTTGACAGAATAGATTAGCATCTTTTTTAAGCCCATGAATGAAACCAGTAATAATATCAAGAGTACAAACATGCTTAGTAAGAGATATCCCAAACATCAACCAGACTTCTCTGGCAAAGATACAGTAAAAAAAAATGTGTCTCATAGTCTCAAGCATCCTACAAATAGAGCAAGTGTCATAAGCAGCAAGGTGGTTTCTAATAGGCAATCTATAAAGCATGAGTTGCCACTTGAAGCACTTGATCTTCGGGGGATGGGAGATTTCCAAAGCTTCTTAAAGGTTTTATGCCAATCAGAAGGGCTAGTATCAATATACCAAAGGGAATTATTATGATCAGTAACTGAGGTGTCTAGTTGACCAGCCTATAAATATCTTTGGATTATTAATAATATTGATAAATATATGAGTATAATAGAAGAGTTATCACAGGGAGGCCCATGGCCATCAAACTCATATACCAGACCCTTACAAATGATATGGATGGGAGGCTGAACCACCCTTACAAAAGATGTGAGTGACATTTAATGGGACATTTCAAGTCAGATTGCCATGCCAAGAAACATAGTAGATGAAGCACATTGAAACTAATCATTAAGTAGTGCACTGACAACAGACACAATTGAAACAGATGAACCATTATTCACTGCAATAGGCAACACTCTTGTCATAATCAGTAATGTTTGCACATGCCTACACTCAATAATATCATTAAATCCCTTTCTTCATTATTTATCAGTCACTGCTGGATGGGAAAATAACAGGTGAAGAGTTGCATCGATTTTCTACTCATTCACTAAGCTTTCTTGGGTGAATGATCGGTCTGAATGGTGAGCGATGTCTTCCTCTAATCAATAGATGAAAAGGGCGAATGAAGAAATGGCCTTAGAAAAGTCGATTAGTGCAGAGTTATGTCTACATGGCTAGGGGCCTTAAGCAGGTATAACAGATCTCTAGAAGAATATTCATTGATGTGCAATGAACGAAATTTGCAAAATAGCTTCATACTTATTTGAGTCCAAGGATACTCATTCACCTTCAGAATAGTCTCACCCAAAAACATCTTCGATAAATCAATATCCACAATGATATGGGCATAAGAAGTATGGGAGAAATCATGTGAATCCCGAGTCCATCTTATGGAAATGACCTAACACATTACCAATAACCTCATAAGCTATTTTACACCAAAACTATAGGGAAAGATAGATGAGTTAATTACCCAAATAGGAAAAACATCAATAGATTATTTTAACGCGTTAAACAAGGGCATAGAAGGATGGAGAGAGACCATTTCCAGTCACCCATAGCAAGAATAGTCTCACAGTCTTCAGAGGAGGAAAACACATACAACAATAAACCATGAGCACAAAGGTAGATATCGACTTACCTTCTATTATGGGAGTCTCTTAATTAGCAACATAGACAAGATGTACAAAAGTTTTAAAATAGACTTTCCATGGATACAAATCTAGGGCATTTCCACTTAAAATTCTTTTAAAGACGTATTGCTTTTATAACACTCTCGAATTTCGAAGATGTGGTGTTTGTCTCTTAATTAACAACACAGACCAGATGTATAAAAGGTTTTAAATAGACTTTCCATGGACTTACAGCATTTCCACTTAAAATTCAGTTAAAGACGTATTGCTTTTATAACACTTTTGAATATAGGACATGTGGTGTTTGTCTCTCATTGAAGAGACGTTTGGGAAACGACCATAGGAAAGTTCTGTAACGTCACTTTTCTATATGATGATTGGCGACTCAGAGTTTGCATGTTCTTAGTGGGGAAACACCTACCGATGTGGGTCATTAAGATGATGAAAAGTCTTCTCTAATTACTGTTGATCATTACTTTCCCCACTTTTCACCATTTGGATCCAACGCTCGAATCCCCAGAAGGAAAACTGCCAAGGAATCGTGTTGGACAAAAGCCGATTAGGTTGTTATGCATACTTTCTGCATTATACGAAGTTTCACATTATGAGTCGGGTATTGGAACGTCCTATGTAATTGTTTATTGAAACCTTCGCGCGATCTTCAATGGAGTAGCGGAGATTGATTAAACGTAAGGGATAGTAGCAATATTTTAACACACACTTCTTTTTTTCCTTGTTTTGTTTCATTATCATGTTGAACGACCCAATTTTACTCCGCCTTCATAGAAAGCAGCGATAAACATCCAATTTTAAATTTTGGATCACTCAATTCACTGCGTCTTGATTGTCTGTAGTTCATCACTTACAATCTTTCTCAGCTTACATGATCCAGTCATAGTTGGGTGCTTTTGTTATTGGTGCGGACTGCAACTACAGAAAAAATGCATATCATTTCACGTTGCATGCAGCCACTACACAAAGAGCAGATACATGCAGAAAACATATTACGTGCATAAGGTGTGAACAGATTAAAAAGGGAAAAGATCAACCAAAGTTTATTGTAAACATCTTTATTCTCCCTTTGATGATCAACAAGGTGATCTCTAGCTGGTGTTTCAAATTTATGTAACGTTCCTTTGGAAGAGTTTGGTGAAGATATTAGCAATCTATATAACATCTTTATTCTCCCTTTGATTTAGGATAAAAATTATAGCTTCACTTACCCATCTTAATAAATTCTCGAATGAATGACGTTAAAGTGAAAACTTGTAGCTACAACAACAATAAATTCTACCTTATTTGAAAGCAGTCATGTTCCCTGGTTCCTCCTACTCAAAAATATACCTCCAGATTCGAGTGAGAAAATATAACCAAACATTGATTTTCTATGATTTACTAAACTAGCCTAGAGTTTTTGTAATCCATTAGTTCATAATTTCCAGCGGAACAATAATCTAATAATTTTAGAAGTATTAAAATAACATGTTTATATTCTAGCTACACTAGAACCTTAATAGTCATCTAGAAGGTGTATATTTTGATTTAATTGAATAAACTTTCATTAAATATTCTTCTAGTGTATAATTTTCATATTAGAATTTTGGCTGGAGGAAAATAATGAGGAAAAATGAATTTATGTTGTGAAATTTTTAGCACATTCATTCTTATTTTGAATATTCATTATTTCTGCACAACTTTTAATTGATATTAGAACTTTGGCTAAAAGAAAATAATGAAGAAAAATGAATTTCAATTATGAAATTTTTAGCACATTCTTTCATATTTTGAATTTTCATTCTTTTTTAACAATTTCTTATAGATATTAGAATTGTTTGGCGTTCTGGTAACTGTCCAATTCAGCGCGTTAGTCATCCTCTATTTGTCTTCTGTTTCTACATCTCAAATTCTGCTCCTGTCCATTCAATTGTATAAAAATGATCAAATATTCATTGCAACACTAAACTGTTTGTACTTCTGTCTTCAGTCTCTCAATTTTTGTGTGACTTAGTGCCTTCGTTCTTAAAAATGTTTTTGAATCTTCTTGTCTTCAACCCACATATTAATTTGTAACCCATTTCGTTGTCTAAATTCGTGTACCCATATGAGATTTCCCACATGCCCTTAACGCTTGTATTTTCTTTTTCTATGTGCCGATTGTTTAAACCATCTATCTATTTGCAAAAATTGTGCCCTTTTCATTTAATGTATTGCAATCTCTGATGTTTATCTAAAACCTGATACCTTTGTTGTTTCATATGCCATTTTTTGGAAAAAACAAAAACCCTCACAGAGGATCTTTGTGCTTTGCTTGCAAAGTAGAGATATGTAAAAAGATATAAAATTAATGGTGAATAGGGATCAGCAGCACCTCAGGAAGATGCAGAGCCCATGAAGAAAGTGAAGTTTTTACGTGCAAAATTTGTAGGTAATAAACCACAAGACCACCTTCATAATTCTGGCATCTTACATCTTGTCAATGCCTGGCTCAAACTTTTACTAATGAAGTCTACATCATTTCATTAATGTATTTCTTTATTTTAAACCTATTTTGAAGGATTACAATTCGTTTCATGAGAAAAATTTAGACTTAGGTTTTGAGGGAATATAACCGAGTTCAAAAGCAATAGTTTTGGTTTGGGAATGGTTTTAATATAAAACCATGATTAGATGTTTCTAAATATTCATAGAGTTGCGTGTTTTAATTTAAAACTAGAAGTTTAAGTTTTAGAAAAGTCAAGGAAAAATCTATAAGTGGGAGCCCAATTCAACCCCATCCTTGAGTAGCCATAGTTGAGAGAAGACTCCATATGAAAACCATTATCCTCTTTCCAAAAGTAATTCTCCATCTCCATAGGATATGTTGCCACCTTTATAGGCCATAGGAAAGAGGAAAATAGGATCAATATGAGCAAAACCCATGATGTAGCTACAAGAAGAGAGCTCACCTTTATAGGGACATAATCCACCTCAAAACAAGCATCACGAGGAAGAAACCAGCCAAGAAAAAGAATAGCCCTCTTGAGAAAAGAAGACAAGAAGCATAGGCACCAACATTTAAACAAAAGAAACCCCAACAAACCAAACCTCTAACCAAAAACAAACCAAGGTCAGGATAGGCTCTTAAAAAATACTAGTGTCCTACTTACCACAAAGAAGAAATGGGTTCCTAAAATGCTCAACACCAACAAAATGTTTCTTAAAAGAATAGGCATGAGGACCATAAGAGAAAAAATGAGAAATCCCCAAATGGAGGCAAAAGACAAAACACCCATAGCTGGGAATTAAAGAAATAAGCCTCAAGGAGACTATTACACCACCAAATCCCACAAACCATAGAACAACCAAAGTTAAAATAGGGTTAACCAAACCCCTACTATACACACTAAAAAAATCCATCTCCATCAGCTCCCCCTAAGGCCCAATAGATAAAATTTCACCCCAAGAAGGATAACCATCAAGCAACCTTGCAACACTATATTTAAACAAGCACACTATAAGAACAACCTGCAAAGAAGGCACCAAAGAGAGGTAAATAGTAAAAAGAAGGGAAGGGAAATAAGGCCCAGACATTGATAGAAACAAGAAGCCCTTAAATGAGAAGAGTCAAAGGCCCACTGATCTAATACACCCCCAACCCCCTCTCTACCCCACATCGTAGCCAAAGGTACCTCTCATTTAAAGAGAAAAGTATTTCCACAAAAGGAACCACAATATCATGAGAAGAATCACAATAATAGCATCCAAAAGAAGTTATAGCTTCTACACAAGAAGGTAGCAGGAGAGCATGTGAAAGGCCAACCACTAAGAACACTGGAAGAGAGTGAGCCTGGCCAACAATAGGGGAGGAGAAATGACCAACCACCAATCACACATGGGTGTACACCAAGAATAGGCCTCAAATGAGAAGGAGGGTGCCATCCAAACCATAGTCACAAGTAGATCTTGGCAAAGCAAATAGGGTAGAGGCCAAGAGAAAGTGAAGCCATACAGTTCAAACAAGAAGACTCATCCATGCAAACCCAAACAAAACCATCAAAAAGAGGAATTTTAGAGAGGAGATAAAACATCTAATATAGTTACAAAAATAATACATGTGGTTTTATCTTTATAAATTTTTCATGTCCCTTTTTCCAAAAGTAACTCTTATTAAAAATATTAAATTTTTATTGTCCGAAAAAATAAGTTAGATTCATGGTTAACCTTTGAAAAAATGATGATAATTTAATATTTTATTTTTAACACCTACAATTTTCATATTATGGACAAATAAATATTTTGATAAGTGAATGCAATATTTTCACCCTAGTCTTGCACTAGGTGAGGTGTCAATCAAGGGACCTCATCTCAACACAAATGCATAGAACTATCAACACTTGTGAGTATGATTTAAAAAAAAAAAAAACACATAGTCCATAAGAACACTCACCCATTGAGGGAGTGGACCATAGGCATGAATGTGTTCAAAGTCACTTGGTGTGAATGCCAGAACCATCAATGTTATAGTTCACAAACCACAAGAACACTCAATCAACAAAGGCACAAGAATGCAGTCTCAATAGCTCAACAAGGGTTTGAACCTTAGTGGAAACATTAAAAATGTCGCAGGGTGACCTCACAATAGTGGGTTACACTTTTTTAGACATGCTGATTTTTGCTGAATAAACATATTTTTAATATTTAATATGATGATTTAAGCCTTGAGAGGTTCCATTTCAAGGAATTAATTACAAATGGTTATCTCAAAGCCTCTTAGATTAAAAAAAAAACATTGATATAACATCCATACTCCTCATTCATACCTACAATGGAGTCTCCTTCGCACCTATTAAAATGTTGACAAAAAATCACTTCAAATTTAACTTTTGGCAGATCAAATGAATCCATTTGACAAACCTATCTATGTAGTAAGGTACTACTGAGAAAAATATTTCCAATAGTTATAATGAGCTAATATATATTAAGTTTATTATGACTTTGTATTTTTAGTTTTACTAAACATAGATATTTCATCCTATATCTACCTCTATGTTTGACACTTATGGAAAAATAGTAAATGGAAGAAAAAAAATTCTAAAAAATATATATGCCCTAGGTCTTGAAGTTATCTTTCTATCAAAAAAAATAAAAATGAAATTGGACAAATACATGATAAGTTATAAGCTATGTAGTCAAGTTATGTCAAAATTATGGTTTAGTCAACTTCAAATGTTAATAAAATATGCAATAATCATGATACTATCATCAAACCAATTGCATGCCCTTCGTATGGATGCTACAAAACTAAATTTGAAAGAATCAAATTGATATCTATTTTAGAAAAAAAGTTATGCTATGAAAACAATGTAGCTCTTTGAAAATGATGTTTTCAGAAACATACAAGTTTTCGTGGGAGAAAGAAAAACCATTCAAATAAATTCAAAAATAAAAATAAAAAATTTATTGAAAATCTAGACAGAAAATCTTAAAAGACTTTAATTTACTTCATCTTCTGATTTCAAACAATTTAACAACAATATGCATCTGAATCTGAATTATGTTTTCAAAATGTAGAGTTCAGTGTCTGTTCAGGCCTAAAAGTGTAACCCACTATTGTGGGTTCACCCCGCAACTTAATTAAATTACATGGGATGAACCTCAAATAAATAAATATTAAATTAAATAAAGACCTAAATATTAAATTTCTCATTTTGGTGTGATGGGCTTCTTAGAATCTTTTGGCTAGTTGTTTGAATATATAATCTTGTAATTGATTTGTATCTTGTAATTAATGGAGCTGATTAGTAATGGAAATAGCCAAGGGTTATTTTGGTTAACAATTGATGAGGTCTAAGGGGTTAAACTTAATTGGTTGAAGTATTGAGTTCTCGTTGTGGAGACTCGTGTTCAAATCCCACAGGAACGTCTAATTAGAATACTAAAACTTGACTCTTGGTCTTCTATAGTTGGCTTCAATTACGGACAAGACTTCTAAATAAATGGATTTTCATGTTGTGACCCTTTCTCTTCTATAGGCTGGTTCTACTATGGTCGAAACTAGTATTAGCCTAATCATTGCGCTCACAAGAGCCTATTTTGGTCTATTGTTGATGCTCATTTGAGAAGAATATTTGTAAACAATTATCAATATAAAAAATAATTGACAAGGCTCTTACATCCAAGGAATATAAATATTGGATTACACTTTTGGGCCACCTTCATATTTAAAATAGAAAATTGATCATTTAGAGATTAGCACCAATTTATCGTTGGTCTTGCAAAGTTTTTTCTTTTGTTTCTTCAATGGTTGGTAAACCATTGGAGCTATCTAGGCTTGTAGATCCTAGAAGCACATAATTTATATAAGGATGGAATGCCTTGGGTTATAGTAAGTGTACATTAAGAAAAGGGGAGCAAAGGAAAAGGGGCAATGACTCCTCCTTTCCTAAATTGCACACTTAGAAGGAAGATGTCCCAATAGGCTCAAGAAGGACCCAATCATTTGAATTGGACAATGATATTTTTCTAAATATGTGCAAATTGAAAATAGAAATGGGAAAGATGTAATGTGGAAGGAAAAATAGATAAATAAAGACAAAATTGGGAATAATAGACTGACAACTAACTACCAGAAACTAGAAATGTGCTAAATTGAGGTCCAAACTGGTGTACTGACTCGAGATTTTTGTTTGGAATAAAATTTCAAGGTACAAAAGGGCTTAGGCATTTTGTACCTAGGAATATAATGACTTGAACATTCTATACTTGGGAACTTTTGTTGAAACTTTTGAGGACTCTCTAATTATTCTTGATCTACTCATAAAAGATCCAACATCTCTGTAACATGTTCCACCACATAGAAAAATGGGAAAAAATTTGGGCAAAAGGGGTTTTCCTTGGTCAAACCCTTGTTAGGAAGCAACCTTGAAAATGAAAGGAAATTGCATAAAGGAAAGTATGTAAAAAGGTAAAAAATTTATTCACCTTACCTAAACCCTCATGGATGGATGTATAAATAACTTATACCCATGAAGATTTTTGAATGCTTCTTGGATCCAAGGAGTCGAACTTGGAAAGTAGAATAAAATCAAGGATTCCCTAAAACATGCATGGATCTATGATCACCACTCCTAGATACTCGATATAGATATGCTTGATAATCACTTGCAATGAAGGAGAGAAATGTAGATGGAAAGAAGGATCTTCTTGATTGATTGAGAACTCCTCTACTTGGCCATCATGGGAGAGAAGCTTGATTCTATGGAAAATATCTCCTTGTAATTGACTTGAGTTCTTGAAGAAAAACTAGATCTTAGATGTTTTCCTTTAAATCTTGAATCCAATTGCTTGAATACTTGCTTACACTTGATCTCTTGAATGCACTTGATCATGAATGCTTGATAATAGTAATGGATCTTCTTAGTTACCAAAATGAGGAGAGATAGGGTGTTTATATACTTCATTCTTCATTTTGGGATTCAAAAATAAGCCAGACAGACCATGGGGTGTAATTTCCCACTAAAATCTTGACATAGGGCTTCAAGCCACATTTGGGCCAAAAGAAGTGGGAACATAATGCCTCATTCATTATGTACCTAGGGTGTTGAGATCAAATTTGAACTGAATATTGGGATGGTGGAAAAGATGTAGGGAAAAAAAGAATCGGGATGATAGGATCAAGTATAATGGACATCAGATCTTAAAATCACCACAATGTGGCCTAATAGACCATCCAATTATGGGTGCTAAGTTTTTAGGACGGTACATTTAGCCCCCACTTTGGATGGGGTATAAGAAAAAAACATGCTTTAATGGTAAAGTAGATTAGTGCATAAGAACAATCTTATCAAGGTCAACGAGACAAATAAACATCAAGCTCCTGAGTGAATTAAGTCCTCATCAAACCCAAAACCAAGATAAAAGAGGCATCGCTCAAAAGAGAGAGAAGGAGAAAGAGAAAGAGGCACAACCATTAGCCTAGTAGTATATTTCCTTACTATGAATCATGCAGAGAGAAAGTGATACTACAAAATATGACATTGATAGTATAGTAAGATGTGTTATACCAGTCAACCCATCAAAACAAAGGGACCAGTCCATAAGGAAGGCATTGTCTCTATTAAGGGATCTTGAAAAGGTGATAAGTCTTAAGAAAAGAATTATATCTAAAGAGATCTAGGTAAGGAGGATTAGTCTAAGGATCCACTTAATTATGCACATGAGCATGATAATGTAAAGATGAACACAAGGAAATAATTGTCTCCTTAGCCATCTGTATGAGAGATTGCACTAAATCATTATGTGTGTGTGTGTGTGCAAAATTTAAAACAAGGAGTAAAGTTTATGCCCACACATTAAAGTGATTACAAATTCCTTAATGGGAGAAATGGATTTGATAGATCATACATGAACTCACAAGAGACGTTTCTACTATGATATGTGTCTAAGAAAGGAAAAAACAAGGGAAATGAAATGCAAGACAAAAGAGAGAAAAAAAGAGATCTACTAATTCAAGGCTCAGTTTGATCGTATGATAAGTCATGTATATCAAAATTATATCAAAATGAACTATCATCATTCCCCAGTTGTAGTAGAACTATAAGAACAATAAAATAATAACACATAAGAGTTGCAAAGAAGAGTATTTTTGGGCCGACATCATGGAGACCAAAAAGAATAGGTAGCTACCATTTTGCATCATCCCCAAATTGACAAAAAAAAGGAACGTGTATGAAAAATGGCACATGAAAAGCATAGCATGTAACAACATATAAATGAAGTGAGATACAAATAGAGGAATGTCACAATAGGTCAATTCCTTTATCACTGTGTGCCAAAGGAGCAACAAGGGTCATCTAAAGAAATTAAAAATATATATGATAAAAAGTATATCATGAGTGAAGCACATTAAAAAAGACAAACAAAAATAATCCACTACACAAGAGGAGCTAGTGAAGCATATCGCTTGTGCCCCTATCTTGATCTATAGTATTTCAGGAAGGTGTGCAACATGAAAGACAAGGAACATCAAGCATGGAAGATGGAACAATAGCCAGTTCTAAACAAGGACCATGTTGTAAATATGAGTCACTTTGTTTGTTACTAGGACTAAGAGATAATTGTTTTGCATACCTAGCTGGTAACTCATGATTAACATCAATAAGTTCATACGTGTCAATAGAATCACTAGCATGAACATCATCATTTACATTAGAAACATTGAATCATCATTATCGAGAGTATGTTTTGTTGGCATATTTCCATATTGGATTTGTTGTCATTGATTTCAACATATCATAGGAATCAGAGGGATGTCAACATGTCATAAAAATAAGAGGAATTGATTAGAAAATCTAGTTGTTTGTTTCTAACCTTACTATTGTAGGTTAGCCAGTGAAACAAGATGTTTAGAGGTCTGGTGAGGATCGTATATTTCAGGTATGAAGTCCCACATGTGGGCTATGGTTTAAGAAGGTCAATAATTAGTTCACTCCATGTTTTAGAGAATATCATGAATATTTGGGTATGATTCAAGGTATGAGTTGGTAACTAGAAGATAGGATGATAGATAGTGTTGATAGGAAGACAGAAAGAGGTATGGTGTGCATAATATAGTTGGAATCTCTTGGAGTTCACTTAGGATTCTATTTGGTATATACTCAGGTGTTTTTAATTCAAAAGGTTTGTACTTCTGAGGTCCGCATAGCATATTTTTATTGTCTCAAAGCCTTTTTGATAGTGTTCTTGAGTTTCGATGAAAAAGGGTTGGCATTTGGCAAATCCAATGGCTATGGTGGATTTGTGTAGATGAGTGTTTATCATGATTCCATAGGATGTTATTAAAGTATGTGCTTGATGGCTTGGTGATACACATAGATTGGAAGGATCAAATTGGTGGGATTTTCATTTAGTAATAATGTCTAATTATTATTATTGTTCTTGGTTGACTAGGTTGGTAAATTGTGTTGCACAAGTGGTAAACCATGAAATTTGAGAGATTTATGATCTTGAGGTGGTTTTTATGGATTGTGGCTATTATTTACAATCGATATGAATTTGGAACATGATATTTGGCAAGATGATTTGAAGAGTTGGTGAATTAGGTTTTTCTGAATTTGTTCTTGGTATAAGGTGATGAATTAGGGCAAAATCAGTAGGTGTAGAACTCGAATATTTGTTGCGCATACCAAAGATTTCTTGTAGAAAATTGGGTGATATCTCTTGAAGGATAATTTTCTCATTTGAAGGAGTCAAAGATAACTAGATTAGGGATACTTTTTGTAATTCAATAGAAATGAATTTGGCATAAGGTAGATGATGTTATCTAGTTCAAAAAAACACTTTAGAGCATTGTAGTGATTAGATTGTAAGGAAACAATCCTTTCTTGGGGTTGTATCCCAAGGCTTTGTCATTTGAGTTGTGATCTCTAAGATCTGAGCCTTAATGCATGTGCATTCCTAATACATTTTAATAGGTTTATACTTCTATTAAGGTATTTACCTATTGTGGGTAATCATCCCCACCATGGTTTTTCCCCTAACAGGGTTTCCATGATAAAAATCTTGTGTCATATTGTGTGGATGTGATTTTGATTTGTAGATGCATGCATGTTTCATCTTTCATTTAATAGGATCAAAATTAAGGGTATTTAAGTTTAAGGGTTTAAATTTTAAGGTTTTTATGAACAACTAGTTTACCCCCCTCTTAGTTGTTCATAACCATATTATCAACAATTAGTATCAGAGATTTGGTCCCTTGAAGGAAGCCTAACCACTTGAGGGAGATCCAATATGGTAGGTTACAAGAAGGATAGTCTTGGGTTTGAAGGTACAAACTACCCCATATGGGAAGGATGAATGATTACTCATTTAAGATGTGTTTGAGAAGACTATTGGACCATCACAAAGAACTCCTACACTCATCTTGTAGATCTATCTATGGCTACATCAGATTAGAAGAAGCAATTTGAGTATAATATTAAAGAAAGGAATCCCTTCTAAGTGCCCTATTAGATATAGAGTATACAAATGTGATGGAGTTGGAGACTATAGATAATATTTGGACAAAGATATGAACCCTACTTGAAGGTGATGCATGTGTCAAGCAAGCCAAGTTACAAAGATTGAAGAGAACATATGAATCCTTGAGAATGTCTGAGGATGATAATGTCAACTCTTACATGTTTGAGATAAATGGATTAGTATGTAGCACCAGATGTTCTAGTGGTGTATTGGATGAAGGAGATACTTTCTCAAAGGTACTAAGATCTATGCCCCTTGATTACAAGAGAAATTTTTTTGTTGAGGAAATCAAAATAGTTGTTGTGAAAAGAGACACATTGGTTGGAAATTTATCTTCTTTTGAAATGAGTGATTTTGGTGATTCTTTACCCAGGATTGAATCTTCTTTGAAGGCTACAATATCAAGAGACATGCATTGATCAAATAAAGGTGAAGGTTCTACAAGAAGAGTATCAAAATATGAAAAGGAGATAAGAAAACTTGAAGATGAAGAGAAAGAGCTTCAAGAATTGGAAGCATTTGGAGGGTATCAAAAGGATCTAGTAAGTACAAAGTAGTAATTCCATTTAAATGTTTTGTTTTTTAAAAAGGTAGTGCATTATGCCTCTAGATGTCTAGAGAGATTTCCTGTACAAGTCTGAAAAGTCCAAAAATGAGAAAAAGAGTTATTATGATACTGATGATGAAGGGATCATTGATGATGAGTCTGATAATGTTAAGAGTGGAGTTGAATCAGTATATGTTTCAATCAAAGATGATGAATCCAAATCAATAGATCTTATATCTAACAATTTTTCTAGATGTATTATTGAGGAAAAAGCACTAGCTTCTCAAGTTATCAAAAAGGATGAATGGATTATTGATAGTGGTTTCTCTCACCATATGACCAGTGATTAGGAGAAATTATTAATCTTTGAAAGGTATGATGGTGGGATGGTTGGGGAGATAATAATGATGGCATGATTAGAGGAAGAGGATATATCTCTTTAGATGGTAAGACTACTACTGAAGAAGTGTATGTAGAAGGCCTAAAGAACAACCTTATCAACATTAGACAACTAATGGACAAAGTTTATAGATTGAATTTCAAGGATGACAGATACAAGATTGTGAATTATTTTCGAATATATATTACTACCGGCTCAAAAATAAAAGGTAATGTATTCCATTTGAATAGTGGTTAGATGATGCAGGGGCATTCTTGGGTAATTGGCAAATCTGCATGGTGGTGTGTTGAATTGGTTCTGTGTTTCTTGGTTGTAGCTTTAACCGACAGTCTCGATTATTGAAGAAGCTTGGTCACTAAAGGAACTCGTGATGCGGGAGCATCTCGACCCTTGAACATTATGATGAGTTTTGTGATATTGTAATGTTTAAAGTCATTTTGATTTCATGGGACCATGTCAAGAAATGGTTAAAGTCCCTAAAATTGGATAAATAGCATTGTAATAGAATGTGTCAAATGGCATTGTAATAGGTTAGTTTTAATAACTACCTAGGATCTTGTTAAAGGAGGAGAAATGTAACCAAACAAATATATATAGAGGGGAAGAAGAAAGATTACGGGGGGTTTTAGAGAGAGAGCACAAAAGATTAGAGAAAGAGTCAGCTCTTTGGCCTACAACTAGAGAGCCATGCATGCTATATGTAATTGTATTCCATGTTTTAATTTCAATTAAATGGTGTTTGTTTTAGAACTTGTCGTGCCTCTCTCTTTCATGTTTTAGCTATTCATTGTTAATGAATTTTGGTTTCATATGCTATCAGTTATACAATTCCCTGTTGAACTTAGCATTGTTATGTTTCTTGATTTTGAAGGGACTCGGCAATGATAATACTAATTTTTAGTTATTGGCAGATGTTATGTAAGTTTTTGTTTTGCTAAATGTCTCGGTTTACAAAATAGTCTGAGGATCAGAATGTTAAGCATTGACACCGATTTTTGAAATAGGTTTTGGGTTATGCATCGGTTCTAAAATAGTCCTGAATTGGGATGATGCAAATCAGTTTTGGTTTGTCAGCGAATGGATCCAAAACCCGATTGCACTTTCTTGAATGCATTAAGTATAGAGCAGTTTCCAAGAACCGTTACAAGTTGTTGTATTGACTGCATGCAAAGGTTAATGGATGTTATCAAATTGACAATGTCACGTGGGGGCCAAAGGCCATGCATCGACAGTCACTATGGAGGAGCCCAAGAGTTTATGTTTAAATGGTCACTATGTGAAGAGAGACCAAGTGGGATTGGTTGCCGAGTCATGAAGATTGATGATTTTTTTTGCAGAGATAAAAGGTGCTGAACATCTTATTGATATGCATGTTCACATCTTGGCTATGGAGGTTACATGGACAAAAGGTGGAGGAATATATCACTGAATATGTGTAGTGACCCACAAGAAGTTAAGCTATTGGAGGAACCTACGAATATGCATTATGGAATGGTGAAAAGATGACCGATGAGTTTAGTTTTAGTTTCTATTGTGGCTGACTTGTGCATTTATATTGGATCATAGATTTAATGTTGGAATCCATCATTGGGAAGTGTGTGGTCCCAGATATGACCATTCCTTCCATTGATTGTGGATTTGAAGGCCAACTCAGTTCGGTAGCTTCTTGTATAAATGTAGTTGTTGGTTTAGAGTTTAAGGAAATTTTTATGAGAGGAGTTTTAGATAGGAGTTTGATAGAAGATAGAAGTAGAGATTTTGGTAGATCCTCACATGTTGGAGGACTTATGTGAATCATTGTAATATCTAGCCCTAACCGAGAAGGCCTTACAACCTGACATGTATCAGTCAATTTGATCTAGGCCTTACTCCTTTCCCTTGCATCAGGTGGTATCAGAGCGAGGTGAGATCTTGATCTAGGTCTGGGGATCTAGGTTTGTAGGTTCCTCTTGAAGCCCTAGTTGATTTTTGTGGGGTAGCCAATTGCGATCTGACCTACAATTGTAGAGGGTTGTCAAGATGGTTCATGGGAGGTGAGATGTAGATCTAGGATTGGTAGATATGCTAAGGCAGATTGCTGCTAGGTTAGAAGCTGTTGAAACATCCCAAAGAAGAGGCAGACATCTTGAAGATGTTAGTGATGATGAAGTTGAATAAGAACAGGTGAATGGAGAACATGCACCTGTTATGGATCAAGGTGAAACAAGTATGAAGTCAACACCACATTTCAATTCTCTTGAGTATGGTGGAAAGCTAGATTTTGATGAATTGGTGGACTGGATCACCGAGATGGAAAAGTATTTTGAATATGAAAACATTCCTGAGGATAAGAAGGTGAAGATTGCAAGCACAAAGTTGAAAAGTCATGCATCCTTATGGTGGGAACATCTGCAATTGGATAGGAAGAGGAAAGGAAAAGAAAAAATCAAGGTATGGAGTAAAATGGTGAACAAATTGAAAGGAAAGTTCTTACGTTGTGATTATCAGATTAACCTAGTTCGGTGAATGCAAAGTTTGAGGCAAAAAGATAGCTCAGTAAAGGAATATATTGAGGAATTCTATAGATTAGATATCATATTTAGACATGATGAAGATGATGTGGAAAGAATTGGTAGATACCTGAATGGTTTGAGAGTTTCCATCCAAGAGGAAATTAGTATGGTCAAGTTGGAGAACATTGAAGAGGCTTATCAATTTTCTTTGAAGGCCAAGGAGAAATTGAACAAGAGACATGAGCAAAGATAGAGAGGTTGAGGTGGTAGATTCCCTAGGGGAAGAGGTAGATCTAATGGTGAAAATGGTAGATCTGGACAAAGGCAAGACCAAGTGGAAAGGTGAAAGTTCATCTAGAGGTAGAGGCAGTAACTACCAAGGTGGTTATAGCAGAGGAAGTTTCCAAGGAGCTTGTTACAATTGTGGAGAAGAAGGACATAGATCTTTTGAATGTACACAGGCTAGTAAGAAGGTTGGTAGCAGTAGAAAAGCTTTGGTGCAAGAAGAGTCACCGAATGAACCTGAGAAAGAAACTAACTTGATGGTAAGGAGAGCACTATGGAATGAAAGTAAAAAGGAAGATCTGGTAAGGAAAAGTTTGTTCAAGACCAGATGTAGAGTTTCTGACAAAGTTTGGAAGGTAATCATTGACAGTGGTAGCTCAGAGAATCTGGCATCTGAAGAGATGGTCACAAAATTGTGGTTGGAAAGGTTGGTACATCCGAAGCCCTATCATATTTCATGGATCAAAGATGAGGATACACTCCTGGTAAGTGCACAATGTTATGTGAATTTAAAGATTGGAAAGTACTATGATAAGGTGTTATGTGATATTATGCCTATGGATTGTTATCATATTTTGTTGGGTAGACCTTGGCAATATGATAGACATGCTATATATGATGGGAGATTACATAAGTATACTATTGTGGCTGATGGAAAAAAAAAATCTTGTTACCATTGATGGAAGAACCTGTTAGTAATGTTTTCACATCTGTGAAAGTTTGTTTGATGGAAGGAAGAAATTATATTAACTCTTTGAAGAGGAATGATGTATGTTTTGTTGTGATCCCTAACAAACCAAGTAAGAAAATAGAGGATAATGTCCCTAAGGAGATTGATAAGTTACTCACCAAGTACAATGAAATCATTTCTGATAATGTACCTGATGATTTGCCACCAAAAATAAGCATTGATCATTATATGGATCTAATCCTTGGAGCTATTTTATCGAATAAGGTACCTCATTGGTTGACACCTACTGAGAATCAGGAATTGAACCGACAGATTCAAGAGTTGCTAGAGAAAGGTTTGATTAGAGAAATTTTGAGTCCTTGTGTAGTACCTACTATATTGGCATCAAAGAAGAATGGAGAATGGAGAATGTGTACTGATTCCAGAGCAATCAACAAGATAACAATGAAGTATAGGTTTCCTGTACTGAGAATGGATGATATAATGGATAGTTTGACTGGAGAAAAGTATTTCACAAAGATTGATTTGAAAAGTGGGTATCATCAAATCAGAATTAGAGAGGGTGATGAATGGAAGACTACTTTCAAGACAAAAGAAGGTTTGTATGAGTGGTTGGTTATGCCTTTTGGTTTAACTAATGTACCAAGTACTTTTATGAGGCTGATGAATGAAGTTTTGAAGAAATTCTTGGGTAAGTTTGTGATTTTATATCTTGATGATATTATGATATTCTGTAAGACTGGAGAAGAACATTTGTTACATGTTAGACAAGTTTTACAGAGATTGAAAGAGGAAAAGTTGCTGATAAATCTAAAAAAGTGTTCATTCATGAAAGAGGAGATTGTGTATTTTGGATTTGTTATTTCAGCTAATGGTTTGAAGATGGATCCTAAAAATGTTGAAGCTATTTTGAATTGGCCTACACCTGTGAATGCTAGTGAGGTGAGATCATTTCATGGTTTGGCAAGTTTTTACCAAAAGTTCATAAGAAATTTTAGTTCAATTTGTAATGTTATGACTGAGACTATGAGAGGAGACAAAAGAGAATTCAAATGGACACATGGAGCTGACAGACGTTTTGAGACTCTGAAGTAGAAGGTTGTTGAATTACCTATTTTGGCATTACCTAATTTTAGTAAAGTATTTCAAGTGGAATGTGATGCAAGTGGAAGTGTAGTTGGAGCTGTGTTGAGTCAAGAAGGTAAACCTGTTGCTTTCTTTAGTGAAAAATTGAATGATGCTAGAAGGAAATATTTTGTGTATGATCAAGAATTCTATGCTATTATTCAAGCACTGAAGAAATGGAGACATTATTTGATACCAAGTGAATTTGTGTTGTATATTGATCATAAGGCTTTACAATATTTGGGTAGTCAGAATAAGTTGAATCAGAGACATATGAAATGGATTGAGTATTTACAGAGTTATACATTGTTAGAAATGAAAAAGAAATATGTAAAAATAAGCAATACCAGGAAAGAATCTAAGCGAGTGAATGCATGAAAAAATATTACCATAAGCAAGGAGAGAGAAAGCTTCATGATCCAACACAATGAGGCAAGATATTTGAAAGGGGAAAGCAAAGAAAACCCCTTGTGACATTATGAATGAGGCCATAGCCTAAAATGAGAGAGAGAAGAGAGAAGAGAGAAAGAGAGCAACATGCTCAATACAATAACTTCATCATCCTATATGAGAAATGAGACAGAGGAGCATCTCTTAAATAGAGATGAGAGAGAGGAGTTAGAATGTAACTCCCAAGTCTATGAATGCCACCATTCATAAGTGTGTGTGGGCCAAGTGTGAGATTCCTCTTAAGGAGGAATAAACTAATTTACAAATTACAATAAATATTTTTCCTCACATATTCCACTAGAGGACGAAATAGAATGTATTGGAAAGAAGACAAAAAGGAGTATATTAGGATACCTTGGCTTATATCCTAATATACTACAATAAGAAAAGATTAATAGTCTAACCTTGTTTTATAAATACACCAAGGAAAGATTACAAATTCTAACATACATTTATGATAAAGCATAAGAGTGGAGTCACTAACCAAGTTGTTGATGCATTGAGTAGAAGAAGATCTTTGATGACTAAGATGAAAATTGAAGTTCTTGGTTTTGATGAGATGAGAGATTCTTATGAGTTTGACCCTGATTTTTCTAAGCCATGGAGAAAGTGCAGAGCACCTATTCAAGATCAACAAGACACTAAATGGGATGAATATTTCATTTAAGAAGGTATGTTGTTTAAAGGTATTTAGTTGTGTATACTGAGAGGAGTAATGAGAACTAATCTGATAAAGGAGAAGCATAGTAGTGGTTTGGCTAGACATTTTGGTATTGATAAAACATGGAATTTTCTTAAGGAGTACTATTGGCCGCAGTTGTATAAAGATGTTCAGAGATTTGTGAAAAGTTGTGGAATTTGTCAAGTTGCAAAAGGAGTAAGTCAGAATACTAGATTTTATACATTGATTGTTGTTATTGAGAAGCCTTGGATTGACATCAGTATGGACTTTGTTCTTGTCTTACCGAAGACAGTAAGAGGTAATGATTCTATATTTGTTGTTGTGGATAGATTTTCTAAAATGGCACAT
Organism: Chamaecyparis obtusa; assembly: GCA_027943335.1. NCBI lineage: Eukaryota > Viridiplantae > Streptophyta > Pinopsida > Cupressales > Cupressaceae > Chamaecyparis > Chamaecyparis obtusa. The sequence continues at coordinate 1,664,459 of BSBK01002347.1, read as the reverse complement.
TTGATACCTTGTAGAAAGACATTAGATGCAATACATATAGCAGATCTTTTCTTTAATGAAATTGTCAGATTGCATGGATTACCAAGGAGTATTATCTCTTACCACGACAGTAAATTTGTTGGATACTTTTGGAAAACCCTTTGGAATAAATTTGGCACTGAGTTGAAATATAGTTCTACATTTCACCCACAAACTGATGGATAGATTGAAGTTGTGAACAGAAGTTTGGGAAATCTTTTGAGATGTTTAGTTGGAGACACACCGAGTAATTGGGATTCTGTATTGGCACAAGCAGAGTTTTCATACAATAATTCAATAAATAGGAGTATTGGAAAAACACCATTTGAGATTGTGAATGGCACACAACCGAGAGGAATATCTGATTTGAGAGACATTGCTGATGATAATAAGAAAAGTGTTGAAGGAGTAAAATTTGCTGAGTACATGAAGACATTGCATGAAGATGTGAAGATGAAGCTGGAAGACAGTAATCAAAAATACAAAGACAGAGTTGATAGATCCAGAAGACATAAAGCTTTCAATGTTGGTGATGAAGTAATGGTTCATTTGAAGAAAGGTCAATTTCCTGTTGGAACATATGGGAAGCTGAAGATGAAGAAGTTTGGACCTTGCAATATTTTGAAGAAATTTGACAGTGGAAATGCATATGAAATTGAGTTACCTGATGACATGGACATATCACCTATTTTCAACATTGCTAATTTATATGAGTATCATGAACCTGATGAAGAAGTGTTAGTACCGACAGAATACCCTAAGAAGCAGAATGATGAAGTTGAACAGATTTTGAAGGAAAGAGTTGGCAAAAACACAAGAGGAAAACAATATATGGAATATCTGGTAAAGTGGAAGAATATATCGATGGAAGACAATTCATGGATTTCATAGTCTAAGCTGGATGAAACTCAGACCAGACCTACCAAATGATTTGGACAATCATTTCAAAATAACCCCAAGTGTCTGATGTAGGAGCATCTCGGGTCCTTGGCAATCCTATGTCACCAAAAACAATTTGGAGTTTGTTGTGTTGCTCGGTTTAGACTACTTTAACCAAGTTGGTCGATATTTGGTCAGTTTCCTTTGGTTACCGAGTGTGGTCAGTCATCTCCTAGGTGGTTGGTTGTTTCACTGGCACTCGGCATTGCCTATATGCTGCTCGATTATCTTTCTCACCAATGGGTTTAGTTTTAGTTTCTGTTGTGGCTGACTTGTGCATTTATATTGGATCACAGATTTAGTGTTGGAATCCATCATTGGGAAGCATGTGGTCCCAGATATGACCGTTCCTTTTGTTGATTGTGGATCTGAAGGCCGACTCAGTTTGGTAGCTTCTTGTATAAATGGAGTTGTTGGTTTAGAGTTTAAGGCAATTTTTATGAGAGGATTTTTAGATAGGAGTTTGATAGAAGATAGAAGTAGAGATTTTGGAAGATCCTCGCATGTTGGAGGACTTATGTGAATCATTGTAATATCTATCCCTAACTGGGAAGGCCTTACAACCCAGCATGTATCAGTCTATTTGATGAAAATATATGAAAGATCTTGCATTTTCTCTCTCATTGTTGTGTTTGTTTGCTTCTGCATGTGTTGAGCAGGCTTGGATCATTAGGGTGCGCCATAGTTTGGCCCCTCTTTCTCCCTACCCTTGCATCAATACAACACTTGGTAGGAGAAACCTGGGCTTTGGTAGCTGAGATGAGTTGAAGAATTCTGAAAGAATTGATCAATATGGAGAACATACATGTGTGTTAACAAAGGAAAGACTTGAAAAGATAGAGGAAGTAGAAGTGGAAGAGTATGCAGGCTGAAGAGTTGAAGGACTTGTATGTGAAGAACTAGTTTGGGGTTTATGTGCTGAATCCCAGAAGATGTTCTTCCAACCTATGAGAACATCTTTTTTGAACCTGAGGTGTCTGATGCAGGAGCATTCTTGGGTAATCGGAAAATCTGCATGGTGGTGTGTTGAAGTGATTCTGTGTTTCTCAGTTGTAGCTTTAACCAATAGTCTCGGTTATTGAAGAAGCTCAGTCGCTAAAGGAACTTGGTGAAACCTCTAGCACTCGGTGGAACATGTACTCAGTGATGCTTGTGGTGCTCAGTCGACGTGCTTGCTCAGCAATGCCTAGTGTACTCATTTTTTTTATTGGTGCTCGGTAGTTCTGGTTTACTGACTAAAGTTCATGGAGTTTTGGTTGCTTGACTTGGTGTATTTAATGTTGGTAACTTTTGTTGTATTCTCCTATATGGATCTAGAGGCTGACATGGAGAATTAATTATTTGTAAGGCTATTTGAGAGCCGACTATTGTTGCATTTAATATTTGTTTGTAGTATAAGTCGACTTGGCTTAGGATTTAATTATTTCTTCTAGCCAACTTTTGGTTGAGGAAATATATTTAAGGAGTGTTTGGGTAGTTGTTTAGGGAGTCGGTCAGTGGAGATAGATTGACAAGGATATAATTGGATCCTGTGAGATCTTGAAGATCAGATTGATTGTCTGATAATTGTAATAGCAGAGCTAGTGGTTGCATGCTTGGAGACAAGGAGATTTATTGGAGGCTTGCAAGCTCAAGTTTAGATCTACCTTAGGTTTTCCATCAGTTGGTTATGTGTTTCAAGACTAGACTAGTTAGGGGATTGCAGAAATACTTTGTAAGAAATTAAATTTGGCCCTAACCCGGAAGGCCTTACAGCCAGGCATATTGAATGAAAATTATGTTTGAGCATCATCTTGTTGTGTTATTCTATATTTTTGGTGTTTGGCTGCAAGTTTGGATAGTCCTTTATTGGATCCTCTGACCTTGACTGTGTCATTAGAAGACTTGTTTGATTTCTTAAATTGATGAAAGTTGGTTGTGGTGTAAAAGGTTATGTCATGTGAATTTTGACAATATTATGACATTGAATTATAGGAATATTGTTAGAGACTTTCCTAAAGTGAATAATTCAATCAATGTCACATGTAAGGGGTGATAACTAGGTAAGAAAACAAGAACTACTTTCAGATCTAAAGTTGAAAACTCTAATAGATTGCTTGATCTAGTACATACTAATTTATGTGGACTGACAAAGATAAGAAGCATGCAAGGTGATAGATATTTTTTGTTAATAATTGATGACTATTCTAGAATGGTTTGGGTTACTTTCTTGAAATAAAAATATGAAGAACTTGATAAGTTCAAGATCTTCAAGAATCTAGTTAAGATTGAGATGGGATTAAAGGTAAAGTGTCTGAGATCATATAGAGGTGGTGAATTCACAACAAATGATTTCAAATCCTTTTTTGAAATACATGGAAGCAAGAGGAAATTCTCAACTCCACAGACACAATAACATAATGGGGTTTTTGAAAGGAAGAATAGATCAATTCTTGGTATTTCAAGAACCATGATGATGGAAGGATAAGTTCCACAAATTTTTTGGAAAGAGGAAATGAGTACTGTAATTTACACTCTTAATCAAGTACAAATAAAAGGATCTACAAGTATGACACCCTATGAACATTGGTGTGGAAGTGTTCCTACTGGAAAATAAATTAGGATCTTTGGCAGTAAATTTTATATCACAAGAGATTAAGACATTGGAAAGTTTGACGCAAGATGTGATGAAGGCATATTCATTGGATACTCAACTAAGATAAAGGCCTATACATGTTACAACAAAAAGGTTGAAAAGGATAGTAGAAAATGAAAGTGTACAGGTGGATGAAAACATAGAAAGTTTATCCAAGTCAGGAAGATATCACTCTAATGCTCAAAATACCATCCCAATCCACAAAGATCAAAAAAAGGAATAGAGCCAAGTCTAAGGAGGTACAGTAAATCAGATTGATGAAGCATATGCAAGTGAAGTAGATGAAATACAAAATCATGAAAAACACCAAAAACACCAAGGTATGTCAAATTAAATCATTCTAAACATCAAATGATCATTGGAGATAGGAATAAATATGTTCAAACAAGAAGAAGAATTTTTTATGAACATGTATGTCTAATCTCACAAGTTGAGCTAGAGGATGTCAAAGAATCTTGCAAGGATGAAAATTGGTACAAGGAAATGAAAGAAGAGTTAACACACAAATAATAAAAACAATATTTAGGTCCTTGTTCCTAGGCTTGTAGATAAAAAATTTATTGGCACCAAATGGGTATTCAGAAATAAGATAAATAAAGGTGGAGAAGTTGTGAGGATTAAATAAAGATTGGTTTGTAAAGGTTATGCACAAATTAAAGCTATTGATTATGAAGTAAATATTTTCACCTGTGACAAGATTGGAAGTGTTAAGACTATATCTTGCATATGTTTCTCATAAGAATTTAAAAGTTTATCAGATGGATGTAAAATTATCTTTTCTAAATGGAGAATTGGAAGAAGAGGTATACATTGAACAACAAGATGGATTTTAACTGACTGATCAACAAGACATGGTATATTTACTTA
>BSBK01002347.1:1547500-1655000 GCA_027943335.1 Chamaecyparis obtusa | reverse complement strand
TTAGTTCTTAATATTTCCTTGTGACTACTCAGTATGAAGGCTTATATAGTTAATCGACTAGCATATGTAGCTTGTAGTTCTTCCTTTTACCAATTGATTACCTTTGATACTAATGACAATACTTAATGCTCAAATAGAGATAACAATCTCCCCCTTTGGCATTAGTATCAAAATCTATAATGTATATAGACCTGATATCTCAAAAATGTTCTAACTTCTCCATATATACATAGATAACTTTTCTATCAAAACATTTATCCCCTCTAAGTACCTTATCTCTCCATTCCAACATATATGTATATATATATACATATATATACATATACATACATATATATAATCCAAATTTCATTGATATTATATCATATTCTATGAGAGAAAGTAGACATTTATGAGAGATGGAAAGAAGTCCACAATTGATTGAGGCACCAAGAAGAGGTAACCAAATGAAATTATTTCCATCATATCAATTTCCATAATAAATAGAGTTTAGATAGAGGGATGGATGCTAAATGAATTCAAACTTGAGTGAGTTAAAATTTATTAGAGTGCATATTATTTCTTCCTCACTCGAATGCAAAATCTAGTGTATAATGAATAAATACATGAAAAAAAACTCAAAAACTTTAACGTAGGGATGGCATCCATGCATGAGGAAAGTTTGAAGAGAATAATTCCATGTGAATAGGCATGAATATTGTTACACATAATTATATTATGATTTTTCATTAGTGTCACACATATAGTCATCAAAGGAAGAAAATAGACAAGTCAATCATAACACCAATTATAGTAACCAAGAAGAGCACAAAGTAGAATGACAAGCTAACTGAGCACAGTCTTGAGCAAGCATAGACACCGAGTCAGATGATTACTAAGCACACTAAGTTAAATTATAACTGACCATACATGTTTACCATGCATCATTATTTTACCAAGACAAGAATGCAATATTTATCGAGTGATACATGATCGACATAGAAGTTTGGAATGACACTGAAAATAAGAAAAATGGTTTATACCGAGATAGAAAATAGTTTACATAAATTGAGGCAAACATTTATTGGAGATGTAATAATTAATTTTTGATGATCCTTATGCAGTATTGATTTAGGTCATTCATATGGATCGTTGATCTAATATTTTCTAGATAATTCTATACCCCTAATTAGGTCAAATCTTTATGATATAAGAATTGTCAAGATGTCAGATTGTATTATCACACATTAGAAGTAGTTGTTGGAAATTTTTCTAAGTAGTATAGCATGATGTTGTCATTATGGACACATACATTCAATGTTAAGATAACATGATCTAAGGAATAAGTTCTGGATGAGATCCTATGAAAATTATCTAAGTATAACAGTGTTTATCTATCTACACAGAGATTGTTTTGATTAGCAAAGTTTACAAAATTACTTTTAGTGCATGCGCACTTGAACATAGATTGTACAAGGTATATTTAAGCTATATCTAAGATTCCAAGATTGTACAGCATGTACAGACAAAAATATCAATGTTTTACAGAGATAGTGTTGAGCCGACTAGAACATAGTAGCTATCAGTAATTGATTATATTGAGTTAAGGGATTATTTTTTTTACCAAAATAATGACTTGATTAATTAGGGATGACATCCTAGATGTTAACCCTGAGGAAGAAAGAAGTAATTTTATGTTTTGGGAAGCGTGTAATGAATTGAAAGCCGATAGAATGGTTATTTTGTAATAGCTTGTATAAAGGAAAGAAACTTGTAATGTGAAGTAGTAAGTATTGTATTGATGAATATTGATGTATTATGTGAAATATGATATATGATCAGATCAGTCCAAGTTGATAACAAGTTTTTGTGAAGAGATTACAAAGCTTGATCATAATATTGAAGATATTCAATAGCAGTAAAAGATTTTTGTATTCTACCTTTTGTATTGAAGATTATCATTGTATATTGCATGTTTGGGAAGTGAGCTCATCTTGCATACATTATTATTTTATAATGCCAACTCCTAATAGGTATGAGGCTTCTAACAAGGCCTAAAGTCCTCTAACAAGGACATAGACACTATACAGATGTAATAGACTCCTAACAGGGTCAATATCTCTAACCAGATACTTTTGATTAGTGGATCATTTATGGGTATCATCCCCCCCGGACTTTTCCCTTGGCCAAGGTTTCCTCGAGAAAAAATATGGTGTTATGAGTTCTTTTATTTTATGGTTGTATTCATTATTCTATTTATTCATTTTAGTTTCTTATGCAAGCTACAAGTTAATTTCATATATCTATAAGTGTGAAAAAGTAAAAGTTTGTGAAATACTGATTCATTTCCCTCTTAGTATTTCCTATTTCTAACAGTAGTTGCCTATAGGAGATATCTGAAGATTAGACAAGGTTATGAAGCTAAGCATTGAATGAGTAATCAAAATCAAATCAAAAGAAAACCAGAGGCTACCAAGTAGTATTTGGACAAATCTATCATAGAAAGGTGATATCAGTTAAGGGGTAAGAAGATTTGATATTCAAAAAAGTAAGCTGCTACATCCAGATCAATTTACTATTACTTTCTAACAATTGTGGCAAACAAACAAGGTAGACCTAACTGTCTTTTGTAAATCTCTTAACCGAGTGCACACTTAACAATGTTGCTAAAATCCTCTAAGAAGGTAGATCTTAATAGGTCTTAAATGTTACCCCTAACAAGGTAAGATCATCAGAAGTGATCAAAATTGTAAGCCCTAATAGGAAACTTTATTATTGCAGTAGTGAAGCTTTTTGTGTGTCATCCCCGCCATAGTTTTTACCCTCTAACAAGTGTTTTTGTGATACCAAAATACATGTGTCAAGTGTATGAAGTTTCATTAATGCTTATTTATTAGATTAGAATCATTTCATATTTTAGTTATGTTATGAATGAATGGTTATGATGAAAATGACAGTCAATTAATGAAAGACATTATCTTAAGGATTAAGATCAAAAAAAATTTGGGGTTACTGATTCACCCCTCCCCTCTCATTAACTCACCTTTCCATAATCCCAACAATTGGTATTAGAGCTAGCTCTCTTGTTAAATAAGTTTAATCACTGAATAGGAAAGATCCTTAGAGATGAAAAGGTATAAGCTTGATAAGATAATTGAGAATCATAAATTGGAGTTGCAGATTACCCTAGAATAACTTAAGGACATCAAGGAAAAGTTGAAAGAGTCATTGAACAAAAGAAAGGAATCAACATTTTGGTAGAATGAGACTTTGTATCAGAAAGAAGGGATAGAAGAATTATCTGAAGGATCCAAAAGTATGTCTGATGCATCTGAAGGAACTATCTAGAATCTATCTGAAAAGAATCAACACCTCACCGAGAAACCAAAAGCACTACAAGTTGGACAAGAGACTCAAATGGTAAGAATTTTAAGTTATGAATAATACAAGACTAGTTGAAAAAGAAAGGAACATGTCTATTGAAGATAGAAGACAAATGATTGAGAAATTGGAATAGAAAGAATAAAAAATACTAAGGTTGACCGAGCATCACTTTGAAATTTCCAATCAAATGGTTGTCATGATCCAACAAGTCAACTGGGTGAACAATGAGCTTCCTAGGAAATTGGAAGACATTGGTGAATTAAGGGAAGAGAATGAAAGAATGAAAAATGAGTTAAAGATGCAAAAAAACACAATGAAATGATAAAGAAAATTGAGGAAAGCACCGAAAGGATGGATGACTTATTAATAAGTCAAAGAATACTGGACAATACTACTGGTTTAGGCTATACCAAGCAAGGAGAGTCATCAAATAAAGAAGAGAAAAGGAAAACCTATGAAAATCCAAGACCAAAGAAGCTCTCATGCTATCACTATGGAAAACTAGGATACACAACAAATGTCTACAGAAGTAAAGCTAAAGGTAATCCTAACACTATTCCTAAATTTAATGGTTATTGCTACAATTGCAACAAGTATGGACATCAAGAATATGAATGTAGATATGAACAAGTCACCTAAGAGGAACTACATGGAAAATCACTATCGTACCTACAACAAGCATGGTCATATATCAAAAGAATGTAGGGCACAGCTAAAACAAGTTTGGAAACTAAAAAGACAAAACAATACCTATCAACCGAGAAGACAAGGTAACTCTTACACTTGGGATTACAAAACATGGGTTAATTATACAACATGTGGAATGACATGTTTGAGACTATAGTGGAGAGTAAAATCTAGAAATTGGACAAATTTTGGAATGACATGTCTGCACTGTTACAAGGTTGATCACTTAAGTAAAGACTGTAGAGACTGAGCACCGAAATCGAATGGCGATATGAATGAGAATGATATTGATGGAATCAAAAGGAAGATGAGTCAAATGTGGAGAAGATCAACATAAGACAATGTAGGGACAAGCACAATAGTCAATGACACCTTGTCCTTTGGATTAGGTGATCTCACCACTTCTACTTAAGAAAATCAAGTAAGTATGGGAACTAAATTTTAATCAGTTATATCTTACAATATCTCCTTATATCTGTTACATGAATAACCATATCCACATGAATTAAGATGCACTAGATTGTTATATGTTATGAACTTGAAATGAGCATAGTCGATAAAGCTTGACCAAGTAGGGGTTTTTCAGTTGGTGAAAATGATGGATATAATCAAGTTGCATAATCAACCAAGTGTTGGTAGTGATAACCAAGCTAAAGTATCTAAAGGAGATAACTGAATGTTTGATTGTTAACCAAGTAGTGGTTGGTGAAGCATTTAATGCAACATATTTATGCCAAAAAGGGTTTTTGGGTATAAATAAATGATGATCCAACTCATTTTTCACATTTCATTTGAAGAGAGAACCAAAGAGAAAAAGAGAAAAAAATTGTGCAACCAAATTCCAAGCTATTACTGATGCAGGCGCATCCCAGGGTAGTTGGCTATCCTGCATGTTTGGGAGATTTGATGGAGTTGTGTGGACTTATTTTCATATGTGAGGGGTTTGGTAGAGTTGGATAAACCCACTTGGGTCTTGGGTAATTGGTTTTGATGTATTTAATGGAACTTGGCATGGTCTTGGTTGCTCAGCATGGCCTAGGGGAGCTCAGCCTTGCTTAGGAATTTGGTGCCTATTTCAGGTCATATAAGTAATTTTCCACAAAGAGTTAGAGGCTGAAAATTTTAGAGATTGAAGAGGGCCTATATTTCTACCTATGCTTCGAAGCAAAAGTTCTAATTCATCCAGAGCTAGGAGATATCATGATTTTACTAAGACATCAATTTTGGGAATTTAATTGTTGTTAGCCGACTTGTGGCATTTAATTTCGGTATTTGTATTTAATTTATGTTCAGGGCCGACTTGTGGCTTAGATTGGTATAAGTAGAGGTTGTGGGGGAAGTCTTTAAGCAATCATTTCATCCACTTGGGAGAAGAGGAGGTGGATGTGGAGCGAGTTTTGAGGAGAGCTAGTAGCTGCGGCTTGGGAAACAAGGAGATTGCTTGGTGGGCTTGCGAGCACAAGTTTAGATCTTCCTTGGGGGTTCCTACCAGTGTGTGGATCTAGGCTAGCTAGGGTTTTGGTTTGGATCTTGTGAGATCTTGTGGATTTTCTATTGTAATTGCATTGTATTTGGTCGTAACCCGGAAGGCCTTACAGTCGGGCATGTTGGATGAAAATATGATGATTCTATTATGAGTATTGGCATTGTGTGGATCTATATCTCTGTATTTTTATTATATTCTATTGTGTGGTTATTTGCTCGGGGCTAGGACATCTCCATCGGGGATTCTCCTGCCTTGCACTGCATCAATTACTATGATTTGTGAGTTCTAAAAAGTGTTTGAAAGTTATTCAGGATAGTTTGAAGCGTAACCGAGCAATTTGAACATAGTTTTCACAAAGCCCTAATTTATTATCAATGATGGCATCTACTTTGAAAACCATTCAATTGAAGGCTAATAAGGAGAAGAAAGTTACATTAATCAAGAGAGAAACATATGAAGAACCGATCTACAAGTTACACCCTAAGTTCGCATTATAGATCGATGAAAAATGTATATTCTCATCTATACCACCTAGTGTTTTATTGGTGAAGCATATTAGATTGTATATTCACTGCAAGATTAGTGAGATAGGTGATTTTGAGCTTCAATCCACCTATCAGGAGCTATGCACAGATGGGAAACTAAAAGATGAGCACAAACACCTGGAAGTAAAAGGTTTGACAAATGCACTTCACTTCCTAGAGGAATTTAAGACCAAGTGGATCAAGATTTTACTTACATGAGTACACAATGGAAAAATGTGGTTAGATGAACCGGTAAAGATCACCAAGGATGTGATTCACATGGTCATCAGATACCTAGTATGTGACAAGGATAAATCCCTAAGACACCCACCAAAGAGCAAGATTGATAAGTTGACTGGAGTCGAATGGGATGATAGAGGAATGAGGATAAACACAATTGATGATCTAGAGAATAGATTCAGAGAATATGTAATTACATATAAAGTATTTCAATTGATTACATGAAATAGTGTTCCTTGCGGTGCTATTAACATTGCTTACAAGATAGTGAAGAAGGGTCTTCTATTATCTCTATTTGAGCATTAAGGATTTTCATTAGTATCAAAGATGATCAGTCAGTTACCTATGCTATCTAGTCGATAAATGGAAGTACCACAAGTTATACATACTAGTTGGTTAACTACATAAGCCTTCACACCAAATTATCTCAAGGTAGTACCGAGAACAAAAATATAACAGTTCTAACTGAGCACCGGAGTAGTTTTACAGAGCATCAGTGTATACCGATACCGAGTGTCAGTAAACACCAAGAAAACTAGACACCGAGCACTAGTGTATCTACCGATTAGTATTTATAGTGTTTATCGAGAAATTCAAGAAATGACATAGTAATCATTTTTGGCACATCTATCTATGCAGACAGTTACAACAGAATCATAAAACATTTTACCAAGATCAAGGATCATTTATTGTAGATGTAATCATTAATTGTGATGATGATCTCTATGTATTTGCTAGATCTAGGTTATTTTTGTACATCGTAGATCTTAGGGTTTTTCCTAAGACATTGTAACCTAATTTTGTTAAGCGGCAATAGCAATATGCTATATAATTGTAATTCATGTCATTTTGACATAAGGATGATATGTATGGTATGAACAAGTGAAGGAGTTTTTGAAGTAAGAAGCCAACTTCAAGACATCAATTATCAGACAGGGAAGAGCATAATATAGATCAAGATTTAGATTAGATAGAATCAGACAAGGCTACCGAGCAGTTCAAACATAAGACTTTCACATATCAAGGTGATATTTATTCAATACTTCATAGATCTATTTCATACAAGGTTAAGTTTCCATTTGAAGATACATCCTGTTATTCTCTAATCATTGTAACAGAGTTGGTAAAAATCTCTTAACAGAGTAGACCTAATAGTCTTTTGTAAATCTCTTAACTGAGTACACACTCAAGTAGTGTTTTTGAAATCCTTTAACTAGGTAGATCTAGCTGATCTAATTGTTACTCCTAATAGGGTAAGATCACCAGAAGTGATCACAAATTGTAGCCCTAACAAGAAAACTTTATTATCTATAGTAGTGAAGAATTTGTGGGTGTTGTTGGTGTTTCAAAATGCTTATGCCACCTAGGGCTATCAATATGCCTTGAGACTAGTATTAGGAATGGTTAGTTCCAAGTATGAGAGCTCTGCAAGACAACTAGACCAACTATAGGGACAAGACTGCCCTCTTCACTTCTAGCTCTACAAAACCAAGGTGGGTGTGCCTAATCCAGTAACTTATGGCATTTTAGGTTTTTTAAACTAGATTGAACAAAGCAAATGATAGCAAGAAAGTACTGAATGGTAACCAGACATTCATTGACTCTCCATTGCTATGGTGGGTATTACTACTATCAACCAAACAATAATTAAAACTTGAAACGGTGTTGATATATGAAGATGGAAAGAAGTAAACAAGAGCCAATCAAACATTGAACTCAATCGAATATACTAATCCCTGATCAGTGCCATTATCCATTGGGCAGATCTCAAATATAGACATTGAAACATGAGCCAACTATTGTCAAAGACTCGTAGCCATAAACATAAACATTCTAGCCCATCCACTACTTATAGTATCCTTCCATAGACAAATCAAAATGAATCTATGCCCTATCTAAAGTATATTTCACTTGATCCTAGATCAAGAACTAAAGAATAGAACACATATAAAGGTAACCCTATGCAATGGATCAGAAAATCTAGAATTCACAAGATTGACACCAACAAGAGACTTGAAAGCTTGAAATAATTCAATTAAGTATGATGAGTCATGTACATGTTCAAAGGAGAAAAGAGAGAAAACCACTTCAATAACCTGAAAAAGACTACAAGAAAATTCTATTCAATCTACCTACAATATGATACAGCCTACTACAACCCCTCAGAACCAACTGAAATCAGAACCCTTCTAAATGATCATGAAAATCCTTTTATAGGAACAAGGATTGCAACAAGCTATGGATCATTTAGGGTTAGGGTTTTACCCACCAAACCAATAGATTCAGTCAAGAATTTATTACATTTAGGGAAAACCAAGCAACCTGGAGAAAAAAGATCCAAAATGATCTTTAATTATGATAAATCTCTGAAAGTGTACCAAAGATCATAAATTTGTCACACATATCAATCTATTCGACCACCTGAAACATGCTTCAAGCAAAAAAATTCACCCACCTATTCATAGTACAGACCCTTGCAAATCAATCATCAAACCCCTGGGCCACTCTACAGCAATTGACATAATCAATTCTACTAGATCCAGCCATTAAAACATTTAAAACCAATCTTTCATGTCGCTGCAAACCCTTAAAACATTCAAATCCTGGAAGAAGTGGCTATTTTCATGACACCAATAGCATATCAATGGTCGACATTCAAATCCCGATCAACTTTATAACCTAACCGTCAGATCCTTATCTTTCCCGGGCTCTGTGACTTAACCATATAGGAATCTTGGTTTACATTTGGTGAACACACGACAAAGGCTTTGCTCATTCTTGAAAAGAAAACTCTAACTCATCTTTTACTCAGCGAACTGGTGAACAAGCAAAACAACTAACCCCAGTGACCATTTGGAGAACTAGCGACTAAAGGCTATCTCCTATTTGCTAAATGTTTCATGTTACCACCAATTCATTTAGAGACTCAGCGACCACTGTATTCACTTATTCACCAGATCATTTAGAGCATCACCATTTTATTACAAGAATAAGCGAACAAAGGGAAAACATCAAAGCCACCAAAATGTTGAGTCTTAAGAGTAAGGCCCACACATGGGCCCGCTTTGTGCCACCTATCATCATATCACTTGATGTTCCTACCCGGTCACCTCTGACACAAGACCCACCAAATAGCTCCACGTCACTGAGATTAGATACCAAATCGATGGCCAGCGTAAGATCTGATAACTCTAATAGAACCCATGAGAACTTACGCAACCGTAGATCCTCTGCAGATGTCAGAGCCCACAAAGACATGCCAGCAACCAAGTCCCACTGACAATTGCCAAATCAACAATGCCTCGTCCAATCAGGAAAAATCATGTTAGTGCTACATGGCACATTGGACCCACCTACTGTTGACCTTAACATAGGAAGATCAGACGGCTGGCGCATGATCTCATAAGCTCCAAAGATTCCATGCACTTTTACGCCAGCTATCGATCTTGAATCTCTTGATTGAGATACTAGGCCCGCCTGACAACATATCCAAATCACTATTCTTTGACCAATGAAAAATTGCCACCTGTGCACACCTGGAAGTGGACCCGCTCTATTTGAAATGTTGTAGCCTTGGAAGAATCAATGGTCGGTGTATGATCTCATAGGGGAAGAATATTCCATGAGATCATGCACCAGCCGTTAGATCTTATGGAACTAAAAATTGGGCCCCGCTGACCATGCAAACATGCAACCAAAAGGAAGGATAAATCGCCATGCCAGGTCACAAAATGTTAATAGGAAACCACCCAAAAACAAGAGAATACATGAACACTGCATTCACCCATTCGCTGAAAGAAAATGCTAACCGCTGGAGGACTTGGAGAACTAGCAACAAACATGTAATCGCTAGTTCGCTGAATAAGAAAGGGACATGAAACATCATTATGCGATTCAGTGAAGACCAAGAGAGAAAATAACCACGTGCAGAAAGGAAGGACTAAGTGGCCCGAAAAGGTAATGAAGAAATATAACATGCTGAGACCGACTTAGGGTTTTTTTACATGCAATGGCTAGATTTTTGAATTTTTGCCTAGGGTTTGAGACAAAAACATGGAAAAAACATTGCAGAGACCAAAGGGAATGACCAGAAGCCATGAAAAATATTTGCAGGTGCTAGCAGGTGTTATCCCCACTACAGTTTTTACCTTCTAACAAGGGTTTCTGCATAACCAAAATACTTGTGTTATGTGATTGATTTATTGTTTGATTTCATGAAATTTACAATTACAAGTTAATTGAATGAATGATACATATAATGGATTCAGTAAATAGATGAGTTTACTACTATTTGTTGATTGAGTTTTTTAAGTTAAATTTTTTGAGGGCATTGATTCACCCCTCCCCCCTCAGTACCCTATCTCTCCATTCCAACAATTGGTATTAGAGCTCAGATATCTTATTGGATGGTTTAACCACTGAAGAGTAAAGATCTAACCATGGAGAGATATAAGTTGGAAAAAACTATAGAGAATCAAAAGATTCAGATGCATATGTTTATTGAGAAATACAAACAAGCTAAGGATGCATTGAAGAAATTACTGGTTCAAAGAAACAACCTGGCTATTCTAGAAAATGAGACTAGTTACCATGAAGAAGAGATTGATGACTTATTTGATAGCATTGGATCTAGTTCAGGAAGTATTTCTGATGGTTTTGAAAGTGTAATCACTGAATTATCTAAAAATAATCTTCATTTAACTAAACAAGTGAAAGCCTTGTAGATCGGTCACGAATCATAGATGGTGAGAATGATTGATGTAATGAACAATGCTAGACAAGCTAAACAAGAAAGGAATCTAGTTGTTGAAGACCAAAGACAAATGATTGAACAACTTCAAGCAAAAGAAACTGAGATACAAAGACTTACCAAGCATCATTTTTAAATATCCAATCAAATGATGATTGTAAACCAGGAGATCAACTGAGTAAATGGTGAGTTGTCAAGAAAACTTGAAGATATTGGAGTGCTCAGGGAAGAAAATGAAAAACTAAGAAATGAAGTAAATATGAAGCTACAACACAATGAAATGATGAAGAAATTTGAAGACAGTTCTAAGAAAATTGATGATTTTCTGATTAATCAAAGAATATTTGGAAGCAAAGCTAGATTAGGCTACACTAGACAAGGAGAATCATCCAAACAAGTTGAACAGGTGAACAACAATCAAGATCAAAGACCTATGATGCTAACATGCTATCACTATGGCAATCTAGGACATACTTCAAATTTTTGCAGGAGTAAAGCTCAAGGTAAACATAAAGTCACTCCTAAGTTTAATGGTTATTGTTATTATTGTGGTAAATTTGGACATCAAGCATATGAGTGTAGAGCTAAGATGAATAAGACTTCTAACAATCCTACCATGGAGAAACTATGTTACACTTGCAACAAGCATGGACACACTTCACAAGAGTGTAAGGAAAAGATGAAGCAAGTCTGGACACCAAACAAAGGAACAAACCTTATCAACCAAAGAGACAAAATAGTGCTTACACTTGGGATTACAACACACGGGTTAACTAAATAGTATTTAGAAGGTATGGACATATTGCAAAAAATTGTATGAGGAAGAGATGGGCTAGAAATATTGAAGCTAGAAAAGAACTGGTATGGCATGCCTACATTGTCATAAAGTTGGTCACCTAAGAAAGGATTATAGAGACCGAGCACCAGAAGAAGGACATATATTTGAGAGTGGTAACACTATTGTAGATATCATGAGGATTAGAAACACCATGTGGAGAAAGGAATCAAATGAAAATGTTGAGTCAAGCAATGCAGTCGGTGAAACCTTGTCCATTAGATTGGGTGGCATCGGTACCTCCACCTAAGGTGAAATAGGTATGTATGGAACCGATATTCCAAATTGATCTTATCTTACATACGGTTCCTTATAATTGATGTGCACATACCAAATCTGCATGAATTAAGATGCATTATGGTTTATAAGTTTTGAGCTAACAAATTCATACAATCGGTATATGCAAGACCGAGTAGAGAGTTACCCGTTGGTGACTATTATGCAAGGTTTACCGAGTATCAGTATCAACCGAGTGGAAAGTAATGTGTTAACCAATTTGTTGATGTTTTGTTGTAATCACCGAGTTGACAATTGTCACCGAGATGGAAGTAGGTCAAGAATTAATGACAAGTATTTAAAGCAAGAATTTGAAAAAGGCTATAAATAGATGGAAGACTTAGTTCATTCTTCACACAGCAATTTTGAAGAGCGAAAATTTCCATAGAGCGAATTCAAGCTAAGAGTTTTTAGAAGCATTCAGGTCAATTTCAAATCAAACTGAGCATATTCCTCATCATTTTTGAGTAAGTACAACTTCTACCATGCACATTCAAAGTATTTGCCAAAACCCTAAGTTGAGTAAAATGACATCCGCATCCAAGGAAACCCAATCTAAGCTAGTAGAAGAGGAAGTGAACCTAATTACATCAGCTAGTTGTGATGAACCCGATATAAACTTCATCCTAAAGTTACAGAAAAGATAGATTCAGTGGGAGCCTTTTCAAGCATACCCCCTAGGGTTATATTAGTTGAAGATGTTAGATCGTACATCCACTACAAAATAGGAGAAATATGAGATTTCGAGATGTGTGCAACTTTCTAGAAGCTTTGTAGTGATGATGGAAAATTGAAACCAAAATTTAAAGAGTTTTAAATGATTGGTCGGACAAATGCCCTAAGTTTCCCAAAGGACTTTAAAAATGAATGGATAAGGGTTGTGTTGAGTCAGTTTCATGATGGAATATTTTGGTTGGATGAATCGGTTAAGGTCACAAAGAATATGATTCACAAAGTCACCAGATTTTTGACAACCAACAAGGCCAAGGCATTTCACAGTGCTTCTAGGGATGATATTAAAAAGAATACTGGAGCATCATGGGATGGCTGAGCATTGAAGATTGGTTCAATTATTGACCTAGAGGTTAAGTTTGCAGCTCATGTCATCGGTTATAAGATCTATCATCAAGCAGACTAAACAGTGTACCATGTGGAGTCATTGACATTGCATACCAAATGATTAAGAAAGATACCTAGTTAGACCTTGTCGAACTTCTTTTGAGGCAGATTGAAGAAAATATGAAAACCATCTGGTCGGCAAAGTTGAATACTTGTAAGTTTGGGCTGCTTCTAGTTTGCATATTCTTCTATATGCAACTATTTTTCCTTTCATTTAGAAATGTAGAATGGTCAACCGACAAGCCATTCATAGTACAGATATGAGATATGATTAATAACTTGGGAATCAATCTGAACAATGTTTTTGATAATTATTTTGAGCAATTTAAGATTAGAATGAATTCTCAGAGAAGAATTCCCAGAAAATTGGTTGAAGAGTATGAGATGTATATTTGTTTTCTTGTGGACACCGACCATACACTGGTAAAGGTTGTGGAGCCTAGAAATAAATCGCTAGCCCCTATGGGTTATGAAATGGATATTGATTTTTCTTCAAAATCAATTAAGGCTCTTCTAGCTACACCAAAGGATAAGAATATAGAGAGATTTGGAACATTTAAGGAGGCCAAGACAAGAATAAAAATAGGCCTAGTTATTGGTAAGATAACTAAGAAATCAAGAAAGATGATGAAAACTTTAGTTGAGAAGTTTGGAGATGATTCTGGATCATCTGATGGTTTACCAGTTGAAATTGCAACCGAAGGTCAGTTACACTTAACTGATATACCCCATGACAATGAAGAAACTGAGTCAGATAAAGTGACAGAATCTACACTAGTTTCCCCTTCATCAAATCCAAAGAAGAGGTAGTTAGAGGTGCAATAAAGGGCATGAACAAGGTCAGCAATTGCAGCTTCGCCACCATTGAAAAAGGGAGTTGTGAAGTTCACAAAACCTAAGGCAACATTACCTACAAAAACATATACAAAGAGAGGAACAAAAGCTACTACATAGGCACTGAGGAAAAGAAGAAAACTAATAAGAGGTAAGGAAGATTTAGAAGATGAGGAAAATGATAACAATCAATTCAAAGTGGTCAACAATAAAGATACAACAATTGATGAAGTTGCTGAGGATATCATTGAGAATGGTGAACTCACTGATCTTGAAATTAGTCGGTTTGAGCACATGTCAACCAAGGATCAGAATAAAATAGAAGAGGCAATCATCTAGATGATGATTCGATTTAAGAGATTTCCACTTGAATTTTCCAAGAAATTACCTAAAGCATTAGAGGAAAGGATAAATAAAAAATGGTCCTATGCCTTAGACACCGAAAAGAAAATGAGGGAACAATCCCTAGTTCTGGAAATTCCTAACTTGTCTCCTTCTGAAATTGAAGAATACATGACAACATACTCTAGGAGATTCAGAGTAAAAATTTGGGCAATGTAGATACTAGATGAGAATCTAGTAGACATCGATGAGTCTAGTCAACTCATCTAGACCTCCATAGTTGAAGCTCGAGAGCAAGCTAAAAATATGGCATTTTCCAAATTATCTAAGAAGAGACTAAAATCAAAAGGTAAAGGCATTCACATTGAAGATACAAACTTGGCACTGAACCAAGAAAAAGTAGATATATCTGATACCAAGGTACCTGATACCATAGATGCTACTGAAGACTTAAGTATTTCACAGGATGCACCAGATCAAGTTGAGATCCAAATTGTAGACAACAATGCATTAGATGTACTCATTGAGGACATCACAAATGGTGATCCTAATGACCAAGATGATGATGAGGATGTGAATGTTGCTGGAGGCATGACACTGGAAGAAGGTAATTTTGTAGAGCCTACAGTCACATCATTACCGGGTGAACTTCCTATCTTGATGGAAGTAGTTGAAATTGTAACCAAGGAACAACCTGAAGGCTTAAACCCAAAGAAACCGATGGATACATAGGGGAACAAGGAGCTAGAACACCAGTAGAAACAAATAAGCCTAAAGAAAAAGAGGCAAAAGAGATAGATAAAAAGGGCCAAGATGACCCCAAAGCAACCAAGGTTACCCCAGTTGACACAACATTAGAGGCTCCATCTCAATCAACCAACACTCAGGTTACCGAGGAGCAGAAAAAGGAGGAAAAATTGTTAACCAGGCAAGACACACAAAATGTTGAGGAGAAAGAAATAGTACAATTTGTGAAGAGCTCACCTCAAGAGACAGAGAAGAAGAAGAAATAAGGAAAAGGGCCAGTCACACTAGATGAAATCATAGTTATACCTGATTGTGACCCAAGGACCCTAAGCCCTGAAGAACTAAGAAAATATGGAGAGTTACGTACAAGAAAAGCAGCACAAGAAAAGATGAGGATGGAATGCAAGAGCAAGGAGATATTGGAAAATGTAAGAGACATCTTACAATAGGTCATACTAGAGGTATAGATTAATGAGGACACAACTATAATGGCCCAACTTGCTACCCTTGTAGAAGCAATCAATGCCCCTAACATTGAAGCTGAGAAAAGAATTGAAGAAAGGGCAAAATCAAAGATTCAGGAAAAACTTGCAAAGAAAATTAGCTAGGAAGTGGCAATAAACAAGGTGAAATTATCTGACGTAATAACTGACATACAATCTATTACTTGGTTAATTAGTCAAATATTGATTAAGCTTTTCATTATGGAGACCTTCACTACTGAGGTCAATGAGAAGACTAAATAGCTGGATACCGAAATCCAAGCCAGTGCACAAGCAGCCTTAACTAAGCCAAACACTTTTGCTAAGCATATCCTGAAGGTTCAAGAACTTAGGTGGTTAAGAGAAGATCTGAGGAAGTAGGAAGAAAGGATAAGTGACCAGGTCACCGAGCTACAAACTGAGTTGCTTCCTTATTTGAAATTTTTTGAGAAACACATTGTCAAAGTGTAAACACTTGTTGCAACACCAGAGATTTATGTGTTAGAAAATATCTTTGACATGCATGCACAAATCGGTCTTGAGCACATTTCTCTCACCAACTTGAAAGAGGAATGGGAAAACCTCTTGGATTCTTTGAAGAAAACCCACTAGGGTATTTTTGATAAACTATAAGTACACACTTTTGTATTTGACATTAATATCAAAAAGGGGGAAAACTAATGTATATGCCAAATTTATGTAATTATATGATAAATGTACTACATACTACCACAAGCATGCACCGAGTGGGAGAAATTTTGGAATTTTGTTAGGTTATGGTATCTTTGTTAATATGGTGAAGTAAGAACAATTTTTGAGACATCGGGTCTATTTACATTCAAGGTTTTGATACTAACACCAAAGGGGGAGATTGTTATCTCTATTTGAGCATTAAGGATTGTCATTAGTATCAAAGATGATTAGTCAGTTACCTGTGCTATCTAGTTGGTAAATGGAAGTACTACAAGATATATATACTAGTCGGTTAACTATATAAGCCTTCACACCGAGTTATCTCAAGGCAGTACCGAGAACAAAAAGATAATAGTTCTAACCCATGTGCTAAAATGTTGACACACTTCTATGAGTCATTATATCCAAGATTGCTCAAGAATGTGGTCTCAAATGGGGACTCATAGCTCTATATTCATGGAGTGCAAAGGTTTATGATGAAGGCCCTCAATTTAGATCTAGTTTGTGCCCATGCAAGTACACTATAAAATGAGAGATTCAAAGAGGAAAAGCAAGAATGCTAGTCTCCATGATCATCAAGTATGCATGCAAATGAAAATGGAAGTTATTCTATATGATAACAATGCATGAAAGAAAACTAATATATGAAAGGAAATGCTTATGCAAGATTATTCTATGAAAGGAAACATGAATCTAATCTAATATGAAAGTGCAAGAGTAATCCAAATGGATTGCCATGGATGCATGAGAGAAGAAGAAAATAAAAGAGAAGTTGTAATGTTCAAGCTCAAGTACTCAAACTCTCCTCCAAAATTGCTCTCCAAACCTGGAGCATAACAATACCTAAAAATCTAGATCTTCCCAAATGAGAAGGAGAGGGCTCCTTTTAAAGAGAAATGGACAGTAGAGATTAAGAGGCAAAATCAATGGACATGGTTAAGAGGGAAAAAAATGAAAAGGCCCACCACTTAGAAATATGTGCTTTTAAAGTGTAGAGAAAAAGGGATTTTATTTATTTTTTATTTTTTTATTTCCTTTTTTCATCACAAAATAGATTTAAGTGAGGATTTTATTATTTATTTAAAAGATTTTCTTTTTAATTAAAAGGGAGCATGTCTTCTTGATTAAATAAAACTTAGGATAAAATGATCAAACCTTAGGAAATATTGAAATAATTTAATTAATTACAATTTGATCAAGGAAATTGATTTGAATTGAAAATATTACAAGGCAATGATTCAGGAAATTGATAAATTGATCCAGTCACTTGATAAATTGAAGAATGGGGGCCCATAGTCTAGGAAACCATTTTAGGGTGCATACATAACCAAGTACCAAAGCAGTTTTACTAAGCATAAATATATACTGATACCAAGCGTCAGTAAACACCAAGTAGACTGGACACCAAGCACCAGTGTATCTACCGAGCAGTATTGATAGTGTTTATCAAGCAATTCAGGAAATGACATAGTAATCAATTTTGGCACATCTATCTATGCAGATGGTTACAAAAGAATCATAAAACATTTTACCAAGATCCAGGATCATTTATTATAGATGTAATCATTAATTGTGATGATGATCTCTATGTATTTTCTAGATCTAGGTTATTTTTGTACACCATAGATCTTAGGGTTTTTCGTAAGATATTGTAACCTAATTTTGTTAAGAGGAAATAACAGTATGCTATATAATTGTAATTCATGTCATTTTCACATAAGGATGATATGTATGGTATGAACAAGAGAAGGAGTTCTTGAAGCAAGAAACCAACTTCAAGACATCAGTTATCAGACAAGGAAGAGTAGAATACAGAGATATTCAAATTAGACAGAATCAGACAAGGCTATCGAGCAGTTCAGAGATAAGAATTTCACATATCAAGGTGATATTTATTCAATACTTCATAGATCGGTTTCAAACAAGGTTAATTTTTCATTTGCAGATACATCATATTATTCTCTAATCATTATAACAGAGTTAGAAAAAATCTCTTAACAAAGTAGACCTAACAATCTTTTGTAAATATCTTAACCAAGTACACACTCAAGTAGTGTTGTTTAAATCCTTTAACTAGGTAGATCTATCTAATCTAATTGTTACTCCTAACAGGGTAAGATCACCAGAAGTGATCACAACTTGTAGCCCTAACATGCAAACTTTATTATTTGCAGTAGTGAAGAATTTGTGGGTGTCATCCCCACCATAGTTTTTACCTTCTAACAAGGGTTTCTGCGTAACCAAAATACTTTTGTTATGTGATTGATTTATTGTTTGATTTCATGCAATTTACATTTACAAGTTAATTGAATGAATGATACATACAATGGATTCAATTAATAGATGAGTTTACTACTGTTTGCTAATTGAGTTTTTGAAGTTAAAGTTTTTGAGGGCACTAATTCACCCCTCCCCTCTCAGTACCTTATCTCTCCATTCCAACATCTTCAACTCAACTTAGCTAAATTAATGTTGAGGCAACTGGAGGAGAACATGAGAACGATCTCAGTTGCAAAATCTAACACCTCCAAGTTTGGATCTCTATTGGTATGTACATTTTTATACTTGCTGAAATCATTTCCCTCATTTGGTAATGTAGATTGGGATGTAATAAGCTAGTTATCATTCAAATCAATGAATTTATAAGAATCTTAGATAAGAATTTTGAGCCAGTCATGGATGACTACTTTAGAAAATTCAAGGACAACATGCAAAAAAGGAGCAAAATTCCTACACAATTGGTTGAGAAGTACAAAGATGAAATATATTTCTTAGTGGACACTGACACTACACTGATAAAGGCATTTGAATCGATAATTTCATGGCTTCCACCAATGGACTATGAACTAGACATTGACCAAGCCACTAGGTCAATAAAGGCACTTATTGCAAAGCCTAAAAACAAAGGTGCAATAAGGTTTGGAACTTATGAAGAAGCAAAGCAAAGAATAAAAATAAACTTAGTCCAAGTTAAAATTGGAAGGAAAAAAAACAAAATGATCGACACACTTGAAAAAAAAATTGGAAAGGAAGAAGCATAGAAGTCAATTGAAGAGGCGATCAAGGAACATAAATCGGTCGGTAATAGTGAAGATGAAGAGGAGACCGAGTCAGATAAGGAAATATAGGAAGAGCCACCAAAGGAAATGAAAGGAAAGAGAAAACAAGTTGATACTCCTACACATGCAAGGAAAAGGTCCTCTACAAGTGTTTCCCCACCTCAGAGAAGAGGAGTTGCAAAAATAAAAATGCATGCACTTACAAAGACATCAAAAGAAAAGAGGTATACAAGCTTCCACCAAGGTAACTGAACCTTAAAAGAGGATAAAATTAATAATAAATAAAGATGATGTAGATTTTGATGAAGAAGACACAAGTTAATTTAAATTTGTAGTTAATAAAGCACATTCAATTGATGATCTTGTAGAAGGCATAAAAGAAACAGGAGGACTAGGTCATCCTAAAATAAATAAATATCCATACATGAGCAAAGAGGATCAATAAAAATTGGAAGATGCTATCATCAACATGATGATTAATTTCAAATGAGTACAAATTGAATTTTCAAGAAATATTCCACAAGAATTTTATGAAAAAGTTCCAATAAGGTGGACTTATGCTTTGAACACTGAGAAGAAAATGAGAGAAAGATCCATGATTTTGGAAATGCAAAATTTATCTATTCAAGAGATTTAAGATGCAATGAAAAAATATGCCAATAAATTTTTGATGAAAGGAAGAGCACTAAATATTCTACAAGGAAATCTACAAGAGTTTGATGAAGAAAGCACCGAGATATCGAATGAAATCCTAAGATCAAGAGCTGAAGCTGAGCAAACTGTACTTGCATTTATCACTAAGAAAAGTGTAACAGGAAGAGGAAAAGGTGTACAAATAGATGATGATGTTGTTACAATTCAAAGGCCAATTGAAGATCCTATACACATCTCAGACATTGACCAACCAAAAGAAAACACTTACGCTAAATATTTTTATAATGTTGCACAAACTAAAAAAGAAGATACTCTAGAGATGTTAAAGATAACCGAGGAAGAAGTATTGATTGAAGATATTATAGAAGGAGACCCCGATGATCAAGAAAAAGAAGATGAACATATCACTACTGCTAACAAAAATAAATAATAGTATCAAACTACTGAGGTAGGTAGAGAACTCATATCGAGTAATTTACCTATCTTAGTATAAGCTATTGACATAGCAACTGAGCAGCAAACTGAGAACATGTTAGGATTAAGTAATACTGAGAGGGGGGTAAATCAGTATTACAACACTTTTAATTAAAATTCAACCAATTGCAAATAAACCATATCACTATTGAAATGAAAAGAACATAAACACATAACACATAACTCATAACACCATTATTTATTTTTGAGGAAACCCTAACCAATGGAAAACCCTGGTGGGGATGGTACCCACAACTATGCACTAAAATATTGAATCCCTGTTAGGAGATCTAGCCTTGTTAGGAGATCAGTATTACATAGTACATTTCCTTCTTAGAGGAATAAAAAACCCTGTTAGGGGTATACAAAAACCCTATTAAAGGTGTGGTGAACTTACACCTCTTACAATCAAAATTCTATTACAAAAGTGTTCTTCAATAAGTGACCTACATAAGCATCTTCTATGCTTTGATAGTTCCAGTTATAGCTCTATCAATCTCTGATCTCACATCAACTATCTTCCTTTTCTAATATCCCAAATTCACATCTATCACATCTCTATCTCTATCACATAGTTTCACACTTATCGCTTCAACAAAACACTCTATAAATATATCAATTCTATCATCCAGACGGCTCTCAAATACAATAAAAAACATAACAATTACTTATACAAATGATAAATGTAGAGTCAGTGATCTTGTATTACCAAACTGTCAAAAATATATGACTTTCATCTAACTTAGCATGTTACCGTTCCATCTAATCTTCCCTCAATCACTGCGACTGTTCATATGCCATATTTCACTATTTATGTCTTCGTATACCTTCACAACACTGTATCTTACTGATATCAACCCCAAAACATGTATGAACTTAACTAAATGTCATACATATCTAAACACATCTTCCTCTAAGTTTGCAAGCCATAATACATCATATATTATCTTCGCTGACCAAAACTATACTGTAGAATATTGTTATTCTAATTTTGTACTTAGTCATTTTCATGATTGTGTCTCCAATATCAATACTCACTTCATGTGATCACTCCAACATAAGTGTTTACATAAATGAAAATCCTTAAGTGATCCCTAGTGCTCTCCAATCATCACTTTCCAACAATCTCTCACTTTGGCATTGATGGCAACACTTAGTGAAAAATGACCAAGTGTCAAAATACTAACTTCCTTCTACTTCTCTATACTTCTTTCTCTCTTTTTTTTTATACTTTTCTTTTCTTATTCTCATTTTTTCTCTTCACTTCTTTTATTCAATTCTTTTTCCTCTTCTCATTTTTCTCTTATCTTCCTCTCCCTTTGACATCAATGGCAAAGGTTCTTACAAAACTTCAAAATTTTAAGCATATAAGACTTATTGCTTACTCACCAGATTCAGAATGTCTTGGAAGGAGTCTTCCAAGGTCTTCACTTCATCATCCCATGACTTGATCAAAATTTCACTAACATGGATTAGTCAATTCAGTGCATAAGATGTGATCTTTGCTACCTTCATCTCAGTGGGTACAGAGTTTTTCATTGATCCTTCTATCTTCTCCATCTCTATGAGATGAGCTTCAAGAATTGACAGCTTAGGAGTGATTAGAATCTTTACCAAACCAAATCTTTCCACTACTCTCCCTTTCTCTATATTCAAAGCACTTACTTTATCAAAGATCTTGGATGTCTACTTGTCCATTTCTAACATAGTTTGTGAGGAGGTTTCACAACTGTCCATTATGTTGTCTAATGTAGCCCTATCCTTAGCTATGATATCTTTAATAATCTTAACATGTATGATAGGATTTATGCAATAGCTATATACCTTTCTTCCTTGTGCCACATAACTTTTAGCTTTGATTATAGTTATTTTTAGAATACCCAAGTCCCATGAGATGGAGTGGAAAACTTCCTTCAACTTCTTTTCTAAGTATGTCTTTCTAGCCTTATCCTCTACAATCTTCAATAGTGACTCAAAATGACTGTCAAAGTTGTCCAATGCCATGTTCAAGTTCTCTGCATCATCCTTTCCTTTAAATGTAAGAGGTGTAGGGAGTATCTTATTCACAGTCTCTACTACCCTAGCAATCACCTTTACCTTCTTATCCCCCTTTTGTTCTGAACTTTCCTTTGCCTTAGCAAATGCCATGAAGGATAACCTCATGAGTTCATCCTCATCCATGCTTTCCACATCAGTGCTCACTAGTTTGGCCATACTTGCCAACAATAGGCTGGTGGAGGTATCTGGTTCTTGTTTAAACTCAATTCTTACCTCTTCTTCTTTTTGTATTGTTGTCTCTTCTTCCTACTTTTCTTGTTGTTGATTATCCTTCTCTTGTTCTTTCTCTTCCTATTTTTATTTTAAATGTTCTTCCTCTTTCTATCATTCCTCTTTTATTATCATCACACTCTCTAGATTGTCTTTAAATAGATCATTTACATCAAGTTAAGTGTCTAATGATATAGGCATACCAGAAATGAAGAATTCTGGTTGCTTGTCCTCTTCACTTGCTTGCTTGCTCTTTTTAGTTGTCCTAGAGCTTTCTCTCATTCCTAAAGGTTCAGGCTTGGTAACCTTCAGAGGTGAGGTCTTCTCAGGCATTTCGCACATAAGAATTTGGTCCAATGCCTTTTGTGTGTCTTCTAAAACCTCATCATACTTCCTTGCCATTATCTTCACAAGTTTGGCCTTTGTTCTCAATAGAGTTTTCAACTCTTTAATGATTCTCTCCCTCTCTTGTATGGATACTATAGGAAACATTTCTTCAATAGCCTTATTTCTTATAGTCTCATCCTCTAAATGTGCTAATTTTATTATTATTTCCAACTTTCTATACAAGTCCTTAGGAATATTGCCTTCTATTTCTAGCAAATTCTTCTTGTAGACTAATAAGTACTCAATTAATATATCTTCAATTACTTCTTGATCATCAGAATCATACCTTTCATAGTATCTATTTACTGTCTTTAGATTTCCATCTCTTATTATTCTCTTTTGTAACATCTTGATATTTGGCTTCCATATATCTTGTGGCCTCTTATGTACTTCTTTTTCTTCTTTCTTCTCAGTCACCTTGTCTTCTTTCTTCTTTATTTTTACTTCTACCTTTTATTTCTTTGGACTTCTTGGTTTTTTAGATCTTGTAGATCTCCTAGGTGTGCTCAGAGGTGCAACCTCCTGTGCAATCTTCTCATGTGTAATTGATAAATTAATTATATCATGAGTAGGACTTACTATATTTTCCACTTCAGAAGGAGTAGGTGCCTCAATTGCCAAGCTAGAGGATCCTTCTGCCATATTTTTCCTTGCTTCTTTTAGTTTCTCCTTTGTAATTCCTACCTTCACAGCAATTTCATCAACCATTTTCTCTATTTTTCTCTTCCTTGTTCCTTTATCCTATTCTTCTCTAACTTTTGCTGACTTTTCCAAGTAAGCTCCCCATCTCTCTTTAGATGTATCTATCTCAGCTGCTATTACATGCTCAACTTGCATTGTGAGAGCCTCAGAACTAACCCCATACCCTATAGGGTAGCACCATTTCTTTCTTGGCTCAACTGGTTCAAAGCACACACAGTCAGTTTCAACCATGAAATAGATTGTGTCTTTATACTTTTCTACCAACTCCTTAGGTATTCTATATCTCTCCTTCATTTGCCTCTAAAGGATCTTAATCATTGAAAATAATTCACCATCTACCCAATCTTTATCATGTCTCCTAAAGCTCTCATATATCTATATTCTGGTAGGTATACTATCTTTCCATGCTCTAGGGTTCATTCCAAGAAATTTGCCTATAATGTTAATGTACATGTGTATCAGGAGTGAACCAAACCTGAATGCTTTTGACTTGAATTTCTTGATAATCCTCACATTCTCCAAGAATTATTGTGCTAGGATTTTGCATAAGTTATATCTAGTTTTTTCCTTCACTATTCTATAGTCCATCATAATTACCCCTACTGACATAGAATTAGGTCTGATATTTTAGTACAACATATAACCTAGTAGAATTTCTACCAATCTCACATCTTGCTTAAAGATGTCATTCACATTCATCACTTTCTTATCTCATTTAGAATGAGTTAGGGTTTCTACTTACTTCTTGATATTCTTCTCAGTTATAGGAAGGGCTCCAACATTTCCCAATCGAGTTATCTCATGAATCAACTAGCTACATATCTTAACAGGTTTCTCTTCTATCCAAATGAACCGATCATGGATTCTTCTTAGAATGATCTTGAACCATTCAGTTTCATATAACTCATTAAGGTAGGTTAGCTTAATGATAGATTGATCTTCTAGATGTTTGAACTCTTCTTTCATTTCACCATCAGATTCTATCATCTCTCCTAATTCCTTATAGATTTTTGCATCTCCTATGGTCTCATACTTGCAGTGTATATAAGCCCTAATATCTTCAACATGTAACATGTCGTAAGGGGTTTGTGAAAATTCTCCTTCTGGATCATCCTCACAAGACTTAAACAGGTACCTCTTAAACTTATACCTTGGTCTATCAATAACATCAAATATCATAGGTGCATCCACATCTTCTTGAAAGAGTATATGATCTAAATACCTTTAATATGCTAAAATCCAGAACTTTTGCTTCAAACGATCATGCAATGTAGTTTCTAGATGGCTCTAGTACTTCTTAACTCTGATCTCCTTGGTTGTTGCTAATCAATCGATGCAAAAATGATATGTTTCAAGATTTTTTATCCATCGTAAGGTGAGTGAATTTATTAATCACAAGTATCTCAACTTCTCACACTGTCCAATCAAACATAATTTTTCAATCATAGGATATGAATCTCCAAGTGTTGCGATCACAAACATAAACTCCATAGTGTCTGTACACACCATATCTAATCTCACATGAGCTCATTCCACATAATTAGGGGCTGGATATATTCTATTTTTTGCATCCAAAGTTCCCCCTAAGGCCATACAACCTTCTAGGTCAATGGAGCAATGTTGACATCAAGCAAAGACATAGTAGCATCTATTGTCTCTCCCTAAACCAATGCCTTATTGAAATATTTTACCTTCCACATCTTCTCACCATCTTCATTTTCTAGTTTCTTGAAATGATTCTTAAACTCATCCATGTACTCATTAAGATTTTTACTATTGTAACCAATATTCTTCTTTATAATCATAGGTGGCGGTCCTCTTCTATTGTTCATTCCATTATGCCTGTAAAAATTTTCTATGTGTTCTAAGTTCTTGCATTTGAAACATGTAGGTGGTCTTTTGTTATGATTATCTTGCAACTCACAATACCTTGTAGTATTCCCAAGTTTATTGCATTTTTAGCATGTGATCTTGGCTTCTAATTCTTGTTTGATGCAATCTTGTCTATTCCTTGACTGGTATGGTTTTCTACATTCTGATTTCTTATGTCCATATGCATAACAGTTGTAACAATAACTAGTAAAGGGTTTGAAAGGACCTTTACTTCTGCAATCTATTTTCATGTGTCCAACTTTGTTGCATCCAAAGCATCTATTTCTGAAAGGTCTAATATAATCTTTAGGTTCTTCAAAATTAGGTCTTTATTTAGTCTTTGCTTCATGTATTTCTTCATGAGTTTTAGAACATTCTCCTTTATTGTATCCAACTCCAGGCATGTCTCCTTTAGGTTTCTATCTTTCTCTCTATTCATCAATCTTATCACTACTCATGTGTAACTTCTCAATGTGTAACTTGGATTGAGTGAGTTCACCTTTTATGATTTGATTGCACTTCTCCAATTCCTGACATTTATCCTTGTAGTGATCAAGTTAATTCTTTATTTGTCCTATCTTCAAATTTTCTTGTTTTAGTGTCTCTTCAACTTTATATCTTGCATCCTTTTCATGTTGAATTTCTTTAATCATCAAAAGATTTATTTGTTCTTTTTCTTTCTCCAGCTTCTTTACTTGGTTTGATGTATCATTTTCTAAATCCTCTTTGATCTTATCCATAAGGTCTTGTCTCTGACTTCTTGAAAATTCAAGTTGTTCCTTTAGTTTCTTAATGAAACCTTATGCTCTCCATAATTTGAATTTCAATTCTCCATTATCAGCCTTTTCTTTGTCTAGGTCATCATGTGTTGCTTCAAATTTCTCTTGCAAAATTTCTAAATCTATTTTGATCTCCCTTAAGCTATTAGGCTTTCTCTCCAAGGGCTAATAGCTCTGATACCAATTGTTAGGATTAAGTAATATTGAGAGGGGGGGTGAATCAATATTACAACACTTTAAATTAAACTTCAACCAATTGCAAATAAACCATATCACTGCTAAAATGAAAAGAACATAAACACATAACTCATAACACCATTATTTATTTTTGAGGAAACCCTGACCAAGGGAAAACCCTGGTGGGGATGGTACCCACAACTATGCACTAAAATATTGAATCCCTATTAAGAGATCTAGCCTTGTTAGGATATGAGTATTACATGGTACATTTCCTTTTTATAGGAATATAAAACCCTATTATGGGTATACAAAAACCCTATTAAAGGTGTGGTGAGCTTACAACTCTTACAATCAAAATTATATTACAAAAGTGTTCTTCAATAAGTGAATTGCACAAGCATCTGATATGCTTTGATAGTTCGAGTTATAGCTCTATCAATCTCTGATCTCACATTTTTTATCTACCTTCTCTAATATCCCAAATTATCATCCACCACATCTCTATCTCTATCACATAGTTTCACACTTATCACTTCCACAAAACACTCTATACTTATATCAATTCTACCATCCAGTTGGCTCTCAAATGCAATACAAAACATAACAATTACTTATAAAAATGATAAATTTAGAGTCAAAAATTTTGTATTACCAAAGTGTCAGCAATATACAACTTTCATCTTCCTTAGAACATTACCATCCCATTTAATCTTCCCTCAATCACCACGGCTGTTCATATGCCCTATTTCAATGTTTCTATATCTTTGTATACCTTCACAACACTGTATCTTACTGATATCAACACCAAAAAAAGTACAACCTTAATTTAAGGTCATACATATCCAAACATGTCTTCCTCTAAGTTTGCAAGCCATAATACATCATATATTATCTTCGCTGACCAAAACTGTACTGCATAATACTATTATTTTGATTCTGTACTTAGTCATTTTCATGACTATGTCTCCAATACCTATATTCACTTCATGTGATCACTCCAACAGAAGTGTTTCCATAAATTATAACCCTTAAGTTATCTCTAGTGCTCTCCAATCATCACTTTCCAATAGAACACACCACCTGAGCAAGAAATGGATACTACTAAACACAAGGGTGAGGAAATAGAGAAAGAGACTACAAACATAGAGGCAGATGATAAAGTAGCCAAAGATGAAAAAAAATTAGATGATTCTACTATAGGCATAAGGCCACAATCCTTAGGACCTCACATTGAGGGAATTTCAAAGGGGTAGGACAAAGAAGAGAGTGTATCAATCAAGAAACAAAAGTCAAATCTAGAGAAAAAGGCTCTAGTTCCCAATGGTTAGTCTCTTACTTCGATCAAAAAAGAAAAGAAGAAAAAGAAGAAACATGGAAAAGGTTCAGTCACACTTGATGAAGTGATATAGATACATGCATGTGACCCAAGAAATTTAGAACTAGAATCTCTAAGGAGATATGGATAACTCTGCACCTAAAAAGTAGCTTAGGACAAGTTGAGGCAAGAAAGAAAACATAAATAGGTACTAGAAGATGTGAAAGAAATATTGATGCAAGTTTTCTTAGATGTCAATGTTGATAAGAATACTCCCATCATTTACCAACTTGCATTACTTACCAAGAACATCAATTATTCTACAACTGATGCAGAGAAGAAGATTGAAGAAAGAGAAGAGACAAGGATTTAGTACAAGATCACTGAGAAGATCAGCCAAGCATAGGCTATTCATAAGGTGAAACTATCTGAAATAGTAACCAAAATAGAAGGTATTATTTAAAATATCCTTACTATTTTGAAGAATCTTTTCACCTTAGACTTATTTGTTAGGAATGGGAACATTGAGAGGGGGGAGGGTGAATCAGTGTTCTATACTTTATTACTTTTTTTGATACTTTGAAACTTAACTTAATTACTTAGTTACTGAAATGAACATCAATGCAAGTAAGATAAACATTCATAACATGACACCAAATATGATTACAGAGAAACCCAAATAGGTAAAAAACTCAGTGGGAATTGACACCCACTAAGAACTGCACTAGTGTATTATGATCCATGTTAGAAGATCTGGCAACCCTGTTAGGAGTTGTTCTTTACAATGCTTTAGTACAGTGACCTGGTCAAGGGTCAGACCTTGTTAGGATTCTTTTACAATTAACCATGTTAGGGGTGGGGACACACTATCCTAGAGCTCGCTTCTCAAGTGGTGAAGGCTAGAACATTCTAGATATCAGATACACACTATATCTGTAGGGTGAACTGTTGCTTTGACACTTCTTGTCTGATCAGTTCCTTTTGTGCATTGATGCTTTAGCCTCTTATAAAGCTCTACCTCATTATATCTTCTCTTCACATACTTCTTCTCTTCTTATCTGATCTCTCTATCTTATTCCATACTAAGTTACAAGGGCGCATGTCTTATTTATATGCGCATACAAAACTCTTCATCAAGTAGACCTATAACAAATTATATACAATGCTTCCAAATGAATTGGCTCAAGCATGTTTACATACTATCATATTAACATGCCTCTGACCTAAATACAATAGGCCCATAGCCTTTACAAAATAATATTACAAGTGCTAACCAAAATATAAACAGTTGGCTCCATGCTCTATTATGTTCTGCTGCTCACTATCTGTGCCACTTCATCTGATTGTAACTTCCTCATACTAACTCATATCATCATGCACTCTTAGACTTAGCATGAATACATACTTAGAAGCTTATCTTCAAGGGCACATATCATAACTCTAGCATATGCATGTGCACTGATGCTCTGTTCACCTGGTGCTCTACTAACTATCCAGTCTTCCATACTTCGCCATATTTTTGATCTTCTTCATTATGTGCTGACTCCAAAACTTCATATGACTTTTTTTCCATAATGAAAACACTAAATATAGTCATGTACTTTAGTATAGTCAACTTTCCAACAATCTCTCCCTTTTTCATTAATGGCAACAAAGGAATATGGTGAAGTTACTAACTGTATCCTTATACAAAATTTTCTAATACATATTCTAACTTAATCTCCCCTTTCACTATGTAATATACTTTTCTTTACATCATATACAAATCTCCATATTCTTTCTTCTACTCCCCCTTTGACATTAATGAGAAAGGTTCTCAAAAAGATGTATCTACAAGTACTCACAAAGTGAAGACATCTAGATATGCTATCTTTAGGTTAGCAATCTCATTCTGCCAAAATTTCTTCAATGAGTCTATTGTCTCGAGATGGGCGCACAAACAATATGTTAACTTATCCATCTTCTCCAAATATGTACTTGGACCTTGATCATATGTCACCATAGTGGCATCAATCTCCTTGATGTTTTGGTTCAAGACATCTAATGAGGGCACAAGATCATTTCTTAGCTATGTTTGCCTTGCCCTTATCTTGGACATTTCTTTCTATGCCTTCTCTATTTTGTCCACTTGACCTTGGTATATATTGTTGCACATGTTCACATTTGTAGAAGGGTCTTCTATTGAATTCCTTACTTTTTATATCATAGCTTCTGCCTCCTAAATTTTCTTATAGAGGTCTACAATCAGCTTGTCTTAGTTCATGCAGTCTGCTATAATTTTCCTTCCTTTTGCTGCAATTTCTTTCAATAAAGCTTGACCAACCTTTAGAGAGTTAAGGTCAAGTGTAAAGTTTGCAGTTAATTCATTCAATCTTTTCTTAAGGTACTTCTCTTCTTCTATCTTAGTTTCTTATTCTTCTAAGCAAGAAAAGTTTTCCTTGAAGCTTGTCAGGATGTTGCTGACATCCTCCACTGAGTGCACTTTTGGTACCTTCTTCTCTACTGGTAGTAGATTATTCAATATGTTTATTGACTCAAAAAATAGAGGATTTCTCATCACTTGTTTCTCCTTGGCCTTCTCCATAGAAAGAACACTAATCTTGATCAGGTCTTCTTCTCCCCAAGAGTCCAAGCTTGTGGTGTCAGGAGTCAAACTTGACAACAATGATACTGAAGGCATGGGAGTGATAGGTGTGTTGTTCATCACTTCTATCTTTGTTTTTGTAGGAATTTCAAAAGAGGGTTCATCTGTTAGTTCCTTTTCTTTCTCTTCTTCTTCTTCTTTCTCATTTTCTTCTTCTTTCTCCTCTTCTTCTTGTCCTGTTAAATCCTCAATCAACACATCTTCTTGCTGCATAGATGAATTGTCACCACATAGTGTTTCTACCTCTTATGTACTCACAAAGGCTTCCTCAAATTTTTCTTAGTCTTTGTCAATGACCTTCATTGATATCTCCACATTATCAATCATTATTGTGTTATCTTCTTGGGTTGCAAGCATGGGCACAGACTTTATTTCAACTGCAGGCACTATCACTAAGGGTGTCGAGTCTTGTGGACCTGTCATAGGTGCATTTGTGACCATAGTTGCTTTAACTTTCTCAATAGGTGCTTGAGTGATGGGTGTAGATGTAGGTTGCATGCATTGTTCAAGGAATACTTTCTCAAAAGATTTCTCTATCTCCTTAGCTATTAACTCATAATCCTTATTCATTATATGCAATGTTCTCATCTTTGTCATTAGGTGCAGCTTCACAAATTCCATTAATAATGCTTTTTCTTCCACTCAACATACTAGTAGATTATCATCCAGTGTATTCTCTCTTATGCTAATGTCTTCTTTAGCTGCTTGTCTTTTCAAAGTGTCTAGAATATCCCATACTCTATCTGGGATGATTATCTTCAGTTCTAGAACTATCTTTTTGAACTTGATCATATGTTTGATCAACATCTCATGGATCTTAGACTTATCAATTTCATGATATCTATCATAGAACCTAGATATCTAATCTAACCTTCCTTCCTATACCACTCTATTCCTTAATACTTGAAGACTTGGTAGGAATCCTACCTCAGGAGGTGGTTGTACATTTATGCCTCTACTTCTTGTGGCTCTAGCTGATGGATGACTTGTAACTGGATGATTTTTCCTCTTAAACATCTTACTGGGGTTTGGTGGTGTATTGGAGTCACTAGGAATGGGTGCAGGAGTGATCTCATCTGTCTTCTTCTCCTTTTCCTTTACATCATTAGATTTCTCAATATTTACCTTTTTCAACTTAGGATCATCAGAATTCTCTGTCTTGGCTTCTTCAGTGGATGCGCTCTTAATTTTCATAGCAATTTTTGCTTCTCTACCTTTATCCATATCTGCTTGGGTCACACCATGGATTTTCAAAATCTCAAAGGTGATTTTGGTGGCTTTCCTCTTGGTTTCTGCACTGTTTAGGGCTGAATCTACCTCCCTGATCTTTTCCTCATATGTTCCCCATCTAGGCTCATTAGGATCCTTGGGCGCCGACAGTAAGACTTGTGCATAAGCTTCTAAAACTTGCTCCTCCACTTCATAGCCAAGTGGATGAATCCACTTATGTCTAGGCTCAACATCCTCCATACAAGTAATTTTAGTTTCTACCATAAAATAGATACTGTCCTTGTATTTTTCAACAATGCTTTCAGGTATCCTATACCTCATCTACATCTTTATCCTAAAGGTTTTCAACTCTAACTTCATATAGTCTTTCAGTGTGCTCTCAACTGATGCCTTGAGAGATATTTGAGGCATTGTAGGTAAAATTTTATCTAGGCATGACTTTGATACCTTCCCAACTATATGAAAGTACATATAGATTATCAAAGATCCAAACCTGAATATTTTGGCCTTATCATGCTTGATTGCTCTTATGTTATTGATGCAGGACCATCTCGGGTCCTTGGCAATCCTTTGTCACCAAAAAACATATTTGAGTTTGTCTATGTTGCTTAGTTCCTACTTTGACTGAGTTGGTTTGGTGTTGCTCAATTTCCTTTTTTTGTCGGTGTTGGTCATTTATCTCTCTAGTGCTCAGTGAATTTTCCTAGCGCTCGATGATGCTTGTCTGGCACTCAGTTTTCTTTCTTACTAAGTTGTTTGTTTTGGATTTCTTTTGTGGCTGGCTTGTGCATTTAATCTAGGCCATAGATTTAATATTGGTATCCATCATAGGGAAGCGTGTGGACCTAGATCTAGTTGTCCCTTCCATTGATTGTGGATCTGAAGGCCGACTTGGTTTGGTATCCTCTTGTATAAATGTAGTTTTTTGGTTAGAGTTTTGGGATTCAATTTTGGAAGATAGAAGATAGAGAATTAGAGATTGTTGGTAGATCCTCACATGTTGGAGGACTTCTATACTTGATTTCAATATTTGGCCTAAACCGGGAAGGCCTTACAGCCTAGCATGTATGAATCAATTTGAAGATAATATAATATAGCATCTACATTCTCTCTCTCACTATTGTGTGTTGTTTCTTCTACATGTTTTTATGCAAGGTGGATCTAGTTAGGGTGTGATTTTGCCCCTATCCCCATCTTCCTTTGCATCAGGTGGTATTAGAGCAAGGTGAGATCTGGATCTAGGTTTGTGAATCTAGATTTGAAGGTTCCTTCTTGTGAAGCCCTTGTTGAATTGTTGTGGGGTAGCAGATTGCGATCTGACCTACAATTCTAGAGGGTTTTCAAGATGGTTTGTGGGAGGTGAGATGCAGATCTAGGGTTGGCAGACATGTTGAGACAACTTTTTGCTAGATTAGAAGCTATTGAAATAGCCCAGAGAAGAGGAAGACATCTTGAAGATGTTAGTGATGATGAAATTGACGTAGAACAAGGTGATGTAGAACCTGCACCTATGATGGATCAGGGTGAGGAAATATTCTTGAAGGCTTTGACAAGTTTGAAGTCTACACCACACTTTAATCCTCCTGGGTATGGTGTAAAATTGGATTTTGATGAATTGGTGGATTGGATCACTGAGATGGAAAAGTATTTTGAGTATGAAAATGTACCTGAGGAAAAGAAGGTGAAAATTGCAAGCACAAAGTTGAAAAGTCATGCATCCTTATGGTGGGAACATCTGCAACTGGACAGAAAAAGGAAAGGCAAAGACAAAATCAAGGTATGGAGTAAAATGGTGAATAAATTGAAAGGAAAGTTCTTACCTTGTGATTATCAGATTAACCTAGTTAGGTGAATGCAAAGTTTAAGGTAGAAAGATAGCTCGGTGAAGGAATATACTAATGAATTCTATAGATTAGATATCAGATCTAGACATGATGAAGATGATGTGGAAAGAATTACTAGATACTTGAATGGTTTGAGAGTTTCCATCCAAGAAGATATCAATTTGGTCAAATTGGAGAACATTGAAGAGGTGTATCAATTTGCATTGAAAGCTGAGAGAAATTGAATAAGAGACATGAGAAAAGACAAAGAGGTAGAGGTGGTAGATTCCCTAGAGGAAGAGGTAGATCTCATGGTGAAAATAGTAGATTTGAAGCTGAAAAGACAACTCTGAATAAAGGCAAGACTAAGTGGAAAAGTGAAAGTTCATCTAGAGGCAGAGGCAGTAACTACCGAGGTGGTTATAATAGAGGTGGTAAGAAGAGAACTTTGGAATGAAGGTAAAAAGGAAGATCCAGCAAGGAAAATTTTGTTCAAGACCCGATGTAGAGTTTCTAACAAAGTTTGGAAGGTAATCATTGACAGTGGTAGCTCAGAGAATCTGGCATCTGAGGAGATGGTCACAAAGTTACAGTTGAAAAGGTTGGAACATTTGAAGCCCTATAAAATTTCATGGATCAAAGATGAGCATACACTCTTGGTAAGTGAACAATGTTATGTTAATTTGAAAATTGGAAAGTATTATGATAAGGTGTTATGTGATATCATGCCTATGGATTGTTGTCATATTTTTTTGGGTAGACCTTGGCAATATGATAGACATGCTATATATGATGGGAGATTGCATAAGTATACTATTTGGGCTGATGGGAGAAGATAAATCTATTACCTTTGATGGAAGAACCTGTTAGTAATATTTGCACATCTGTGAAAGTTTTCTTGATGGAAGGAAGAAAGTTTGTTAAGGATTTAAAGAAAAATGATGTATGTTTTGTTGTGATTCCTAACAAACCAAGTAAGCAAATAGAGGATAATGTCCCTAAGGAGATTGATAAGTTACTCACTGAGTATAGTGAAATTATTTATGAGAATGTACCTGATGGTTTGTCACTGAAGAGAAGCATTGATCATTACATGGATCTTATCCTTGGAGCTAGTTTACCGAATAAGGCACCTCATTAGTTGACACCTACTGAGAATCAGGAATTGAACTAACAGATTCAAGAATTGTTGCATAAAGGTTTGATTAGATAAAGTTTGAGTCCTTGTGCAATACTTGAAGTATTGGCACCTAAGAAGAATGGAGAATGGTGAATGTGTACTGATTCCAGAGCAATCAACAAGACCACAGTGAAGTATAGGTTTCCTATACCGAGAATGGATGATATAATGGATAGTTTGACTGGAGAAAAATATTTTACTAAAATTGATTTGTAAAGTGGGTATCATCATACCAGAATTAGAGAAGGTGATGAATGGAAGACTAGTTTCAAGACAAAGGAATGTGTGTATGAGTGGTTGGTTATGCCTTTTGGTTTAACTAATGCACTGAGTACTTTTATGACATTGATGAATGAAGTTTTGAAGAAATTCTTGGATAAGTTTTTGATTGTATATCTTGATGATATTCTGATATTCATTAAGACCATAGAAGAACATTTGTTGCATGTTGGAAAAGTTTTGTAGAGATTAAAAGAAGAAAAGTTTCCGATAAATCTAAAAAAGTGTTCATTCATGAAAGAGGAGATTGTGTATTTGGGGTTTGCGATTTCAATTGATGGTTTGAAAATGGATCCTAAAAAGGTTGAAGCTATTCTGAATTGGCCTACACCTATGAATCCTAGTGAGGTAAGATCATTTCATGGTTTGGCAATTTTTTACCCAAAGTTCATTAGGAATTTTAGTTCAATTTGTAATGCTATGACTGACACTATGAGAGGAGATGAAAGAGAATTCAAGTGGACACATGGAGCTGATAAAATTTTTGAGACTCTAAAGTAGAAGGTTGTTGAATTGCATGTTTTGGCATTGCCTAATTTCAATAAGGTATTTCAAGTGGAATGTGATGCAAGTGGAAGTGCAATTGGAGCTATGTTGATTCAAGAAGGTAAACCTATTGCTTTCTTTAGTGAAAAGTTGAATGATGTAAAAAGGAAATATTCTTTGTATCATCAAGAATTCTATGCTATTGTTCAAGCACTAAAGAAATGGAGACATTATTTGATGCCGAGTGAATTTGTGTTGTATACCGATCATAAAGCTTTACAATATTTGGGTAGTCAGAATAAGTTGAATCAAAGACATATGAAATGGGTTGAGTATTTACAAAGTTATACATTTGTGATAAAGCATAAGAGTGGAGCCACTAACTAAGTTGCTAATGCATTGAGTAGAAGAAGATCTTTGATGACCGAGATGAAAATTGGAGTTCTAGGCTTTTATGACATGAGAGATTCTTATGAATTTGATCCTAATTTTACTGAACCATGGAGAAAGTGCAGAGCACCTATTCAAGATCAACAGAGTACTAAATGGGATGAATATTTTATGCAAGGAGGTATGTTGTTTAAAGGTATTCAGTTGTGCATACTGAAAGGAGAAATGAGAACTAATTTGATAAAAGAGAAACATAGTAGTGGTTTGGCTGGACATTTTGGTGTTGATAAGACATTGAATTTTCTTAGGGAGAAATATTTTTGGCCATAGTTGTACAAAGATGTTTAGAAATTTGTGAAAAGTTGTGGAGTTTGTCAATTTGCAAAAGGAGTTAGTCAGAATACTGGATTGTATACATCGATTGATGTACCTGAGAAACCTTGGATTAACATCAGTATGGATTTTGTTCTTGGCTTACTGAAGACAATAAAAGGTAATGATTCTATATTTTTTTGTTGTGGATAGATTTTCTAAAATGGCACATTTTATACCTTTTAGAAAGACATCAGATGCAGTACATGTAGCAGATCTTTTCTTTAAGAAAATTGTCAAATTGCATGGATTATCGAGGAGTATCATCTCTAACTAAGACATTAAATTTGTTGGATACTTTTGGAAGACTCTTTGGAGAAAGTTTGGTACTGAGTTGAAATATAGTTCTACATTTCACCCACAAACTGATGGACAAATAGAAGTTGTGAATAGAAGTTTGGGTAATCTTTTGAGATGTTTAGTTGGAGACACATCGAGTAATTGGGATTCTATGTTGGCATAATGAGAGTTTGCGTACAATAATTTAGTGAATAGGAGTACTGGGAAAACACCTTTTGAGATTGTAAATGGCATACAACTGAGAGGTATATCAAATTTAAGAGATATTGCTGATGAAAGAAAGAGAAGTGCTGAAGGAGTAAAATTTGTTGAGTACATGAAGACATTGCATGAAGATGTGAAGCTTAAGTTGGAAAAGAGTAATCAGAAATACAAAGATAGAGTTGATAGATCAAGAAGACATAAGACTTTTGATGTTGGTGATGAAGTGATGGTTCATTTGAAGAGAGGCAGATTTCCTATTGGAACATATGGGAAGCTGAAGATGAAGAAGTTTTGACCTTGCAATATTTTGAGAAAATTTGATAGTGGAAATGCGTATGAGATTGAGTTACCTGATGGCATGGATATATCACCTATATTTAACATTAATGATTATTATGAGTTTCATGAACCTGATGAAGACATGACAGTACCAATGGATTATCCTAAGAAGCAGAATGAAGAAGTTGAAAAGATTTTAGAGAAAAGAATTGGTAGAAGTACAAGAGGAAAATAGTATATGGAATATCTAGTAAAGTGGAAGAATAGACCAATTGAAGATAGTTCATGGATTTCATAGTCTACATTGGATGCAGCTCAGATCATACCTATTTCATGATTTAGAGAATCATTTCAAATAACCCCAGGTGTTTGATGCAGGAGAATCTCAGGTCCTTGGCAATCCCGTGTCACCAAAAAACATATTTGAGTTTGTTTGTGTTGCTCAGTTCCTTCTTTGACTGAGTTCATTCAGTTTTGCTCACTTTCCTTTGTTCACCGGTGTTGGTCAGTTATCTCTCTAACACTCGGTGAATTTTCCTGGCGCTCAGTCATGCTTGTCTGGCACTCAGTTTCCTTTCTTACCAAGTTGTTTGTTTTGGATTTCTTTTGAGGCTGACTTGTGCATTTAATTTGGGTCATGGATTTAATATTGTATCCATCATTGGGAAGCATGTGGACCTAGATTTAGTTGTACATTCTATTGATTGTGGATCTGAAGGTCTACTTGGTTTGGTAGCCTCTTGTATAAATGTAGTTGTTTGGTTAGAGTTTTGGGAGTCAGTTTTGGAAGATAGAAGATAGAAGATATAGAATTAGAGATTGTTGGTAGATCATCACATGTTGGAGGATTTCTATACTTGATTGTAAAATTTGGTCTAAACCGAGAAGGCCTTACAACCCGACATGTATGAATCAATTTTAAGATAATATAACATAGCATCTACATTCTCTCTCTCACTGTTGTGTGTTGTTGCTTCTGCATGTTGTTCTACAATGTGGATCTAGTTAGGGTGTGTTTTTGGCCCCTCTCCCAATCTTTGTTTGCGTCAGTTAGCCATCAACTGTGCACATAGGATTGTACACAAGTTGAATTCTCCATTCTCCCTTACTATCCTGATGGCTGCAAGAATAGTGGTTGCAAACATACTATTAACCCTTTTTGTATGTTGAAATCTATACCCTAGTATCATAGACATCAATTTGATTTCTTTCTCCTCTATTGGCTCAATTTTCATCCCATGCTTATCACTCCGGGATTTGTAGGCTTGTTCAACCAATTTTCTGACATCCTTTCCAACTAGAAGAATGGTGCATGTCTTTAATAGACTTGTCATCTCATGAATGAGATCAGTAGTGATTCTCACTAGTACTTCACCTATCCAAAATAGGTCATCATGGATTCTACTCAATAGGATCTTAATCCATTCGGATTCATAGAATTCAAATGCAGTGGCATATTCAATGATTAGTTGATTCTCTAGGTGTGTGAACTCTTTAGTGAATGATTTTTCTGGATTCATCATGGTTTCTAGGTGTGACCTAATCCTTTCCAAGCCAACAGGTTCCTTCTTGCAATACACATATGCGTGTATGTCTTCTACGTGCATTATGCCCATTGGGGCTCTAGAAAAAGCTCCTTCTAGGTCATCTAAGGTGAACTTGAACAAATGCTTCTTAAACACATATCGTTTCCTTTCTACAACATCAAAGACAACTGGTATAGCCATGACTTACTTTTTTAATTACTTCACAGAGGTTTTCTAGGGTTTATGGATCATCGCATCTAAATTAGGGCTTTGCAATAATCAATCTTCCTTCTTCACTGATAGATTCAACTACAACGCTTCACAACTCAATTGCTTGATCTTATGTATTCTCCAATCACTCAACTTAGAATGAAATATGATAATAATGACTATCTGATGGTTATAAAGCAACTTCTCTACCATTAATGCTTGTTGCATAAATATAGAATGTAACTGTGAATTTCATTCTTTGTCTCTACTATCAATTATGCAGTGCGCTCTTGCATACTGCATCACATAGTCTCCAAATGGTTATTGTCCAAGGTGCATACTATGAGAGTGAGTATACCAGCCGTGTAGGGGTCTAAAGCTAATCTTTCTCCTCCTATGACCATGAAGGTCATTTAACCATAAATAGGAGGTGTGTCCATTACAGATGCATCATCAACTATTTCATCAATATTCTCCTTCATTTCTTCCTTCCAAATCAAGCTCACATCTTCTGAAGCTTGCACAAACTTGACTTCTCTTGCTTCTTTAAATATTGAACCTTCTAACTTTTTAGGGCTTTCCTATCTTTGCACTCTTGTTCTACAAAACCTAGAGATGTGTCCAGCCTTGTTACATGAGTGACAAATGACTGGAGGCCTGATATTCCTCAGCACATTTATGTGGGTTACCATACTGCACTATTTGGCTGTGTGACCAACATAATTTCGTAGCTGACTTGTAATGTTCTAAGATTTTCTTACATTCTGCTATGGATGATTTCTCTGACTTCCTTGATTCTGATTTCTTTGATTTGATCTATAATTCATATCTCTATGACCAAACTTATTGCATGAAAAAGAGTAACCATTGAAAGGTCTTACCTCTTTACAATTTCTTGCTACGTGACCATGCTTGTTACAAGCGTAAAAATTCTTGTTTATAGGCTTTCACTCATCCATAGATGGTTCAGCTTTAGCTACTATATGATTTCCTCCTTTCTTAGCTTCTATAGATTCTTCTGATGGTTTCTTTCTTTCTCACATGTCATTGATCTAATTTTGTGCTTCATTGAACCCAATAAA
Source organism: Chamaecyparis obtusa (assembly GCA_027943335.1). Classification (NCBI taxonomy): domain Eukaryota; kingdom Viridiplantae; phylum Streptophyta; class Pinopsida; order Cupressales; family Cupressaceae; genus Chamaecyparis; species Chamaecyparis obtusa. The sequence goes on along the minus strand of BSBK01002347.1, from coordinate 1,614,927 downwards.
ACTGTGTCTCCTTTGATCTTCTATGCATATAATTGTGACTCTATAAGATCCTTGTTTGTGTGCAATTTGTCAATTGGTTCTTTGCTTCAGTCAATTTAGATTCCATCTATTTCTTGATGTTCTCTACTTCCAAGAATTTCATGTTTGCTTGCCTTAGTTCTTCATGTAACTATTTGTTCTCTTTGATCTGTTCTTCATAGGCTTCTTGATTGTTAAGTAGCTTTTCATCCAACTCTTCAATTTGATCTTTTAGAGATGTATTTTCCGTATTTAGATTTTTAACCATTTTTCCCAAATCACTTGTGGAATAGTCTTTCAAATCTTTTCTCAATCTTTTAATGACTGCTTGAGAATCACTAACCTTTTCTTTTAGTTCTTCAATTTCTTTTTCAGATCTGTCAAGGTCTTCAAGAGTTGCTTCAAGATTTTTTTTCAGATGTTTCATTTCTCCCTTATCCATGATCTCCTCAAGTGGTTAAAATTATCTTCAGAGGACCAGATATCTGATACCAATTGTTAGGAATGGGAACACTAAGAGGAGGGGTGAATCAGTGTTCTATACTTTATTTCTTTTTCCGATACTTTGAAACTTAACTTAATTGCTTAGTTACTGAAATGAACATCAATGCAAGTAAGATAAAAATTCATAACACATGACACCAAATATGATTATGGGGAAACCCAAATAGGTAAAAACCCCAGTGGGAATCGACACCCACTAAGAACTGCACTAGTGTATTATGATCCATGTTAGAAGATCTTGCAACCCTATTAGGAGTTGTTCTTTACAATGCTTTAATACAGTAACCTAGTCAAGGGTCAGACCCTATTAGGAGTCTTTTACAATTAACCCTATTAGGGGTGGGACACATTTTCCTAGAGCTCACTACTTAAGTGGTGAAGTCTACAACCTTCTGGATATCAGATACACACTATATCTATAGGGTGAACTGTTGCTTTGACACTGCTTGTCTGATTAGTTCATTTTGTGGACTGATGCTTTAACCTCTTGTAAAGCTCTACCTCATTCTATCTACTCTTCACATACATCTGCTCTATTTATCCAATCTCTCTATCTTATTCCATACTAAATTACAAGGGTGCATGTCTTATTTATATGCACATACAAAACTCTTCATCAAGTCGGCCTATAACTAATTACTTACAATGCTTCCAAATGAATTGGCTCAAGCATGTTTACATACTATCATATTAACATGTCTATGACCTAAATACAATAGGTGCATAGCCTTTACAAAACAATATTACAAGTGCTAACCAAAATATAAATAGTCAGCTCCATGCTCTATTATGTTCTGCCGCTCACTGTCTGTGCCACTTCATCTAACTGTAACTTCCTCATACTTACTCATATCATCATGCACTCTTATACTTAGCATGAATACATACTTAGAAGCTTATCTTTAAGGGCACATGTCATAACTCTATCATACACATGTGCACTGATGCTCTGTTCACCTAGTGCTCTGCTAACTGTCCAATCTTTCATACTTAGCCATATTTTTTATCTTCTTCATTATGCACTAACTCCAAAACTTCATATGACTTTATTTCCATAATGACAACACTAAATATAGTCATATACTTTAGTATAATCAACTTGCCAACATTATTTACTACATAAATCAATGCAAAGTTGAAGAAATTAGATGAAGATCTACAGAAAAGTGTTGAAAGCTTAATCACCGAACCCCATGCATGCAAACTACATTACTCAAAGGTTAAACATATATAGGGGTTAAGAAGTGAATTAAGGAGAGGAGAGGATAAAATAAAATATCAGATAACTAAGCTATTACCACACATAGCGGTGATGCAAAGACATGTTAAGAAGGAAAAGGAGTTAGTTTCCACCCCTAAACTATCAGTTGTAGATCATATTTTTGATATGCATTCCTGGGTAGGCCTAGAAAAAATTTCTCTAGAGAGTCTAAAAGAGGAATGGGAAAACCTCTTGGCCAACCTTAAGAAAACCCACCAAAACATTTTTGACAAGCTATAAGTACATTATTTTTAGCATTATTATCAAAAAATGGGGAAAACTATATGTATGTAGTATGTACTTTACACTGAGAGCATATAGACAGGGGGAGTCTAAAAAAATTTTGAAGTATACAAGTTTTGAAATTTTGGAAAGATTTTGATTATGGCATACATGTGTTTTTGTCACTAATGCCAAAGGGGGAGAATGTTACACATAATTACATTATGATTTTTCATTAGTGTCACACATATAGTCGGCAAAGGAAAAAAACAAATAAGTCAGTCATAACACCAAGTATAGTAATCGAGCATAGCACAAAGTAGAATGACAAGGTAACCAAGCACAAAAATTGGGCCAGATAATTACCGAGCACATTGAGTATAGGTATATCTGAGCATACATGTTTACTAAGCATCAACATTTTACCGAGACATGAATGTGGTATTTACCAAGTGATAGAGGATCGACATAGAAGTTTGGAATGACATTGAAAACTAGGCAAATAGTTTATACCGAGCTATAAAATGGTTTACATAAATCAAGGTAAAGATTTATTGGAGATGTAATAATTGATTGGTGATGATCCCTATGTAGTATTAATTTAGGTCATTCATATGGATCATTGATCTAATATTTTCTAGATAGTTCCATAACCCTAATTAGGTCAAATCTTTATGATATAAGAATTGTCAAGCTATCAGATTGTATTATCACACATGAGAAGTACCCCCCTATAGGAGATATCTAAAGATCAGATAGGGTTATGAAGTTAAGGATTGAATGAGTATTTAGCATAAAATCAAAAGAAGACCAGAGGCTACCAAGTAGTATATGGAGGATAAATCTATCATAGAAAGGTGATATCAGTTAAGGGCTACGAAGATCTAATATTCAGAAAAGTAAGTTGCTACATCCAGATCAATTTACTGTTAATTTCTAACAATTGTGGTGGACAAAATCTCTTAACATAGTAGACCTAACCATCTTTTGTAAATCTCTTAACCGAGTGCACACTTAATAGTGTTGCTAAAATCCTCTGACAAGGTAGATCTTAACAAATCTTAAATGTTACTCCTAACAAGGTAAGATCATCAAAAGTGATCAAAATTGTAAGCCCTAATAGGAAACTTTATTATTGCAGTAGTGAAGCTTTGTGGGTGTCATCCCCACCATAGTTTTTACCTTCTAACAAGGGTTTTTTGATACTGAAATACATGTGTCAAGTGTATGAAGTTTCATGAATGTTTATTTATTAGATTAGAAGCATTTCATATTTCAATTATGTTATAAATGAATGGTTATGATGAAAATGATACTCATTTAATGAAAGACATTATATTAAGGATTAAGATCAAAAAAAATTTAGGGTTACTGATTCACCCCTCCCCTCTTAGTAGCTCACCTTTCCATAATCCTAATAGAATATATCTCCTAAACTGTTAATTTTTGTCAGTGAAAGGAAGCTAAGGAGTGAAAAATGCTTCCTAACACTAATCTAGTGGGAGAGATCTAGCTCAAATTTTATTTACAAATATTAATAGTGATAGAATAAAAAATACATTCACAAGGAGATAATAACATACATAAAGATTATACCAAAGAATGCATGATATATCGTGGAGAAAACCCTTTAAGGAGGAAAACCCCACACTCCAAAAGAATAATACTTTGTATTACTAAAACAACAATTACAATACAATAGCAATCCACTAATTCTTTAATAAGAATCTTCAACTAACAATCCAACACTCTAAATCAATTGTTATAGCATAACACTTTACCTACAAACATTACATTACTTTCTTGACACATAATCTCCTAGACTACCTTTTATAGAGAGATACAACACAAGAGGTAGCTTCTAGATGGGGTTGTGCATAACGTTTGGCCCCAATTTCCAACAACCAAAATACATGAAAATGACACGTGTATATCTTCAAATGACTCTCCACTCAAACCTCCTATGTTGGGTGCCCAAATGTTACTATTTTGAGCTATGACAAATGCCCTTACACATCTTACAACTATTATAAGAATCTTTCAAAAATATTATGATAACTTACAACTTTTAGCTATAAGATAATATGTGATAAACTAAGCATGAATAACAAATTCTCTTAGAACTCATCATAACCCAAATTGGGCACTCACCTTCTCCATGCAAAAGGTATCTTCTAGCACTTGTCTAATTCATCATAGAATCTGTCATAGGCTAACACTTGTCAAGATCCTCAAAGTGGGATTCCTACCTCCACATGTGTGACATATGTGTCATAAAGTCATCACCAAGTAGGATGTAACCAAGCTTTTGGGTACTAGTAGATGATTAGATATTTGTAGGCAATTAATTAATTAAAATAATAAATAAATGCAATAAAATCAATGTTAGAATTTGAAAATGTTAAGACACCTTAATCTCAACATTCTCCCACTTGTCAAATAATTTTTAAATATCCCATACATTAATTTCTAGGATTCAAGAGACCTATAGAACTAGAACACCATATGAAATTTTTTGTGCTCACTAGTTTTGTTAGTGTATTCACAACATTGGTCAAAGTGTCAACTTTCTCTAATTTCATCATCCCATCCTCTACCATATCTATAAAAAATGAAATTGTACATCAATGTTCTTTTTTTTTGCATGGAAAGTTAGATTCTTTGCTAAAGAAATAAAACTTTAACTATCACAATAGATAGTGATTAGTCATGCATCAAACCCAATATCTTAACACAACTATCTAAGCTAAATGGGCTCCTTAAAATCATTATTAGCTACCATATACTTTGTTTCTATCATGGAAAAAGTGACTATAGTTTTTCACTTACTCATCCAACTAATAGCACCACCATACATGGTAAAAACATAACCATTAGTGGATTTTTTTTGTCAATGTCACATGCCCAATATAAATCCACATATCCATGGATTCTTATAGAATGTCAAGGTCTACTAATATTGATGAACTACAACTAATTGAATATCTAAATGAACTGAAGAAATAGTGATTAGAGATCACCGAGTACTAAAATGATATGTAAGATGATTAAATTAGTCAATATGTTGTCATTGATGTCAACTAGTCTTAACAATACTTATCATGTTAGTTACAAACATCTGAACATCAATTGAAGGAAGAAAAGATGAAGAACTAAGATATCTACATGAGAAAAAGATGGATATGACAGATAAGGATAAGGTAAACATTGGGTAACTTATTGACGAGTCTATGGCTTTATATTATTGACTTGAGCATGTTACATTAATCTATTATGAAGAAGAGATATGAAATTGAACAAGTCAATGTGATCAGTAATTGAAGATTTCTGTCTACACTGACCCAGTGCAATGTATACCGACTAACAGTATTAACCGAGCTAGTTTAACTAGTTATCACCAATGCATTTCTATATTAACTAAGTATGGATGAAAACATTAAATGCAAATAACAACCGATTGAATTTCATGAGCTGGAAATTGTTAGAAATAGGAAATACTGAGAGGGGGGGGTGAATCAGTATTTCACAAACTTTTACTTTTGCCCACTTATGGATATAATAGATTACTTTAAAGCATAAGAAACTAAATAGCATACATAATAGTAAATGTAAAGAACTCATAACACATGATATGTTCTCAAGGAAACCCTAGCCAAGGGAAAACCCTAGTGGGGATGGTACCCACAAAGATCTAGTAATCAAAAGATATCTGATTAAGGATGTTGACCCTATTAGGAGCCTGTTACAATCATATAGTGTATCAATCCTGGTTAAGGGACTATAGGCCTTGTTAGAAGCCTCAAACCTGTTAGGAGTTGTAGATACAAAACCTGATTACCATATGAGCTCACTACCCAAACAAGTAGTACAAATGTTTACTGATTAAAATATGGTACTGCTTATAACTTCGCATCAACAACTTTCGCTGCTATCACAAGTTACATATATTACATATTACATTTCAAGTATGTTCGGTACATCTTTATTTATACAAGATACAAACATAATATATTTCTCTTGTCATCTTGCATATCTTTATCCAAGAGTAAACATATAGAATGTCATCTCTTTATAATATTAAGTCATTATTTTGACAAGCAAAATAATCCCTTAATTCATTTACTAGTTCTGTCTTCAAAACTGCTTTGTCGGCTGTACTCTGTCATCGGTAAAATAGTCATAACTTTGTCTGTACTATCTGTACTCTTTTGCACACTGAGATGGGGTATCCTTAGACACCATAGAGCCTATGTTCAATTGTACAAACTTTGATCATGCTCCATTGAATGTCGCCAAAACAAATTGTATCGGATGCTCTGTCAAAAACATTGTTTCATACTTAGACAATTTTAGTCTGCGATCTTCCATACTTACTTTCTAGCTTATGCACTCTTCATAGAGAACATATGTTTCCATAATGACAACATCTATGTACATACCTCAGCCAAATTTCCAACAATCTCCCCCTTTGTCATTGGTGGCAACATATGAGAAAATTGGCTAAGTGTACAAGTCAAAATCTCAAAATTTGTATCAAAATTGTGGCCATAGTATAAAATAAGTATACTATCCTTATATCTCCTCAAAATATACACATAATCTATAACACTTCATAATACTCTATAGAACTCCCCATATGAGTATCCTTCCTTATCATATATACAATTTTCTAAGTATCTCTCCCCCTTTGACAACAATGACAAAATAAAGGGTGGAAAGGGATATACAAAATTTGTGTCAAAATTTTTTATTTTTTTTTACCTTAGTGTCTTATTGCAAAGCTGGTAGGCTTGGAACACAATCTGCAAAATCTATCTTCCAAGTCTCAAAATATTTCTCCCATGCCTTCTTTATTGATTCTACTACATTGAGTAAAGTACTCAATCCGTATGCTACAATCTGACAAGCTTGGAGGGACTCAAAATTGAACTTCTGAAATGTTGTCTTAGCAGTAAGACATTCATCTAGCTGCTCTTCTATTATAGTCAACTTGATTGAGACATTCTCTCTCAAGATGTTTATTTTGATAATTTTCTTATTCTTCTCATCATTCAAAGTCCTTATCTCATAACATAATTTTCTGATCTTATTCTCAACTATACTGATCTTTATGTTTAGGCTAGCCAAAGAGTTTGTCTCTGCTGCAATTTCATCTTGCTTCTCTTGTATCTTCTTCTCTTCCTCAATTAAAATATTTTCAGATTTTTTACACTGAATGTACAAACACATTCCAATCTCAAGATGTTTCCTTAAGTCCTTAATGTGTCTGTCAAGGCTATCAATGTCATTTTTGATATTCTGACTTATATTCTACAACATCTCAGCTTCATAAGCTTCCTGAGCCTTAACCTTAGCAATATAAGTCAAATTAGTGAACTCAACATCAAAAGAATTAATTACCATCTTTTCTCTCTCAAGTGGATCTAAATCAAAGACTTTTGTAGATATCACACTTTGTAGCTTCTCAGTCAAATCTTTTAGACTACCTTCCAAATTCTTAACTTTCTTATTCTTACCAATAATTTTGTTCAAAGAAGTGATCAACTCTAATTGATCATCATCATCAACTTCCTTGCTCAAATCTTCAATCAATGTTCCTATTCCTTTCTCCTTTCCAGTCTTAGGAGTAAGACTGATGTCTTCTTGTGGTTCAATAGGTGTATGGGCCTCTATTTCCATTTGCACTTCAATTTGAGTAGTCTCTATTTCAATACTCTTTTCTTACTCTCCCAAAACCAAATTGTCAACAATGTTATCCAAACTGTTGAGTACCGCATCATCTAAATCTAAAGTAAATTTTGTTCCTTCAATGTCCATAGATTCTGTGCTAATGTTTATAGAAGAAGAGGGAATATCTTCAACTTCAACTACCTCTATTGCTACCTCTGCTTGTTCTAAACTTTGTTTCTCTGCTGGTGCTGCAACTAATTGATCTTTGTTGTCTTTTCCTGCTACTAAGTTTGCTAGCACTTGCACAACTGCCTATTCAGTTTCAGTCTTCACTTGTTCATACTGACCTCCCATTATTTGTATAATTCTTCTTTTGGTTCTTAATAGGGTTTCAAGTGTCTTGAGGATCTGTTTAAGGTGGTCATCATCTCTTATCTCACAGAACTGTCTAATCACATTCTCTCTCATTTTAGTATCTTCTTCTTGTGCTCTCATCTTTCTTCTCACAAGTCTGTTGTACAAATCTTTTGGTATCTTTCCATGAATAGTATCAAATTTATTTTTTGTCAAAATCATATGTGTAACCATTACATTCTAAAGATTTAATCTGTCAGAGGATCCATATAAATCATAGTATTTATTCATTTTGGTAAAGTCTCCATGCTGCATTATATCTTCATTAACTCTTTCTATCCTTGGTTTCCATGATTTCTTCTTTATTGTCACTTCATCATCTTTAATCTCTGCAACTCTTCTAGGTACTGGTGGAGCAATTATTTTCTATCTTTTACCCAGTCCTGAAGCACTTTCCTTCATTCTTTTGCTTGGTGCTGAAGAAAAGGGTCTCTTTGTCTAACTAGTTTCTTGCTCCTTCTCAGGTTCTTCAACCTTTACCTTAACTTGAATAGGTTCTGCACTTGATGCCAAAGGTGGGACTGATAGTATCTCACTTTGCCTTATTGCTTCTGCAATGTTTCTTGCAATATCAAATTCCTACTCACTCATACCTGATTCTTTTAGAATTTTCTTTATTGTAGACTCCACTCTCTTCTTTGATTGTTTCTCTTCCTTAAGTGTCTTTTCTGAATCAAAGTTTTCATCAAATGTTCCAAATCTGTTCCTATGAGCATCAACTTTACTTTTCAACAATCTACTAACATATCCTTCTATTTCAACTTCAAAGATTTCATAGCCAAGAGGGTCTATGAATTCATGTCTAGGTTCTACTGCCTCAATGTAAGTGAAATCAGTATCAACCATAAAACATATATCATCTTTGTATTTCTCAACTAGGGATGGAAGAATTCTTGATCTATTTACCACAATGTTCTGAAAAGTTTTCAACACTAACTTTACATTGTCATTAACCTTCTCAATAAGATGTTTCATGTAAACTTTATTGATTCTTGCCATAGTATTCTCACCATCATTCCATTCAATAGTGTAAGGAAATCTTCTTAGCAAGTGGAAGAACATGTAAGTAACCAATGAGGAAAATCTAAAGTGAGTGTATTTAGCTTTCTTTATCTTTTCCAAGTTCTCAAACAACTGTATTCTTAGAATTTCACACATATCCACAGGCTTCTTCTCCACACACATCAAATAAGCAATGTGTACCATACCTGCTGGCATATCATCTTCTCTAGAGCTTCCACAGAACTTTGTTGTCAAAATCTTACACAAGTATTTTACATCATCTTTCTTAATCTTACTAATGACTATACCTCTACCATTGTATACTGAACCCATGTTTTCAATCACAATCTTTCTCACGTTTTTCTCATTTAGTGGAATTGCACCAACTTTTGATAATCTAGTCACATCATGAATTAGGTTTGCAGTTATGTCTATAACTCTATCTTCTAACCAAAATTTACCATTATGTATCCTACTCAAAATGATCTTAGTACACTCCTCATCATCAAATTCATATTTCATAGAGTACTCAATGATTTCATTATTTTCTAGATATTCATAACCTTGTTTCACTGACATATCTGAGTTGTACAATTTCTTATATTCACAATTAAAATCATTCTCCCTTAGGGTTTCATACTTGCATTCAAGATAACTCTTAACATTCTCTAAATGAAGAACTCCATCTGGTACAGATGATAAGGCTAAACTAGCATCTCTTTCTGAGGGTTCAATTGGATCTTTCTTATCTCTAGGTCTATTCTTATCCTTAATGTTGTGAATCAACAACACATCCATGATTATATCTAATTACTTAAGCTGATTCAAGATCTTAGTTGGATAAATACCTTAAATTCACAAAATTAGGGCTTTCACTTGATCGACGCTTCAAACTTCTGCAAATCACTTCCAAACTTCTTTCTTCAATTCCAAATCACTTCTAATCACTTAATAATCATAATAACTTTGATTTCAATCTTTTAATACTTAGCATTTACTCGATCTGATATCGCATTCAATTATTTTGCCGCTAAAATGTCAAAAAGTTGATTCTGTAAACCTGCAACCATAAATCTTCTTGCGACCTCGCAAAACACAATATTTCTTTTTGCACACTTAACCATAGCATTAGTATAACATAACAAACCTTCATCTAACTACACAAAACTTAACTCATTCAAAATCTAATTCTATACTAATTCTAAGTTCCTAAACTATAGAAATTTACATAATTTAAGTGCTTAAAGAAGGGTTAGGTAAAGACTCATTCTTACCATCAGATACATTACCTTCTTGATTACCTTCAATGCTGAATATACCTCCTTGATCTGTGCCTTTAACAAATTTTACTTCATCTTCATTGCTACAGCAACCTTTCTCTTTGTTTTCTGCATTTTCATTCCTTTTTGCATAGTTTCTAGGATTAGGGTTATGATGATAACCTCCATTGTTCATTCTGCAAAATCTTGCTGTGTGTCCAATCTTGTTACATATCTAACAAGTGACTCCATTGGTTCCATATCTAGGTGTTTGCTGATTGATTTGAGTCCTGCAATTTCTAGGAATATGTCCAATTTTGTTGCATCTGAAACATACTATTCCATTTCCTCTTTTCATGTCTTCAGTTGATCTCTGATCTACATTGTTAGTATTTCTAGACATTATACTATTGTAATTATTCTCAATAACTTTAGATCTTCTACATTCAATAGCTCTATGTCCAAAACCATGACAATTATAACAATATCCATTAAGAGGTTTGAATTGTTTACCTGTACAATCTCTCTTCATATGACCAATAGTATTACAAGCAAAACATCTACCTTTGAACTCTCTTAGCATACCTTTGGATGATTCATCTTGCTTTGGTGGTTCTTCTTTCTTTGGTGCATCTTCTTGCTTCAGTGATTCTTCTTGCTTTGGTGATTCTTCAGATTTGTTCTCATCTAACCTTTTTTCTTCATTGCTTTCAAATTCATTCAAATCTAGTTTCTTGCTTTCACTAACTATCTTCAATATGTTAAATCCAAGACCAATTTTTTCATAGAATGGTTTTCCATAAGATACTTGCTTATCAATCTTTTCACTATTTGAATATAGCCTCTCAAGTTGTTGTTTGGATTGAGTCAATTCACCTTTCACAATTTTGTTATATTTTTCAAGTTCATCATACTGCAATTTGACTTTATCAAATTCAAATGTTACCTTGCCAAGTTTAGATTTTAGATCTTCATTTTCATTCTTTAAACTTTCATTCTCAGATCTCAAATTGTCATTTCCATCTTTCAAGCTAAGCTTCAGATTTGCTATCTTCAATTCATGTTTAAGGATCACATTTTCTTTTTCTAAATCATCACAATCTTCAACGAGAATTTCAGATTCCTTCTCAGATTTTAGATCTTCTATCTTACCTTTCAATTTGTCAATAAGATTCTTTTCATCATCATACTTTCTTTTCAAAATGTTTCTTTCATCAGTAAGCATATCAATTTGCTCAAGAGCTTCTTCAAGATTCTTCTGCAATTGATCTATATCCATAGAGATCTTACTCAAGCTGCTAGGCTTTCCTTGAATGTTTCTTCTCTGAGTAACTATGCTCTGATACCAATTGTTAGAAATAGGAAATACTGAGAGGGGGGGGGGTGAATCAGTATTTCACAAACTTTTACTTTTGCCCACTTATGGATATAACAGATTACTTTAAAGCATAAGAAACTAGATAGCATACATAATAGTAAATGTAAACAACTCATAATACATGATATGTTCTTGAGGAAACCCTGGCCAAGGGAAAACCCTGGTGGGGATGGTACCCACAAAGATCTACTAATCAAAAGATATTTGGTTAAGGATGTTGACCCTATTAGGCCTATTACAATCATATAGTGTATCAGTCCTGGTTAAGGGACTATAGGCCTTGTTAGAAGCCTCAACCCTGTTAGGAGTTGTAGATACAAAACCTGATTACTAGATGAGCTCACTTCCCAAACAAGTAATACAAATGTTTACTGATTACAATATGGTACTGCTTATAACTTTGCATCAACAACTTTCACTACTATCACAAGTTACATATATTACATATTACATTTCAAGTATTTTCGGTACATCTTTATTTATACAAGATACAAACATAATATCTTTCTCTTGTTAGCTTGCATATCTTTATCCAAGAGTAAACATCTAGGATGTTGTCTCTTTATAATATTAAGTCATTATTTTGACAAGCAAAATAATCCCTTAATTCATTTACTAGTTCTGTCTTCAAAACTACTCTGTCGGCTGTACTCTGTCATTGGTAAAATAGTCATAACTTTGTCTGTACCATCCATACTCTTTTTGACACTGAGATGGGATATCCTTAGACACCATAGAGCCTATGTTCAACTGTGCAAACTCTGATCATGCTCTAGTGAACGTCACCAAAACAAACTGTATCGGGTGCTCTGTCAAAAACATTGTTTCATACTTAGACAATTTTAGTCTGCGATCTTCCATACTTACTTTCCAGCTTATGTGCTCTTCATAGAGAACATATGTTTCCATAATGAAAACATCTATGTACATACCTCAGCCAAATTTCCAATAGAAATTGTTATGATTTTGAGGTTAAGGATAAAGTTTGTTATGAGATCCATGACTGACAAAATTCAAAGAAGATCTAAAGGATGATATTGAAATGTGTTAATGACACATCTGTTGAGGAAGGTTTAAGAGGAAAAATGGATGAAGGAGATTAAGCGAAAAAATATAATGGCTAATATGAAAATGATTTACTTGTCTATATAAGAGATATGAGTTTCATTATTGAAACATGCCAAAAGAAGAAGATTGCAAAGATTTCGTGTGAAGACTTTATTCATGCATGCGTGATCAAACTAGGTATTGAAAGAACCGAGTTGTAGAGTTTACCGAGTGTCAAAGAACCATTTACCAAGTGAACGTAAGTTGAAGAATATTGAGGAAGTGAATTTGATTAATGATCAGAGGATTTGTATGGGCTTAGCATAGATCTGAATATTTTTAATTGAGTTGTATTTGAATCAGATCATTACTCTATCAATTTAACCAGTGATTCATAAAATCTCTTAACCGAGTGGACTTAACAGTCTTATATTGTGCCCTATGTCATTCAAAGGATGTACATTGTTATCTTGTTGACCCCATAGTGAATTCTGGTCAAAAGTTAACTGTTAGTGATAAATCCTCTAACTAGGTCACACCTAATAGTGTGTATTGTGTTGGTATACAGATTTTCCTTCTTACTAAAACTATATCAATCTACTAACACTCTTTCCCAAAATGAAGGAAAAACTCATACAACAGTTGAGCTAGTCACTCGCGACTAAACTCCTTGTGATCAAAGGAGAAGCTACCTTATATAAAGATCAATCTTGACAATTCATTTATTTGAAAAGAATAGAAAATAGTAAAGATAATGTCTACTTTTGACCTAAAAGTATGAAAGTTTTTTCCAATTCTCATATGAAATGACTACTAAAAGATTTATACTCTGAGAAAAGTCCACATTTATCTAAGCCAACTGACTAAGATTGTAAAGGAAACATTCTCAAAAATATCGATTCAATATATATTGAAATAAAAATGAAGAATGGATAGATGATCTTGAAACACATACATAGATTGCAGCAACACGAAAAAAATTCCAACTAAAACCAACATACATGTAGTAACCAAACACACTAATCTGAGAAAGATATTGCTATTTGTTATATATATCAACTGATACTATATCATGAGTTTCACTTCAAAATAAAACCATTCATCGAAAGTATTTTCAATAAATATTAAACTATTAAGTTTTTGCTACCAGAGAACTAACCCTTTCAAGGTCCTTCAAAAATAAATTTATAGCCATGTAGGGCATAATCAGTTTCATAACAAAAAAGACTATCTTTGGAAAAGAAACTAACACCCTAACTACTTGGAACTTCTTTGTTAAAGACTAGATAACTAATTAACTCTTCTCAGCTTCGGCATTGGTGGTGGCATCCACTGCTTTGCACGTGGCTGACCACTCCTCAAAAGAAACAGCAAATCTCTCTAGCATCACTTTGTTTGGTGCAAAAATGAGATCAAGCCTCTGTTCCCAGATACATTTTCAATTCAAAAACTACTCTAGCTTGGTCTCCAATGTCTTTATTTTCTCCTTGCTAATTATTATCAGTGACTGTACCCAAGCTACAACAGAGAAATCACGGGCCACCATTTCTTTAGCATCTTTTAATCCCTATGTCTTCTTAGTGATGGATTCTTTCAGCTTGGTTGCATCAATTTCAAACTTCATTTCACCACTGGCCAAGTTATAGAGATAGTCTATATGGTTGCCTAGAACCTCTTCAACACAAGCTACTACCTTTAGAATCTGCCTTGATTCCTCAATACCTTGATCAAATAGAGTACATTGCCATTCCTCATTGATTTTGGCTACAAACAAGAGACTGGCATCAACATCAGTCACTCCCTTCTCAGATAAAAAATTGTCTATACCATATATAAATGCCTCATCCAAGTTGGTTATCCCTATTTCCAAACCATCCCTCTTTCCTTCCTAGAGATTCATATTGGCTTCAACAGCAGACACCAGAGAGGAAGACCTACTAGTTGAATTCTCATAGCCTTGTGCAAAATGGTTAACCATTTCAACAACCTCTCCCATCCAATTGAAGAATGCTTTAGGGAGAGATCTTTCCTTGTGTACCTGATCAATGAATTTTTGATTGTCTAGAAATTTGACATCTAGATTTAAAGGTACCATTGCCAAAGACTGGGGAATAGGATTCAGCAATTTCTAAATATATTTTTCCATTTCACATAGAGATTGCTTCAACTTAGCTTTATCTTCAGCATCCTTCAGTACTCTGTGGTTGATTTTCTTGTTTGCAAAATTTAGAATCTTCAAATCTGCAGCTCTGGAAGACACTCCTAAGTCTACTTTCTCCACACTAAAATCTTGCTTAGTGACCTCGGTGCTAGTCTTGTTGGAGTTAGGCTTGAAAATCTCTACGACACAATGACCTGTGTTCGGGTCTATATCTACCATAGACTTTGTCTTTGGCCTCTTTGTCCTTGGGGATTTTCTGAGGTATTTACTAACCAAGTCACCAACAAGAACTAAGGTAGACATGATATTCCTCTTCTTGTTCACAGTTAGATCCATCTAGTTTGGAGTACTAGGAGTTGCATGTTGTAAGGAAATAGTGGTGCTTGGATTTCTTGGGGTGACTGGTTCTTTTTGACCTGTACTTCCACTACCTCTTGCTAATATTGAGTCCATAGTTGATGCTTTGCCTCTTTTCAAACTTTTGAACTACCGTACACTGTGCTCTTTAGTGTCAAAATCTAGAACAATGCAAAAAGGAGGGTCCACCTTCTCACCTCTTTTACTTCTTTGTCTGGTAAACCTCATAGTGTCATCAGAAACCAACTCTAAATCTTTAATGTTATGGATTTCTAGAGAATCTAAGATACCTGTAGAAAGCAATGGTTCAATATTATTAGTTATAACAAGGGAAGATTCAATTTTTGGAGTCCTCAGACTCCTTCTAGTTCTCAACGCAGGGGTTGCTGAAATTTTCTTTCTTTGAGCTTTAAGCCATTTCTCTGTCTTCCAAAAACTTCCTTAGTTAAAGAATTTATATTTTCTTCTTCCTCTTCCAACCAATCAACTCTTTTGATTACCACTTCAGTGCTTGATGTTGTGCTTTTTGATTCTAATGCATTTCTATCTTCATCTTTTATATTCCTAATACTAAAAGGATGTTTTAAAGCAGTGATTTGTTTAAGAGAAAACCTAGAACATAGCCTTTTTGTAACCTCAACCTCATCTATGCAATCATCCCAGAAGTCTTCCAATGTTGGTTGATGAAGAAACATAGCATCCACCCTAAAATGGCTCTCAACAAAACCTTTTCTATCAAAGTAGTTTCTTGCCTAATATGGATGGAGGTTCATTTCTTTCAGCTCATTAATCAAAAAGGCAAAGCCATACATCAACTGGAATCTATAATTTCCTAGCTCAATTGGGAAGAAAGCACTAATACCTCACTTGACCTTGTATTTCTTCTCAACCATCAGAAACTATCTCCCTATCTCAAGAAGAATACACTTGTCTGGACAATACCCGGGAAGTTTTAGGGGAGCATCACTAAAGCCTCCCACCCTTAAATAAAGGTAGGGAACTAAATATAAAAAATTCCATAAATTTTCACAAATTCCATACCTTCCTCTGATATTTTGCAATTAGGTTTTCCCCTCAGTTCAAAGACCAATTTGGACATAAAGGTATCATGCACTTTCTTGAAACCTATGGGGTTTCTTCCTTTTTGTAATAGGTGATGATATTCATAGATGGTCATATTGCTATTCCACTCTTCATGAGGCAAACCATCCCAAATTCTACAAATGGCAAGAATATAAAAGAGGTATGAGGACATATAAAAACTAGAAATTAAGGTTGGCTGAGATAAACTTTCATGCAACTATTCAACTATAATTTCAGCCCAGTCAATAGCGTTACCAACATCTAGGATGGCCTGTACAAAAATGTACATCCAGTCTTCCTAGTTGGTATCTACGGGATTACCTCTAACCCTATTCAACATTATCATTATATCTCTAACTTCTCTAAAAAGGTGATCTTTTCTGAGAGGTCTTGGTAGATGGGAACCTCCTTTTTCTAGGTTTATCAACCAATCTCTTGCTATGTTATTTCTATCCTCTTTCTTGTTTAGTTCAGAGTCTGCTATGGCTTTATTGATACTCCAATCCCCATAGACCTCCACTGATGGGATTTTAAAAGAAGCCATTATTACCATTCTATCAATATTAACCAGGACTTTGCCACTTTCTATTTTGATGCACCTCTCAGCTTTTTTATACCTATTACGACATTCTATCACTAGCTCTAGGCATGGAATTACTTCAGGGAAACCGGCAGCTTCTAACAAACCACTCTCTACAATCCTAATGGATATGGATTCATCAACTATTTTCTTTAACCTTTGGACAATTTCTTTGATATCATCATCCATTATTATCGTATCCCTCATCTCAGGTAAACAACTACGGATTGGGGAAAATTTATTTTCCTTTATGAATTTTACTTTGGAAGAAGACATACTGAAACATAACCTTGTAAAATTCTTACGAAGACATCTCTTTTGCTTTTAAAATGAAGAAGCTCAAAGGAATTATAGGGCCAAGGTTGCTGTAGAACTCACCATTTTCCTGCTTTTCAAGAATGTTACCTTGCCACTCCAAAATGCCTCCAGAAGATAGCAGAGCCGAATAAAGAAATGTAAAGAGAGGGAAAATAAATACCCATACTTGATTCAATTCCCCAATTTTCAAGAGAGCTGTCATGCAATCAATTTTTATGCTACAATAAATGTTAACAACCTATTAACATGCTTCTCTTCAAAAAAATAATTCCATGAGCTGAGGTGGCACCGCTCTTTTCACTCACATCAATCATTTCATTGTTAGTTTGTAAAGATTTGGCCCGCGGCTTATATCCGGGTGTTATTACATTTCAAAATTTGATCTTTGAACCATTAAAGTTTGGGTTCAAAGTACATGATTTGCAATCTTTTTAATTAATATGCACACTTGAAAAATGTGGTGGACCCCAAGGACTTCTATACCAAGCTCAGAAAAATATGAACCGTGAGATTAAAAACCTTGACTTGGGAGACTTTCTAATGTAAAGTTGTTGAAGTGCACATTTAAACATGAACTTTGAACCATAAAGTTGGGGTTCAAAGTTCAAGACTCATTTTAACATTTACAAATGAACACGTGACCATGATAGGAAAATATTTGACACTATGACTCTACCTACATATGACACTTTTGGAGAAATGTATATTGAACTTTGAACCTTGAACTAGCACGTTCAAGTTCAAAGTTCAAGGTTCAATTTGCAACATAAACTTTGACAAATCTTGGAAAATGCCACATATAAATAAGATAGAATTTATTTGATGGGCAACATATTGTAATCTTTAACAGGGTTAGCTCTTCACCAAGCTCACTTCAGAAGAGTGGATTATTTTGGGTTACCGGTCCTAGGTGGTTTTTCCCTTAGCAGGGTTTCCACGTTAAATTATTGTCTTATGTGTTATTTGTGATGATTTTTTTGCTATCATACTTTACATACTGCATAGTTGATTTGGTCGGTAATCACAATTAGATATTTACTGGTAATCTATAAAGTGAATAGACATATTGATATTTTATGTTACCGAGCTTCATAATTTGTTGAAATTGTTTTATAAGGTACATCTTTGTATTTGGGACTATAGGATAACTGATCTAACTGATTCACCCCCCTCTCAGTTATTCTAACAATTGGTATCAAAGCACATTGGTTGCTTGGAAGAAATTTTTAAGGACTTGAGCAGAAAGATTACAAGATGTATAAGAGGGAAGTGCCAAAGCTGAACAAGGACAACTTTACTACATGGAAAAGTAGGATGAGACTTCATATATCTGGAATTGGAGAATCTGATATACATTTCCTTGACAATGGCTACATACAACCAACGGTTGGTCCTTTGACTCTTGATTAGTTGAGAGACCAACATGAACACAATATTACTATGATAGAGATTGTTGTTGCTCTATCTGATGTTGAATTTGAGGATGTCAATAATTGCACTACTGCAAAGAAAATGTAGGATAAACTTGTTCTATTTTATGGTGGTGATGCAAATGTGATGAGAGCCAAAGCTGAAAGATTGAGAGGAAGATTTGATGACATGAAAATGAAGGAAGGAGAGAATATTACACAGTACACAAACCAAATCAAAGAGGTAGTCAATGCTATCCGAGGAGCTGGTGGTATCATTTCTAAAGATACAGTGGTAAGTAAGATACTGAGAACCTTGTTGCCTGTCTATGCAATCAGAATATCTAATATTCATGAAATGAGATATGCACCTAATAGCAATCTTACTCTTGATAATTTGATTGGAAAGTTAACAACTTTTGAGCTGAACAATTTTGATAATAGTGTTGTACCGAGTGTTGAGTTTTCTTTTATGTCTTGTCTGAAGATTGGTAAATCTAGCAATAAGCATAATATAAGGAATGAAAGTGATAGTAATACTGATGATGAGCTTGATGAGCTTGAAGCTCTTATGGACCGAAGACTAGAGAAAGGTAAAGGTAGATATAAGGGAAAGTTACCTTTAGCTTGTTTTAATTGTAAATAAGTTGGCCATATTGCTGCTAGATGTCCCAACATGAAAGTGGAAGATAAAGACAAACACCAATCTGGTGATGGCAGCTATGGCAGAAGGAACAATAGAGGTTATCAAAATTACAAAAGAGACAACTGAGATCACAAAGATAAGGGGGAAAAGACATTTTATCTTGTTGGAGAAGATGATACCGACACCGACACTAGTGATGATATTGAGGTAGTGTTTGTTGCAATGAAAGATGATTCTAAAGAGGAGGAAAGGTATGTAGAAATAGCATTCATTTCTAAAGTTAGTAAGAATGATACTTGGATCATTGATAGTGGTTGTACACATCACATGACTAGTGATGAAGATAAGTTTGATCATCTTGAGCATTATAATGGAGGTTCAGTGAAAATGGGAAATGACACACCTTGCATGGTTAAAGGAAAAGGATCTATTTTATTGAATGATAAAATTAGATGTGATAATGGATACTGGGTAAAAGGACTGAATTACAATTTTTTGAGTGTAGCATAGCTTAATAACTCAGGTCACCGAGTTGCATTTGAGAGAAAGAAGGTAAAAATCTATGATAAAAATGGAAAGCTTGTCAGAACAGGAGGACAATCAAAAGGTAATTTATTTTATCTTGACAATGCTGAGACTTCTTGTTTACTGGTGAAAAATGAAGATGCATGGTTATGGCATAAGAGGTTATGTCATGTAAATTTTAATAACATGATTAAGATCAGTAAAAAGAGAAAAGTTAAAGGATTGCCTAGTCTAACCAAACCTGATCATGCTATGTGCCATCAATGTCAAAAAGGAAAGATGAAAAAATCTAGTTTTAAAAGTAAGGACTATTCATCTAAAGGAATTTTGGAGTTGGTTCACACCGACTTATGTGGTCCTATGAGAACTCAAAGCTACTATGGTGATAGATACTTTATTTTGTTTGTTGATGACTATACTAGATTGATGACAGTTATGTTCTTGAAAGAAAAATCTGAGGCATTCAAACTATTTAAATGGTATAAGGCTAAAGTAGAAAAATAAACCAGAAAAGAATTGAAATGCTTAAGGTCTGATAGAGGAGGTGAGTTTGTTTCTGATGAATTCACTAAATTTTGTAATAAGCATGGTATAAAAAGGTAGGTTTTTGCACCTAGAACACCATAGCAGAATGGAATTGTTGAAAGGAGAAACCGATCTATTGTTTATTGTGCTAGAACATTGATGATTGAGAAAAATGTTGCACAAATGTACTAGAGAGAGGCCGTTAGCACAAAAAATATATGTCCTGAACCAATTTCAACTAAAGAAAGACACAAACAAGACACCTTATGAGTTATGGTTTGGATACACACTGAGTGTAAGTTATTTTAGAATTTTTGGTAGCAAGTGTTATATTCTAAAAGATGATAGGAATGGAAAATTTGACTCTAAAGGTGAGGAAGGAATATTCTTAGGATATTCTACAAAGAGTAAAGCTTGTAAATATCTGAACAAAGTTACTAATAAGATGATAGAGAGTGGTAATGTAAAAGTTGATGAGTTTGCTGATAAGAATGATGTAGAAAGCATGAAGGAACCAGAAGACTATGGTAGGTTCACTTATGTTAAAGATCTAGAGTATCTACTAAAGAAACATGCTAAGTCTACCAAGCATCAAGAAAATGCTACCGAGAATCAGCAAATGGAAATTGAGAATCAAGTTTAAGCTACTGAGCAAGAAATTGTACCTGAACAGAATGATGAGCAGAGGAGAGATCAAGTGCTAGCAAGATTTGTTAGAAGACACCATCCTGAGAACCAAATCATTGGAGATAAGAAAGCTGGCATGCTAACCCGAAGTAAGTTAAGACAAAACACATGTGCTTAGTTTGTGAGTTTGAACCTAAGAATGTTAGGGATGCTCTTGAAAATGAGGAATGGATCAATTCTATGAATCAAGAAATTGAACAAATTGAAAAGAATAAGACATGGACTTTAGTGCCTAGACCGAAAGATAAAAAAGTTATCGGTACTAAGTGGATTTTCAGGAATAAGCTGAATGAGAATGCAGAAGTTACTAGGAATAAGGCAAGACTTGTCTACAAGGTATATGCACAAGACAAAGGTATTGATTATGGTGAAACCTTTGCACCAGTTTATAGACTGGAAGGAGTTCACATATTACTTTCTTATGCTACACATAAGGGATTTAAGGTATATCAAATGGATGTGAAATCATCTTTTGTGAATGGGATACTTGAGGAGGAGGTCTACATAGAACAATCAGAAGGTTTTGTTGATCCAAATCAGAAAGACATGGTATGTAGACTGCACAAAGCTTTATATGGACTAAAGCAAGCACAAAGGGCATGGTATGAAAGATTACATGCTTACCTTATCAGTATTGGCTTTGTAAGAACTAGTGAAAATAGTAATATGTATATGAAAGGAGATTCTGATGATAATATTTTGATTGCGACAATATTTGTTGATGATATAATCTTTGGTGGACAAGATTAGATTTGCAAATCTTTTGCTAATGAAATGAGAAAGGAATTTGAGATTTCAATGTTTGGAGAGATTAAATTATTTCTAGGTTTGCAGATTATACAATAGAAAGATGGGATTTTCATCACTCAATCAAAATACATTAAAGAAGTATTCAAAACATTTGGCATGGAAGATGCTAAACCTGTGGGAACATCGATGGTAACTAGTTGTAGATTGACAAAGGATGATGAATCTACCAAGGTAAATCAAACTTTGTACCAATCTATGATTGGTAAATTGATGTATGTAGTACACAGTAGGCTTGATATTGCACATGCAATGGGGATTGTGGCAAGATTTTCTGCCAATCCTAAAGATTCACATATGGTTGTAGTAAAGATAATTTTGAGATACCTAAAGAAAATAGAGGACTATGGATTATGGTACACATTGGAAGGAAAATTTGAATTTAAACTTTACACCAATGCAGATTGTGCTAGAAACATAGATGATCGGAAGAGCACAACTGGTGGAGCATTCTTTTTAGGGGGATGGCTTGTGACTTGGATTAGCAAGAAACAAGCGTGCATTTCTTAGTCCATTGCTGAAGCAGAGTATGTTGCTACTACTGTAAATTTTTCAAATATAGTTTGGATCAGACAAGTGTTGGAAGGAATGAATGAGGTAATCACTGACCCGGTGATTATATATTGTGAAAACACTAGTGCTATAAATATTTCTAAGAATCCTATGATGCATTCGAAGACAAAGCATATATCTATTAAGTATAACTACTTAAGGGAACAAGTTCAAGAGAAGAAAGTGCAATTGAGATTTGTAACATCTAAGGAACAAATTTATGACATCTTTACTAAACCATTATATAAGGACACATTTGAATATTTAAGAACTAGACTTGGGGTCCATCCCCGGTCTACCAGTCACTGAGGTGATCTGGAGGTTGCATCAACCTACACTTATCAAAATATCATTCATGTTGATGCACATAGCTCACACTTTGGATTTTGTCTAAGGTTGTGAAAGATTGTAGAAGCTAGAATAGAAATTTATTTATTTGTACACTGAAGGTACATGATATGAACCAAACAACAGAGGAATACTTGGCTACTGCGAAGCTATTTATATATTTCCTTTGGAATTGTTGTCAAAGGGAGAGAGAATGAATATGGAAAATCAGTTACTAAGAACACAAACAGATAAAAATTGTAGAAGAAAGGGAGAGACTTGAATATTTGTTGCTAAGAACAAAAGGGAATCTGAGAACTGAAAAGATCAAATCCACAGGGAGAGTCTGCACTTGTAATGCTATTATGTTTTGTAGTGATTAAACATATTAAATTTGAGCTTACCGAGCTATAACATTTTCTTACATAGTTGTAGAATACATGTTTGGTATGTGTATGCCATATTTTCTTATTGCTTGTGTTTCCATCAATGCCAAAGGGAGAGATTGATGAACTACAAATGATTGAATATCTAAATGAACTAAAGAAATAGTGATTAGAGATCACCGAGTACTAAAATGATATGTAAGATGATTAAATTAGTCAATATGTTGTCATTGATGTCAACTAGTCTTGACAGTACTTATCATGTTAGTTACAAACATCTAAACATCTGTTAAAGGAAGAAAAGATGAAGAATTGAGATATCTACATGAGAAAAAGATGGATATGACAGATAAGGATAAGGTAAACATTGGGTAGCTTATTGATGAGTTTATGGCTTTATATTGTTCACTTGAGCATGTTACATTAATCTATTATGAAGAAGATATCTGAAATTGAACAAGTCAATGTGGTTGATAATTGAAGATTTCTATATTAATTGAGTATGGATGAAAACATTAAATGCAAAGAATAGCCGACTAAATTTGATGAGATGGAAATTGTTATAATTTTGAGGTTAAGGATGAAGTTTGTTATGAGATCCATGGCTAACAAAATTTGGAGAAGATATAAAGGATGATATTGAAATGTGTTAATGACACATCTGTCGAGGAAGGTTTAGGAGGTAAAATGGATGAAGGAGATTAAGCAAAAAAATCTAATGGCTAATATGAAAACAATTTACTTGTCTATATAATAGAATGAGTTTCATTATTGAAACATGCTAGAAGAAAAAGACTGCAGAGATTTCACATGAAGACTTTATTCATGCATGCCTAATCAGACTGGTTATTGAAAGAACCAAGTTGCAAAGTTTACCAAGTGTCAGAGAACCATTTACCGAGTGAAAGTAAGTTGAAAAATATTGATGGTGCAGGAGCACCTAGGCTAACCTCCATTAGTTAGTCAATTATGGCTTGTACTTGACTCTAGCCAAGTCAAGAAGTTAGTATAGTTTGGTTGAGGACCTTAGAAGGTCTTGTTCTATGTTGGCTAGGTGAATTCATCACTAAGACTAAGGTCACACTAATAGCCTATGTTAGTTGTTATTTAAATTTCTTAATGCTAGGAGTTACGGAGATTGAGTCATTAATGTGTCTTAGGCCTAAGAATGGTTAATGGTTGTTAAGATGATATGATGGTCATGAATGATCTTATATCCTTGAAAGATATGAGGATAATCATCCTAGAATATAGGATTAAGACATCCATCAAATTTTCCAAGTGTTGTAAGAATGTTGTCATAACAACATTTGCACTTATTGCAAATGTTGCATGCAATATGGATAACCTCGGATTCCTTTGATTGTGGGAGGTTATGCTCAACAAAATATGCCCTATAATGGTGGATGAGACACCTAATGGGGGTAATGGCTCAAATCTCCAAGCATTGAATGCATTTTTGTAAAATTTTGAGTTAATGTAATGAGCTCTACAACTTTGTTTTGAAGTGATATCTCAATTTTTGAAGGAATAGTCATACTTGTAGCTTTGAATGCATTGATAAAGTTTTTGATTCATATTATATAGGGGATTATAAGACTTTTTCATTTTATGTGTTAAGGTTTTGGAGTAGTTTTATCATATTTTTCAAGTTGTTTTAGTTCAGGACCTTTCTTTGGTCACACTATGATAGAATTTGTAAAAATGGCTCCCACATGAGATTCAACAATGGAAACACAAAATAAGTGGTTGAATCTTCAATTGGGGCCTTTTTAAATATTTTATCTAAAGGTATCAAGCATCATGAGAAAGGGAGCTAGCTTTATGATCAGGCCCTAGGCAAGTTAGACAGACTTGGTCAAAGGCTTGACAGGGAGAAATCAAGTCATTTCATGTGGGGAATGGGAAGTACAATATGTGCCAAAGAATTTTTCTAGTATTTTTTCATGTTATTTAACCATCCTAATCATTGGGAGGTCATACCAATCCATCAAGATAGGTTTTGAGCAATTTTCATCAGTCATAGCCAGGTTGTCCTAGAAACTAGGCCGTTTAGCCCTATTTCTCCTTGATATTAGGAAGGAGGTGTACGGATGGTTTCAGAGCCTTAGACCTTAAAAATATTCAAGTTAAGCCAAAATGGTATCCACATATAAATTTATATTTTTAGGTTGTTCGGAGATTTTGGTCGAGAAAGGGCAAAAGCCATTCAAAAAGGCTACTAGAAATAGGCCTAAAATTAAGGTCTCTTATGATGAAATCATGAATCCGATAAACCTATGAGTCAAGAACCTTCCCAAATCATTCAAATGGGATGGAATATGAATGAATTAAATTTCAAGAAGGTCCCCACAATGAATTTTGAAATTTGTGATGTTTTAGTGGATTTGGCACTTAGATCCATCTAAGTGAAAGTGAGAAAGAGAACCAAAATCAAGGTGTGGATCATCCAAGGTGGAGTTTTCAAGGTGTGACTCTTGTATTAAAGAGTGAATAGGACTTATTTAATGATCTAAGCCTATTAGGAGATCCTATAGAAGCATAGGATACTAGGAGATAAGAGAAATCTCTTGGTGGGAGTGGAAAACTAAGCCTAGGAGTTTTATCTTACATCATATTGGTATCAGAGCTTGGTTGATCAAGCTTGTGGTTAATGAATCAATCTTCTAAATTAGTAGGAGAGAATACACTAGCTAGAGCCATGGTGACTAATTTTGAACTAGCAAAGAAGGTTGAGGAACAAGAAGAGGATAACAAATTGTTAAGGCAAAGACTAGCTCAAATGGAGCAGCTCTTGGGTGAAGTCCAAGACAAAGCTGATAGCATCAAAGAGAAGATTGACCTTAAAGAAGAATTTGAAGCAAATGAGAAGGAATTAGAGTTGGAAGAAGAAGCACCAACTCCTGACCCTGTTCTTCCTGAAGAGCCATTCTTAAAAGCATTGAAGGCATTGAGTGGCAAGGCTTTAGAAGGTGTCCCACTTTTTAGTGGACAAATGGATCTAGATTCAGTTGTGGATTGGATTGATAGCATAGAGAACCATTTTGAATGTGATGGTATCTCTAAAGCACAAAAGGTAATGGTGGCCAAGTCTAGACTAAGAGGTTCAGCTCTTACTTGGTGGAAGTATGTGTAAACTGAGAGAGAAAAGGATGGTAAAGGTCCTATTGTGACATGGAAGGGTATGGTATCCAAAGTCAAGAAAACATATCTTCCTGATGAAAATGAAGTCCAAATGCATAGAAGGAGACACAATCTTAGGCAAAAATATTTGGATGTCCAAGCATGTATCGAGGAATTTCAAAAATTGTGTTTGAGGTCCAAGGTAGTTGAAGATGAGAGCATCAAGCTAGCAAGGTATTTGAATGGCCTCAATGTTAGAAATAGGGAATACTAAGAGGGGGGTGAATCAGTATTCTACAAACTTTATCTTTTGCCCAATTATGGATATAACAAATTATCTTTACACATGCATAACATAATAAGCTAAACAACATGCATAGCAATAAAGAACTCATAACACATTATTTGTTCTCGAGGAAACCCTGGCCAAGGGAAAACCCCGGTGGGGATGGTACCCACAAAGAACCACTAATAAAAAGTATCTTGTTAAGGATGTTGACCCTATTAGGATTCTATTACAAGCATATAGTGTATCAGTCCTTATTAAGGGACAATAGGCCTTGTTAGAAGCCTCAACCATGTTAGGAGTTGGTAGTACAAAATGTGATTACCAGATGAACCCACTGCCCAAACAAGTAATGTACAATATACACTGATTAAAATAGAAGGTTAAGGTACATAACCTTATACTTCTTGCATCAATATCTCTTTTCTTCTCATTCACTATCTCTATTGCATATGCATCATATATTTCGCATCATGTCACTTCTTCATTACATCTCATTAATACTACTATTATTATAATTATAATTACATTTATACAAATAAATTTATCCATGGGTTAACATCTAGGATGTCATCCCTTTATATTGTTAATTCATTATTTTGATAAACAAAATAATCCGTTAACTCTTTACCAATTATGTCTTCATATTCTATCCTGTCGGCTTGACACTGACTTTAGTAAAACTATCATAACTTCTTCCGTAGATGCCATACTAACTTGTGCTCTAAGATGGGTCTTCAATAGTCATCATATAGTCTATGTTCAAGTGTGCAAGCACTAAAATTACTCCAATCAACATCACAAACAAAAACTATGTCCAAGTTCACTGGTAACAATATGGTCTCATACTTAAACAATTTTGCATTACGCTATGTCATATTAGCTCTTTGACCTATACAATCTTCATGTAGATCATATGTTTCCATAATGACAACATCTATGTAATCAACTCAGCCAAATTGCCAACAATCTCCCCCTTTGTCATTGGTGGCAACATATGACAAAATTGGCTAAGTCTATAACTTCAAAATCTCAAAATTGTGGCCATAGTATAAAATATATACTAGCCTTATAACTCCTCAGTAAATATTATCTCTAATACAGTACTCCCCCTAAGAGTATCAATCCTTATCAATTCTTATCAATTTTCTACTATATATCTCTCCCCCTTTGACAACAATGACAAAATAAAGGTAAGGAGGGTTACAAAACTGTATTCTCAAAAAGATTATACCTTAATTCATTATTGCAAAGCTGGTAGGCTTGCAACACAATCTGCAAAATCAATCGTCATAGCTTCTAACTCCTTCTCCAATGATTTCTTAATGGAATATGCCACATTGAGTAGTGCGCTCAGTCCATAAGATGCTATTTCACATGCTTGGAGGTTCTCAAAGTTAAACTTTTGAAAAGATGTCTTAGCTGAAAGACATTCTTCCAATTTCTCTTCAATAATGCTTAACTCCATAGAAGTGTGCTCTCTTAAAAGAGTGAATCTTTTCATTTTCCTGTCTTTCTCATCTTGCAAAACTCTAATTTCATCATATAACTTACGAATTTTCTTCTCAACATCAAATACCTTCACCTTGGGGCTAGAAATAAAGTTAGTTTCATTCTAAATTTTTGCTTCCTTCATCTTCATCTTCTTATCTTCTTCTGTTGTCAAGGTTTATGATTTTGTACACTGGATGTACAAAGATTTTCCTATTTCCAAATTCTTCCTCAAGTCTTTTATATAGATATCAAGATTGTTGATATCATTCCTAATATTCTAGCTAATGTTCAAAAGCATTTTAGCCTCATAGGCTGCTTGAGCTTTCACTTTTTCTATATCAGATAGAGTTGTGAATTCAATGTCAAAAGTGCTCATTACCTTCTTTTCTTTCTCTAGAGGGTCTATTTCTACAATTTGTGTAGTTACAATGCTTTGTAACTTCTCAGTAAGTTCCTTCATGCATCCTTCAAGACTTTTTACTTTCTTGTTCTTGCCAATGATCTTATTCAAGGATGTGATCAATTCTAACTGATCATCATCATCTACTTCCTTTCCCAAATGCTCAATCATTGATCCAATCTGAATCTTCTTTCTAGTCTCAAGAGTAAGACTGATATCTTCTTTGGTGGGAATGGGTACTTTTTTTTCTATTACTAAGGGTTCTACAACTGTGGTCTCTATTGTCTCTTCTCCTTTTGTAGTTTCCTGCTCTTCAAAAGCTGAATTGTCAACAATGTTCTCCAAATTCTTGAATACATTATCATCAATATCCAAGGTGATCTTTTTTCCTTCTACATTCATGACTTCATCTTCAATGTTATGTTAGGAATGAATGCTAAATCCTTTAGCAGTCATTCTGTAGCAGTGGTTGTTGCATTCATGACTATGATTGTCATTGATGTCAACACAGTGATATTCTGGAGTTTAGCAGAGTAGCAGGCACAGTTTTGTTTTGCGCACATGTTATATTGCAGATTGAGTTATGTGTAGTTGATGGTATGTTCTATTTTGTGTTATTATCCTATGGTTAAGAGTGCAAAAATAAATTCATTTATTCATGAAGGTTATAAGCATTTTGGTGGAAGTAGTATTCTGGCAGTATTCCTATGTAGCAGTTTTTGGTAATCGGAGGATATCTCCTAACCGGGATGGAATCTAATTCTGCACAGTTAAAGGGAAGTTTGAGACTCATTGGTGGTGATGTGGTTCATAGTACAAACTTTGAGGTCACATGATTGGAAAGTTATTGTATCTGGAAGCTGACAATTTTATGTAATTTTGATGTAGCGTGTTGAAATTATTATTTTGTATTTGCATGCCGACTCATTTGTAATTATTTGAGTGTGGTATAAAGGAAGGAATTTTTTCCTTGTTATGTGAGGATTTTAATAGTTTTAATATGAAGTTGTGAAAGTTGTGATGCAAATATATGCATGAAGTGAAGAAAAGAGCTAATTCAATGATGAAGGAAGACTTGCAAGTACAGAGATCTGGATTTGTGATCTTGTGTAACAAAGAGTGTGGTTTTGGCATAGTGTGAAGGAGGTAACATATTTCATATTATTCTATTGAATAATCCTAAGGTCTATTGGATAGTGAGTTCAGAGATCTTGCCTTGAAGCTGTTTGGGCAGTGGGTCCTTCTGTCTTCCATAACTCCTAACAGGGTTAGAATCTTTTAACAGGGATTCAAAATCTCCTAATAGAGATTCATGTGTACTGAATGTATTTTATAAGACTCCTAACAGGGTCCATCCTCTAACAAGGAACTTTCATATTAGTGCATCATTTTGTGGGCATCATTCCCACTGGGGTTTACTCTTTGATCAAGAGGTTCCCTAGTTAACATATCTTGTGTTATTGTGTCATTATGTATGATTATCTTTCTATGGTTGGTTACTACATTAATTATATGGTTTAATGTTTTTGAAGTTGATATTGAAGTTAATGGTGATAAATGGTTTAATTATCAGATAACTAATTCACCCCCCCTCTCAGTTATCTTGGTGGTCTTTACTTTCTAACATGTTAATGGCTGGTGGAGATGGAATGTCCTCTTGTTCTATTACACCTACTTGCTCTGCTACAACTGATGGTTCTCCAACATTTTCTGACATAACCTTGATTATTGCTTGCTCTATTTTTTAATTAACTTCTTCATATCTGCCTCCCATAATCTCAATGGTTCTCTTCTTGGTTCTCAGATGGGTGCTTAAGGCTTTCATGATTTGACCAAAATCTACTTCATCTTTTACTACACAAAGCTTCCTTACAATATTTTCTCTAATAGTTGTGTCTTCCTCTAATGCTCTCTTCTTCCTATTCACAACTTTATTATACAAATCATCAGGTATCTTACCATGAATTGTATCAAAATTCTTATCAGACAAAATCATATGCTTTACCACTACATTTTCCAGATTTAGTCTCTCTGCATAATCATAAAGTTCATAATACTTGTTCATTCTTGTAAAGTCTCCATTCTCAATGATTTGCTCATTAATCTTCTCAACTTTAGGTTTCCAAGTTTTCTTCTTAATAGAAGTTCCATCATCTTTGATTTCTACAATTTTCCTTGGAACTGGTTGCACTAATGTTTTTTGTCTCTTTCCAGGTCCAGTAGCACTCTCTTTTACTCTTTTGCTAGGTGTGGAGGAAGTGGATCTAGTGGATATCTTTGCTTCTTGATCCTTCTCAATGTCTTCCACTTTCACCTTCACTTTTGTTACTTCTTGTTGTGCTACAATTGATGATAAAGGTAGAATAGACAACACTTCTTTTTGTCCACTATCTCTGATTGTTGCTGCTATTTTCTTTGCTACTAAAAACTCATGCTCTGTCATCCCTATATCTTTTAGGATTTTCTTTATAGTACTCTCAAATCTTTTCTTTGACTATTTCTCTTCAAGTAAGGTCTTTGCGGAGTTGAAGTTCTCCTCAAAGGTTCCAACCTATTGCAATAAGTGTCCAACTTACACTTAAGTAACCTGCTAACATACTCTTCTGTCTCTGCCTCAGATATCTCATAGCCAAGAGGGTCTATGAACTTTGTTCTAGGTTCTACTACTTCAATGTAGGTAAAGTTAGTATCAACCTTGAAACATATGTCATTTTTATACTTCTCCACAAGAGACTATGGGATCCTTGATCTGCTAGATGCTATATCTTGAAATGTCTTGATTACCAATACTGCACTCTCATTTACTTTGTCAATAACATGCCTTCTATATACTAGGTTAATCCTTTCCATTGTAGTTTCACCATCATTCTAGTCATTTCCAATGGTGTAAGGAAATCTTCTCAATAGATGAAAAAACATATAGGTGATTAAGGATGAGAACCTAAACTATGTATACTTAGTTTTCTTAATCTTTTCCAAATTCTCAAATAGTTGAATGCTCAGAATCTCACACATATCAACTTGTACCTTGTCAAAACACATCAGATAAGTTGCATGTATCATTCCAGCTGCCATGTCATCTTCTCTTGAATTTGCACAAAACTTAGTGGTTAGGATCTTGCATAAGTATCTGACATCATCTTATTGAATCTTACTAATCACAATTCCTCTACCATTATAGGATGAATTTGTGTTTTCAATGACTATTTTCCTCATGTTCTTCTCATTTAAAGGAATGGTTCCAGTTTTAGATAATCTAGTGAATTTATGAATCAAATCAGCTATGATATCTATCGCTCTATCTTCTAACCAAAACTTCCCATTATGAATTCTGCTTAGGATAATCTTAGTACATTCTTCATTGTCAAATTCATATTGTAATGCATACTTAATAATTTCATTATCTTTCAAATGTTCAAATCCTTCTTTCAATGTCATATCCTGATTGTAGATGAAATCATTATCACTGACAGTCTCTAGTTTTCGTCCAAGATAACTTCTAACATTCTCTAGATGTAAAACTCTATCTAGTACAGATGATAAAGCTAATCTAGGATCATCTTCCAAGGGTTCTACTGGTTCCCTTTTCAACTTAGGTTTATTCTTATCTCTGACATTGTGTATTAAAGAGACATCCATGATTTCTTCTAATTCCTTCATTGATTTAAAGATCTATCAAGTAAAATACCTTGATTTCATGATTTTAGGGCTTGCGTAGATTTGGCACAAAATTCTTCTTCAAATCCTTGAAAAATGCTTCCAATCACTGCTCTTTGATCTCCTTAACACTTGAATTCACTTTGATGATCAAATAATACTGATCATGATCTTTTATTAATTCAATCTCACTTATATCTAACATCACATTCAATTCTTTTGCCGCTTCTTTCCAAAAAGTTGTTTATGCTAACCTACAAAACTTAAAATTTCTTGCGATCTCACAAAACATAATATTTTTATTTGCGCTCTTAACCATAGCATTAGAACATCATATACTACCTTGCATTAAATGCACAAGACTTAGTTCATCATATATGTACTTCTACACTAATCTAAGTTCCTATTCTACTGTAATTTTCACAAATTAAGTAGTTAAAGATAGGTCAGGTAAAGATTCATTCTTACCTTTTAATACTTCACCTTCCTAATTACCTTCAATGTTGAATGTGTCTCCTTGATCTGTGATTTTTATAAAATTCACTTCATCTAAATTACTACAACATCCTTTCTGACTGTTACTTACATCTTCATTTCTTCTTACATGATTTCTAGGGTTAGGATTAGGATGAAAAACTCTATTGTTCATTTTGCAAAACCTTTTTGTATGTCCAATCTTGTTGCATATCTGACAAAGAATTCCATTGTTTCCATATCTTGGTCCAGGCTGATTGATTTGTGATCTGCAGTTTCTAGCAATGTGTCCAACCTTGTTGCATCTATAACATATTACTCCATTTCTTTTGTTCATATGTTCAGTAGGTTTCTTATCTACATTTTTAGTATTCCTAAACATTCTACTACCATCATTATTCTCAATAAATTTAGGTTTCCTACATTCAATAGCTCTATGACCAAAACCATGACAATTATAACAATAACCATTAAGAGGTTTAAATTTCTTACCTATGCAATCTCTCTTCATATGACCAATAGTATTACAAGAAAAACATCTACCTTTGAATTCTCTTTGCATACCTTTGGGTGATTCCTCCTGCTTAGGCAATTCTTCTTCTTTAGGTGTATCTTCAGACTTGTTTATCTCATCAGACTTCTTCTCATCTATGCTTTTAGATATTTTCAGATCTGGTTCCTTGCTTTGATCATTTTCTTTAAAAGTGTTGAATCCAAGACCAGTCTTATCATAGAATGGTTTTTGATAAGATATTTGTTCATCAATATTCTCACTAGTTGAATATAGCCTTTCAAGTTTTTGTTTGGATTGATTCAGTTCACCTTTCATAATCTTATTGTATTTCTCAAGTTCAGTATACTGCAAATTGACTTTCTCAAGTTCAAATGTTACTTTACCAAGTTTAGGTTTTAGTCCTCATTTTTAGTCTTTAGACTTTCATTCTTAGATTTCAAATTTTCTTCATTCTTGCCATTTCCATCTTTCAAACTAAGCTTCAAATTTTTTATCTTCAATTCATGCTTAAGGATCTCATTTTCTTTTTCTAAATTGTCATCACAATCTTCAATAAAAACTTTGGATTCCTTTTCAGATCTTAGATCTTCCAACTTGTTTTTCAGTTTCTCAATGAGGTTCTTTGCATCCTCATATTTTCTTTTCAAAGTGTCTTTTTCAATAGTAAGAAAGTCAATCTATTCAAGAGCTTCTTCAAGATTCTTCTGTAGTTGATCCATATCCATAGAGATCTTACTCAAGTTGCTAGGCTTTCCTTGAATGATTCTTTTCTGAGTAACTAAGCTCTGATACCAATTGTTAGAAATAGGGAATATTGAGAGGGGGGGGTGAATCGATATTCTACAAACTTTATCCTTTGCCCAATTATGGATATAACAGATTATCTTTACACATGTATAACATAAGAAGCTAAACAACATGCATAGCAATAAAGAACTCATAACACATTATTTGTTCTCGAGGAAACCCTAGCCAAGGGAAAACCCCAATGGGGATGGTACCCACTAAGATCCACTAATCAAAAGTATCATTTTAAGGATGTTGACCCTATTAGGAGTCTATTACAAGCATATAGTGTATTAGTCCTGATTATAGGATTATAGGCCTTGTTAGAAATCTCAACCCTGTTAGGAGTTGATAGTAAAAAATGTGATTACTAGATGAGCCCATTGCCCAAACAAGTAATGTACAATATACACTGATTACAAAAGAAGGTTAAGGTACATAACCTTATACTACTTGCATCAATATCTCTTTGCTGCTCTTTCACTATCACTATTACATATGCATCATATATTTCGCATCATGTCACTTCTTCATTACATCTCATTACTACTACTATTATTATAATTACAATTACATTTATAAAAATAACTTTATCCATGGGTTAACATCTAGGATGTCATCCCTTTATATTGTTAAGTCATTATTTTGATAAACAAAATAATCCCTTAACTCTTTATCAATTATGTCTTCATATTATGTCTTGTCAGCTTGACATTGTCTTTAGTAAAACTATCATAACTTCTTTCGTACATGTCATACTAACTTGCACTCTGAGATAGGTCTTCAATAGTCATCATAGAGTCTATTTTCAAGTTCTCAAGCACTGAACTTACTCCAATCAACATCGCAAACAAAAACTATGTCCAAGTTCACTGGTAACAATACGGTCTCATACTTAGACAATTTTGCATTGTGCTCTGTCATATTAGCTCGCTGACCTATGTGATCTTCATGTAGATCATATGTTTCCATAATGACAACATCAATGTAATAAACTCAGCCAAATTTCCAACACTCAAATGGACTATTCAGGAGGAGATGAGCCTAGTGAACTTCAAATCCATTAGGCAATGCTATCAAATGGCCTTGAAGATAGAGGAGAAGACCAAGAGAAAGCAAGAGAGCTCCAAAGGAAAAGGTAAAAGCAAGGATACTAAAGGTAAAAGAGGTGGCTATGGTGGAAGAAGTTCTGATTCAAGAGCTCAAGGTGAGGTAAAATTTAGTGAGCAGCAAGAAGGAAGCTCAAGTAGAGGTGGTAGAGGAAGAAATTCTAACTCTAGCTTTAGAGGAAGAAGTGGTGGTTCATCACAAGGAGGAAGAGGCAATTGTTTTTCCAATATGAAGTGCTACCATTGCAATCAAATGGGCCACCCTACCTATAGATGCCTTGAGAAAGGTGGCTCATCACAAGGAGGTGATAAGAGAGATAACCTTGTTCATGATAAGAGAGATAACCTTGTTCATGAAGACACAAATGCAGTAGATAAACATTCTGAGATTCCATTAAATTCAGAGGAAGGGGAGAACCTCATGATGAGGAGAAATCTAATCAAGGAACCAGTGAAGGAGGAGCCAAGCCAAAGAAGATTTTGTTTAGGATCAAATGCAAGATAATGGTGAAAGTATGTAGGGTCATCATTGATTCAGGCTCTACTGATAACATAGTGTCAGAAGAAGCAGTCAGCAAGCTCAAGTTGAAAAGGATATCCCATACCAATCCTTACAAGGTTACTTGGCTCAATAAGGGTCAACATGTGTTAGTGAATGAGCAAGCATGGGTGGAGTTCTCGATTGGAAGGTACAAAGACAAAGTTTTATGTGATGTGTTGCCTATGGATGCATGTCATTTTCTCCTAGGTAGACCTTGGCAATTTGACCGCCAAGCCATGCATGATGGAGGAAAGAATTCCTATTCTTTCAAGAAGGATAATACAACCTTTAAAATTTAGTCATTGTTGGAGGATGTTGAAGTAAATATAGTAGGTCCAAATGTCCTTATGGTAGGTGAAAAAGAGTTCCTACAAACCATGGAAGAGATTGAAGGCATAGGGTATGCATTGGTGTTGAAACCAAGAGAAGGAGGTGAAGACAATGTGACTAAGAAAACTGAATTACCAAAGGAGATTCAAGGTATGTTGCAAACTTACCAAGGCATTGTAAGTGATGGTCAACCTTCAGCTTTACCCCCTCAAAGAGCCATAAACCATAGGATAGACCTTATTCTAGGAGCTACCCTACCCAACAAAGTAGCCTATAAGATGACTCCTCAACAAAATGAGGAAATAGCAAGGCAAATACAAGAGCTCTTAGACCAAGGCCTAATTAGAAAGAGTACTAGTCTATGTGTTGTACCCACTGTACTTGCACCTAAGAAGGGAGGAACTTGGAGGCTATGTACTAACTCAAGGGCTATCAATAGGATAACCATAAGGTATAGGTTCCCTATCCCTAGGATTGAAGACTTAATGGACTGTTTAGGGGAAGCAAGGTACTATAGCAAGATAGACTTGAAGAGTGGCTATCACCAAATAAGAATCCATGAAGGAGATGAGTGGAAGAAAGCCTTAAAGACTAATGAAGGGCTATATGAATGGCTTTTCATGCCATTTGGATTGTCAAATGCCCCCTCTACATTCATGAGGCTCATGAATGAAGTACCCAAGGACTACATAGGCAAGTTTGTAGTTGTATATTTAGATGATATACTGATTTTTAGCAAGACAAAGAGTGAGCATTTGGAGCACCTTAATATTATCTTCAAGAAGCTACATGAAGAGAGGTTGATGATCAATTTGGAGAAGTGTGAGTTCATCAAATCAAAATTGGTTGTTAGAATAACTGAGAGGGGGGTGAATTAGTTATCCAATGTCCCAAAACAAAATGTATAATCCAAAACAAATTCTTCAACTTCTGCTACTCGGTAAACATAAAATACTTTCACTGTCTATGTTTTTACTGATTGTCAGTATAAAATTTATAATAGTTACTTATTAAATCTAACATGTAATATGCAAAATATGATAACAAACAAATATCACAATCAACACATAACACAAGAGATTTAATGTGGAAACCCTGTGAAGGGAAAAACCACCTGGGACCGGCAACCCAAAATTGTTCACTCTTCTCAAGTGAGGTCAGTGAAGACCCAACCCTATAAAAGGTTACAAACACACTGTTAGGTGTGACCTTGTTAGAGGATTTTAGACCAGAAGTTATCATCCAACCAGCAGTCACTCTGGGGTTGACAGGATAACAATGTTCACTCTATGAATGAAACATCAAAAAGACTTTCATAGTCCACTCGGTTAAGAGATTTGACTATGTACAATGGTTAAATATGTAACAGTAGATGATCTATCTTGAAAAAACTTCAATTGCAGTTTACAAATCAATGTTCAGCTCATTCAAATCTTTCTGATCAATATATCACTTTAGATTCAATACTATATCAACTTACTATCCATCCGTAATTACTCTTTGTAGCTCAGTAATTGTTTTGTAGCTTGGTTCTTATTAACCAGTATGATCAGAATGCATGAAAACTCCTTCACACAATAATTCTGTAGTATCTTCTTCTTCTAGCTCCTTCAACAATGAAGCCAATGTCTCTTATATAGATGAGTAAATTGTTTTCTTTTCCTCCATCAGATTTTTCCACTTAATCTCATTCATCAATTTTGTCACTTTAAGCTTGCTCAGCTGATGTGCAATAACACATTTCAATCTGCTCCATTAGATCCCTTTTGATTTATGTTAGCCATTGATCTTCATAAAAAACTCTATCTGTTACCTTGATTTCATACACTTTATAGCTCATCACTTTATCAGCTAAACTAATCATTTAATTCCTTTCTATTCTGCTCGATTAACAAAGAAATGCATCGGTGAACACAAGCTTGGTTAACACTGCACTCGGTATACACTATACTCCGTCGGTGTCTACTGAAATGCTTTATTTACTGGCAACACTGCTTTGTGTCTTTCATCTCTATTCTTCATCATAGATGAATGCAACATAATAAAGTCAATTTCATCAAGTCATAGACTCATCAACAAGTTACTTAGTGTATTCCTTATCCTCATCTGACATATACATCTTCCTCATGTAGATATTTTTGTTCTTCATCTCTTTCTCTTTTCTTCAAATGTGTCGGTATAGTAACTTACAAGATAAGTACTGTCAAGCTAGTTGACATCAATGAAAACATAATACTGATTTAATCATCTTGTATATCTAATCAACAACTCCTTAGTAATCTTGAATTATAGATTCTCCATTCAGGTTCTAAATCAGTTGTAGTTCATCAATCTCTCCCTTTGGAATTGATGGCAACTCTAGTAATATGAAGTGTACCATACACACACCAAACATGTATTCTACAACTCTGTGATCAAATGTTGTGTAAGCTCTCCCTTGCTTAATATGTTTAATCACTACATTACTAAACAACATTAAAAAAAAAATACAGCTTTGACATTCTCTCCCTTACATAGTTCTCATCGGTGCATATCTCTCCTTTTCCTTTTCATATTATTTATCTCTCCCTTTGAAAACAATGCCAAAGAAACAAATAAATAATCAGCTCTTGTAGTAGCTAAGTAACTCTCTATTGTCCAATACAATCTCTGTATCTTTGTATATTGATATCCCAATCTGTTTCAGTTCGTCAAACTTAATCACAACCTTGAACATGATCCAAAGTGTGAACTATGCTGCATCAACATGTGTAATCATCTGATAAGATTAGGCTGATGCAACATCCAGATCACATTAGTAACTGATAGACAGGGGACGGACCCTAAGTCTAGTCCTTAAATATTCAAATGTGTCCTTCGGTAGAGGCTTTGTAAAGATATCTGCAAGTTGTTCTTTAGATGTAACAAATTCTAACATCACTTGCTTCTCTTGCACTTATTCTCTTAAGTAGTGATACTTAATTGATATATGCTTTGTCTTAGAGTGCATCATTGGATTCTTTGAAATATTAATAGCACTTGTGTTGTCACAATATATAATCACCGTGTTAGTGATTACCTCATTCATTCCTTCCAACACTTGCCTGATATATGCAATGTTTGAGCAATTAGTAGCAGTAGCAACATACTCTGCTTTAGCTGTAGACTAAGAAATACAAGCCTACTTTTTACTTGTCCAGGTTACAAGTCTTTCACCAAAGAAAAATGCTCCTCTGATGGTACTTTTTCTGTCATCCACATTTCTAGCCCAATCAGCATTGGTATAAACCTTCAACTCAAACTTACCTTCCTTAGGATACCATAATCCATAATCCTCTATCTTTTTCAGATATCTTAAGATTCTTTTGGTAGCAATCAAGTTTGATTCTCTAGGATTAGCAAAATATCTAGCAACAATTCCCACAGCATGTGCTATATCTGGTCTACTATGAACTACATACATTAGCTTACCAAACATGGATCGGTAAAGTATCTAATTTAGCTCTGTAGTTTCATCTTCCTTTGTCAATTTACTTCTAGTAGCCATCGGTGTTCCCATAGGTTTAGCATCTTCCATGCCAAATGTCTTCAAGACTTCCTTTATGTACTTGGACTGTGTGATGAATATCCCATCACTCTGTTGAATCACTTGTAATCTAAGAAAGAATTTAATCTCTCTGAACATAGACATTTCAAACTCATTCCTCATGCCATCAAAAAAATATTTACATACATGATCTTGACCTCCAAAAATAATATCATCAATGAAAATTTCAGCAATAAGAATAGTGTCTTTAGTATCACCTTTCATGTACAAATTGTTGTTCTCACTAGTTCTTACAAATCCAATACTTAACAAGTAAGTATCTAGTCTTTCATACCATGTTCTCGGTGCTTGTTTCAAACCATATAAATCTTTGTGTAGTCTACATACCATGTTTCTGTTATCTGGATCAACAAATCCTTTAGGTTGTTCTATGTAGACCTCTTCTTCAAGTATACCATTTAGAAATGTTGACTTCACATCCATTTGATAAACCTTAAATTTCTTGTGTGCAGCATATGCAAGTAGCATTCTAACTCCTTCCAATCTAGCAATAGGTGTAAATGTCTCACCATAGTCAATGCCTTCTTCCTATGCATATCCCTTGCATACCAATCTTGCTTTATTTCTTGTCACTTCACCATTTTCATTCAGTTTGTTTCTGAATATCCATTTAGTACCGATGACATTCTTATCTTTAGGTTAGGGTACTAAGAACCAAGTTGTGTTTTTCTCTATTTTTTCTATTTTCTCTTTCATTGTATTGACCCATTCTTCATTCTCTAATGCAACTTTCACATTCTTTGGTTCAAATTCACAAACTAGACATGTACCTTGTCTTGCTTTGCTTCTTGTCTACATTCTAGCTTGTCTGTCTCCAATAATTTGTGTCTCGGGATGATGTCTTTTGACAAAACTAGCCATTACTTAGTTTCTTCTTTCATGTTCATCTTGTTCAGGTTCATGTGATTTCTTGGTAGCACCATCTTGTTCGCCGATTTCCCTTTCCTATTCCTCGGGGTTATTTTCATGTTGACCGGTTATCACAGGTTGCAACTTCGGTAGATAATCAGGAAGTTCAATGTAAGTGAATCTACCATAGTCTTCTGGTTCCTTTCTTTCTTCTATGTTCTTGTCATCAAACTCATCAACATGAACATTAGTACTTTCAATCATCTTATTTGTAACCTTATTCAGACATTTGTATACTTTACTCTTAGTAGAATATCCTAAGAATATTCCTTCATCACCTTTAGAATCAAATTTTCCATTTCTCTCATCTTTCAGAATAAAACATTTGCTTCTAAAAATCCTGAAATAACTTACAGTAGGTTTGTGTCCAAACCATAGCTCATAAGGTGTCTAGTTGGTGTCCTTCTTCAGTTTTACTTAGTTAAGCACATATACAGTTGTGATGACAGCTTCTCTCTAATATGTCTAAGCAACATTCTTTTCCATCATCAGTGTTCTAGCACAATCAATTATTGACCTATTCCTTCTTTCAGCAATCCCATTCTATGAGGTGTTCTTGGTGCAGAGACCTATCTCTTAATACCATGCTCATTACATAAATTAGTAAATTCATCAGAGATAAATTCACCTCCTCTATCAGATCTTAAGCATTTAATTTCTTTACTAGTCTCTTTTTCTACCTTTTCCTTATACCTTTTAAACATCTTAAAAGCTTCAGATTTCTCTTTCAAGAACATAATAGTCATCAGTCTAGTAAAGTCATCAACAAAAAGAATAAAGTATCTATCACCATAATAGCTCTGAGTTCTCATAGGACCACATAGGTCTGTATGAACCAACTCAAGTATCTTCTTTGTTGAGTAGTATTTTCTCTTAAAACTAGACTTAGTCATCTTACCTTTCTAACATTCATGGCAAATAGCATGATCCATTTTTGACAAGTTAGGAAACCCTCTAACTCTTTTCTTCTTACTAATCTTGATCATGTTATCAAAATTCACATGACATAACCTCTTATGCCACAACCATGCATCTTCATCCTTCATTAATAAACAAGAAGACTGATCAATATCAAGATAAAATAGATTACCTCTAGATTGTGTACCGGTTCTGAAAAGTCTTCCTCTATTATCATAGATTCTTACCTTTCTGCTCTCAAAAGCAAGTCAGTGGCCTGAGTTATTTAGTTGTGCCACACTTAACAAAGTATAGTTCAGTCCATCTACCCAATATGCATTTTCATATTTTATTCTATCATTAATCATCAGTGAACCTTTACCTCTCACCATACAAGGTGCATCATTTCCCATTCTAACAGATCCTCCATCATATTCATCAAGTAGATCAAATTTCTCTATATCACCAGTCATATGATGTGTATAGCCACTATCTATGATCCATGTATCATTTCTGCTTACTTTAGAGATTAGTGTTGTTTCTTCATGTTTCTCTTCTTCCTCTGAATCATCTTTCATAGCAACAAATACTACTTCTACATCATCATTAGTGTCAGATTCAGATTCAAATTCTTCAGCTATGTAACATACCTTTTTCCCTTTGTCATAGCTATCTTGGTTATCTCTGTTGTTGTGTCAGTAGCCTTTGTTGACTCTTATCCCATAGCTTCCTTCCAATCGGTCTTTGGATCTATCATCATCTTTCTTATTCGGACATCTAGTAGTGATGTGGCCAACTTCTTTACAATTAAAACATGCTAAAGGTAACTTGCCTCTATACCTTCCCTTACCTTTGGGAAATATTTTGGCCATAAGAGCTTCAAGCTCATCAAGTTCATCATCGGTATTAGTATCACTATCATTATTCTTATCATTCCTACTACTAGACTTACCAATCTTG
The DNA here is from genome assembly GCA_027943335.1 of Chamaecyparis obtusa. Lineage (NCBI taxonomy): Eukaryota > Viridiplantae > Streptophyta > Pinopsida > Cupressales > Cupressaceae > Chamaecyparis > Chamaecyparis obtusa. The sequence continues at coordinate 1,572,723 of BSBK01002347.1, read as the reverse complement.
AAAGAAGACATGAAATGCATTCAACAGAAGGTACAACACTATTGTCAAAATTATTCAATTCAAAGGTTGTAAGCTTACTGATCAGTGTGTTAAGAGTTAGGTTCAATGTCGCTCTTGTTTCATAAATTGCAAAGATCCTAATCGCATAAACTGGTAGCAAAGTTCTGAGAATCTTTCTTATCACTGTTTCATTGTCAATAATTCCACTAGATGCTCTAATAGCATGTACTACCTCTTTTAGTCTATTTGTGTATTGCACAATGTTCTCACCTTCTTTCATCTTCATATCATCAAATCAACCTCTTAGGCTTTCTACTCTGGCTCTCTTAACATTTGCATCTCCATTGTATATTAGAGTCATCTTGTTCCATATGTTCTTAGCAGTATCACAAACCTAGCATTGTATCAGACAGAGACACAAAATTTATGAGTCATTTTTGGAAGACTCTTTGGCAAAGATTGGGTACTAATTTATCTTTTGGGTCAGCCTACCAACCCCAAACTAATGGTCAAACAAAGGTTGTTAATAGGAGCCTTGGAAACCTTCTAAGATGGCTAACTAAGGACTATGGTCATCAATGGGATCAGTTGATTGGGCAAGCTGAATATGCCTATAATGACACTATCAATAGATCAACCGGTAAGAGTCCATTTGAAATTGTATATGGTCTACATCCTAGAGGATTCTATGAGTTGAGAGATTTAAAAGATGGAGTCAAGGCAAGTGCATATGTTGATGACTTTGCATTTTCTATGCAAGAAGTTCATGAAACAGTGAGGAAGACATTGGTAGACAACACCACTAAGCACAAAGCCAAAGTACATGAAACTAGAAGGTTAGTGGAGTTCAAGGTTGGTGATCTTGTTATGATACACTTGAACAAATCTAGGTTGACAAAAGGAGTCCCTCATAAGCTGCAAATGAGGAGGATAGGACCTTGTCCTATATTGGAGAAGTATGGTGATAACACCTTCAAGGTAGCCCTGCCGGAGGATAGTGGATTGTCTAATATTTCTAATGTTGTAGACCTTGTCCATTAAAAGGGACCAGAGCAAAATAGTGACCATAATATCTGATGAACGGTGCTCCCCTTAATACCACAAACACATAACAGAAATAGAGAAACAACAACAATAATATGCAAGAACAAAAAATTGGCTTCTTATTATCTCCACAAATGTGGAATTAAAAACTTTTAGAATTACAATATGCAAAGCCACATGGGCATTCCCTTACAATATTTTGTAGGACAAAGCCTCGAATCAATACCCAGATCTACTACCCAGAACTGCCCTAGACAACACTACGGGCCTTCTTTATATAGGCAATTTCCACCGCCCGAGAAGGTTCTAGAAATTTAGCCCTTAGGGCCGACCAAACTTAGAATTATTTTATTTTACAATTTATTACATCAAAGTCAACTCAAAATGAGTTTTGAAACCCAAAGAGAAATTTCAAAGAAAAATTATTTTCTGCCATTTCAGGTGACCCAACTTCCGAAGACCATAAGTCATCGCCCGTTGACCCGATTGGCTATTATAACCCCATTCTGGAAATGCCACGAAGTGCTCTATAGGCTTGACCCATGAAAAGCACCCATCACCCAAATTTTCAACCTCATCCGGGGCCTCTAAAGCCTTCAAAACTGAGTTCAAAGTTTCTGTACCCTGCTGCCAATACCGAAAATCTCAATATCTTCAAAACTAGATGTGATCTAGCCATGAAACTTTTCTAGCAGGCTGATATGACTGAGATGAACCTCCACATGTAAAATTAGAACATTCTGAGATCGTAAGACCAACTTACTAAAAATAGCAAGTTTCCATAAATAGCGGCTCTGCACAAGATAGCCCTTATTGAATACAAAAATAGAAATATTTTTGGGTGATGCAAGATTGCTCTTACACCCAGGATGCTCCTGCATCAATATCAATGAGGTGATCAAGGGCGTGGAAGATCTTCAACTTCCTACTGCTACAGGTATAGGGGCAGATAGTGTACTAGACACTAGGACCTACAAGAAAACCAAACACAAAGAGTACAAAGAGAACCTCATTCAGAGGTATGGGTAGAATGTTTTTGATGCTATTTGGGTAAAGGAAACAGAGTTCAAAAGGTTGGGAATTGATCCTAGCCTCATCAATCCAAGGGTGGATTGAACTTCTTATTTTGGGGAGGATGGTGCAAGAGCACCTAGGCTAACCTCCATTAGTTAGTCAATTTTGGCTTGTACTTGACTCTAGCCAAGTCAAGAAGTTAGTATAGTTTGGTTGAGGACCTTAGAAGGTCTTTTTCTATGTTGGCTAGGTGAATTAGTCACTAAGACTAAGGTCACACTAATAGCCTATGTTAGTTATTTAAATTTCTTAATGCTAGGAGTTAGGGAGATTGAGTCATTAATGTGTCTTAGGCCTAAGAATGGTTAATGGTTGTTAAGATGATATGATGGTCATGAATGATCTTGGATCCTTGAAAGATATGAGGATAAGCATCCTATAATATAGGATTAAGGCATCGATCAAAGTTGCCAAGTGTTGTAAGAATGTTGTCATAACAACATTTGCACTTATTGTAAATGTTGCATGCAATATGGATAACCTTGGATTCCTTTGATTGTGGGAGGTTATGCTCAACCAAATAGGCCCTATAATGGTGGAGGAGACACCTAATGGGAGTAATGGCTCAAATCTCCAAGCATTGGATGCATTTTTGTAAAAGTTTGAGTTAATGTAATGAGCTCTACAACTTTGTTTTGAAGTGATATCTCAGTTTTTGAAGGAATAGTCATACTTGTAGCTTTGAATGCATTGATACAATGATTGAGTCGTATTATATAGGGGATTATAAGACTTTTTCATTTTATGTGTTAAGGGTTTAGAGTAGTTTTATCATAGTTTTCAAGTTGTTTTAGTTCAGGACCTTTCTTTGGTCACACTGTGACAGAATTTGTAAAAATGGCTCCCACGTGAGATTCAACCATGGAAAAAAAAATAAGTGGTTGAATCTTAAAGTGGGGCCTTTTTACATATTGTATCTAAAGTTAGGAATCATCATGAGCAAGGGAGATAGCTTTATGATCAGGCCCTAGGTGAGTTAGACACCCCCCGTTAGAGGCTTAACAGGGAGAAATCAAGTCATTTCATGTGGGGAATGGGAAGTACAATACATCTCCAGAATTTTTATAGTATTTTTTCATGTTATTTAACCATCCTAAGAATTTGGAGGTCATAACAATCCATTAAGATATGTTTTGAGCAATTTTCATCAATCATAGCTAGGCCGTCCTAGAAACTAGGCCTTTTAGCCCTGTTTCTCCTTGATATTAGGAAGGAGGTATACGAATGGTGTCAGAGCCTTAGACCTTAAAAATATTCAAGTTAAGCCAAAATGGTATCCATATCTAAAGTTATTTTTTTAGGTTGTTTGGAGATTTTGGTCGAGAAAGGGCAAAAGCCATTCAAAAAGGCTACTAGAAATAGGCCTAAAATTAAGGTCTCTTATGATGAAATCTTGAATCCAATAAACCTATGAGTCAAGAACCTTCCCAAATCAGTCAAATGGGATGGAATATGAATGAATTAAATGTGAAGAAGGTCCCCACAATGAATTTTTAAATTTGTAATGTTTTAGTGGATTTGGCACTTAGATCCATCTAAGTGAAAGTGAGAAAGAGAACCAAAATCAAGGTGTGGATCATCCAAGGTGGAGTTTTCAAGGTGTGACTCTTATAGTAAAGAGTGAATAGGACTTATTTAATGATCTAAGCCTATTAGGAGATCCTATAGAAGCATAGGATACTAGGAGATAAGAGAAATCTCTTGGTGGGAGTGGAAAACTAAGTCCAAGAGTTTTATCTTACATCAATTGAGGAAGTGAATTTGATTAATGATCAAAGGATTTTCATGGGATTAGAATAGATCTGAATATTTTCAATTGATTTGTATTTGAATTAGATCATTACTATATCAGTTTAACCATTGATTCAAAAAATCTCTTAACCGAGTGGACTTAACAGACTTATATTCTACCATATGTCATTCAGAGAATCTACATTGTTATCTTGTTGACCCCATAGTGAATGTTGGTCAAAAGTTAACTATTAGTGATAAATCCTCTAACTAGGTCACATCTAACAGTGTGTATTGTAACATTTAACAGGGTTGGCTCTTCACCGAGCTCACTTCAAAAGAGTGAATTATTTTGGGTTACCGGTCCCAGGTGGTTTTTCCCTTAGCGGGGTTTCCATGTTAAATCATTGTGTTATGTGTTATTTATGATGATTTTTTTTCTATCATACTTTACATACTGCATAGTTGATTTGGTTGGTAATCACAGTTAGATATTTACTAGTAATTGGTAAAGTCAACAAATAGATTGATATTTTATGTTATTGAGCTGCATAATTTGTTGGAATTGTTTTATAAGGTACATCTTTGTATTTGGGACTGTAGGATAACTGATCTAACTGATTCACCCCCCTCTTAGTTATTTTAACAATTATAACCATGATAACACAAGGAATAAAAAAAACACCCTCAAATATCTAAACACTCTCTTAACTACATCCCAATGCACCCATTTAGGATTATCCATATATCAACTCTAGACTCCCATTGCTTAGGAAATTTTTGGTCTAGTATAGACCATAACATACGTAAGACTTATAAAAACACTCGCATATGGTACATTGGCCATGTCCACCTTAGAAGGATATTTTGTACAATCCTCCACAAATATCTGTATTCTGAATGCAATAGGAACTATCATAGATATACAAGTTATCATGTTGAATCTCTCCAACACTGAATTAAAATACTTATTCTATCTTAACCAAATATTTATATTATCTCTATCTCTTCTGATCTCCATCCCCATAATGTTCCTAGATATACCTAAATCTTTCATCTCAAACTGTACTAATAACTAAGACTTCAAGTCAGAAATAAAATCACCATTCCCAAATAGTAACATATCATACACATACAATGCAATAATGAGAATGAAACCATCATCCATTTTTAAATAAAAAAAATGATTGGATTTAGACCTTTGAAATCCCAAACTCAACCCATAGGTATCAAACTTTTGGTACCACATTTGAAATATCCCCTTATAGATATTTGCTCCATATTTTACAAATGCTGCACAAAAATTTTAAAAAATAATGTTCATGCAAACTGATTTCTTTTTATCTAATAGATTATACTAAAAGTCATGTAATATTGGATGGAAATTAAATATTAAGATAAATCATTACAACCTCATTTCCCAAATAGATATGAAATACCTCTGTTATTCCAATATTGTCTTCATATGATTACTTTCCATATTTTCTCAGTTGTGAACTCCACCATTAATGCACCTCTAAAGATGAATTGGGTTTCTATTCCCTTCACCAAGTAATCTTGAAGGTTTCTATCCTTAGGTTTTTAAAACTAAAAGCCAAAGCTTCTTAGAATTCTACAAGAGAAAACAATAATCAAGCATAAACCAAGCATGTTGAGAATGAGCCTCTCAATATTCTTTTAATAGAAAATCCTTGTGACTCTTCATTTTCCCTCTACTTGTCTCTTGGTATTCATTTTCTTTGTATCATTATTATCCCCATCTAAATTAAAATGACTTTATTAATTTTCACTAGCCTCCATTAAAGTCATTTTAATACTTTATTAAATAGTTAAGTTAATTTGTCATTTAATTTGATATAATTTGACAACTCCAATTTAATTGACTTCTAATATCCCAAAAAGGGGACATTATATTCATCCCTTGTCAGAGATTTCTTACCCTCAAGAAATTCACACCTACATGTTGAAACCACTACTTGGATCCCATATCAATCTTAGGAATGTTGCTCTATCAATACATTGTGTGACTTTGATGTAAACATTACCATACCCTAAATTGTGAAGCCACTCATCAAAATTCCATTAAAATAATGTACCAAACATATCACTTCTAGGATCACAAATCATCATGTTGTCATAACTATCAAATATGAAGAGATAGTAGTATCTCTAGGAGCTATCAACACCAAAAAAATCTTTAACTCAAAATGTCTCCCATGAAAGTGAAAATCACCCAACATAGGCACACCAAAAATCATATCAACCCATCTTAAGTTGTTGGTGTAAACTAGAACAAATCCCATAGGTCTAAAAACTCTAAGAAAGCTGAAATCAATGCTATGTAATATATCTTTCCAAGGTAAATCAAGAAAGGCCACATCAAAAAACTCCCTGGCAAGCATGATCCTGTGTAACAAAAATAATAATCCATTAAACCAAAAAGTAAGAATCTTAGTATCTCCTCTCATGATATCCTAGACAATAACTATATCCATCACTATCAAGGGACTAGAATATAAGCCAACATAAAAAATCTTGACATCAACTAACCAAGTATTACTTCTATGGTCTATAACTAAAAACATGACAATGGTAGTTAACCTCTAAATGCAAGTATCCTAACAACCATAACTCACTACAATAAACCCATCACAATATGACAAAACACATAATAATTATATAAAGTAACATTAGTAACTCAAATCCCCCCAAGTGGATGTGAAGAATAATTGAGTTGTGTCCAAAGGCTATCCCACAACTAACTACATTGAAGTTTGCAAGTGCACAATATCAAAAAGTGAAGACATAGGATTTGTGACTATGGAAGTAGTTGAAAATCCCTTTCCTATGGTCAAATCATATCTACCATCCACCCTCAACTGAGAACTAATCATCTACTAATCTAAATAATCCATCTATGATGCAGTCAAGGATGGTGGATCCAATGGAGGATAGTCCAAACCTTGCAGCCAACAAAATTACACAGCGGAATACTCAACAATGCAACATAAAGTAATTGTTTAACACTAATTTTCATTAACATGCCTGGCTGTAAGGCCTTCCAGGTTAGGGCCAATTACAATCAGAAAACAATTCTGCAAGATCCTCAACTAGATCCAATGTAAACTCAGCTAGTTCAGCTCTAAAGACAATCAGAAGCTGATGGAAACCCAAAGGTGGATCTAAACTTGAGCTCACAAGCCTCCAAGCAATCTCCTTGTCTCCAAGTATGCAAACCCCTAGCTCTGCTACAAACAACTATCATATTACAATCTAATCTGCAAGATCATCTAAGAAATTTTCCACAACTTTGCCAACTTCAACTCTCAAGCTTCACATCTGATATCCCAGATCTGTCAAGTTGTGTCATAAACATCTACCCAAGCACTCCTTAAATACTAATCATCAACCACAAGTTGGCAGGATGAAACCCTTAACTCTCCCAAACAAATAATTAAATGCCATACAAGTCAGCTTACAAATGTATACAAACATTTAATTTAGCATTTCGGCCCATAACAATGGCTACCAACAATAAATTCACCAAGTCGGCTCAACAAATCACATAGAACTCTAGTCGGTAAACCAGAACTATCAAGCGACAATAAAATAATCAAGCAAGCTAGGCATCGTCGAGCACCAATGTCGACCAAGCACCGCAGGCATGACCGAGTAATAATTTCACTGAGCGCCAGAGACTGTCAAGTTCCTTCAGTGACTGAGCTTCCTTCAATGACCGAGACCGTCAGTCAAGTCTGCAATTAAGTAACACTAGCCAAAATACCAACACCCCATGCAGTTTCACTGAGGACAAGAATGCCCCTGCCTTAACCTTGGATGCCCCTACATCATACACCCCAGGTTCCAAAAGATGTTCATATGTAAGAAGAACATCTTTCAAGATTCAACACATAAATCTTGAACTGGTTCTTCACATACAAGTCCTCCACCTTTTATGCTTCCAATTTCTTCCACTTCAGTTTCCTCTATCTCTTCAATTCTTTTCTTGACAATGTACAGGTCAGTTCTCCATACTGATCATTCATTTTCTCTGGATCCACATTCTCCACTCGGGAACCAATACTTAGGCTTCTCCTACCGAGCATTGTATCCATCAAAGGCATTAGTGAAAACTTCCTATCATTCTTCTCAACAGTAAACACATTTTAGACATAGTCATAAATAGCTCTGCAATCATATTGCCAAGGTCTACCGAGCAATATATCACAACTATTCATCTTCACAATGTCATAAAGCACAAGATCCTTGTACTGGCTAATCTAAACATCAATGAAGCATTGTTCTCTAACTTCCAAAGCATGAACATATTGTAACCAGCCAATCCTATAAGGACAAGGATGCTTCATTCTATTCAAACCAAGTTTTTGAACTAGGTCCTCAGCAACAAGGTTATCAGTACTACCACTATCAACAATAACATTACAGAGTTTACCTTCAATCTTGCATCGGGTCCTAAACAAGTTACTCCTCTGACAAGGTTCATCCTTTGTACCAAGCAATGTTCACTGAAGTAGCAAGTTCTCTGATTTAGGTTCATTCTAAATGTTCTCATTCATCATAGCAGTTCATCGGTCAACCTTCTTATGTGTACACTCAAAAGAACGGTGTCCTTCCTCTCCACAGTTATAGCGAGTACCCTTAAAGATAACTTTACCTATCTTCTTCTTCTATTCCACAAGTTTCTATTCATCTTCTGCATCAATCAGCTTATCCTTCATCAAGTGATCAACCTTTTCTTTCCCTCGGGAGTTACTAGGTTGTTTCCTCTTCAACTTATCTTCTACCTTCAGAGCATACTGATACGCATCTTCAGCATACCAAGCTCATCCTAAATATTGAATCTCAGACCATTCACATACTGAGCCACCTTTTCCTTACCAAGCTCTCAGTGTCCAGACCAAATAGTAAGTTTGTAGAACTCCTCAGTATAATCTTCAACAGACAAATCCTTATGTTTTAGATTCCGTAATTTCTTAAACAAGTCAAGCTCATAGTCAGCTGGTATGAACTTATCTTTCAACTTAGTCACCATCAACCTCCACCGATTGATCTTTGTTTCACCTTCATCTTCTCGGTCTCTTTGTAGTTCTTTCCACCAAAGAGCAGCATGTCCTTTCAACTTTGTCTATGCTAATCTCACTCGAAGAGGATCTTCAATTTCTTCCAGCTCAAAGAAATCTTCAAGTTCACCAATCCAATCAATCACATTGTCAGGCTTCAAAGTACCAGAGAAAGTAGAAACTCCCATTCATTAATTACTAAACCAAGCAGTAGATCTAAGTAACCAAGCAATTCTGTCTTCACCAGATCTGTTCCTCCAGTCATCACCACTAGATCCAATAGTTTCAAATTCTTCAAAGCTTCTTCATAGCCATCCTCAGTACCAACATTCTGAGGTATATGAGTAACATCTCTCATGATCTCGACGACCATGTCATTCTTCATCAATTCCATCTCAGATCTGAAATCTGATTTCACTTTCTCTGTTATCCAAGATTCAACAGTATCACAAGGATCAGAAATAACTCTAGGGTCCAATCTTCTTGGAGGCATCCTTAAAGATATGCAAATAAACCCTCGCCAACCACCTTGTGACAATTTCCAATTTGTACACAAGTCAGATCTCAACCTACAATCTTGCAAACAACTAGGGCACAATTTCACAAGTTTAGTGCTTCAGATCTACAATCTAGATTGCGCATAATCTCTTCGCCAACAAGATCAACTTCGCAAGATCAGCCTTGCTAGTTAAACCTTCTGCTCCAACAAGATCAAACTCTCACTCTGATACCACCTAATGTAGTCAAGGATGGTGGATCCAATGAAGGACAATCCAAACCTTGCAGCCAACAAAATTACACAGCGGAATACTCAACAATGCAACACAAAGTAATTGTTTAACACTAATTTTCATTAACATGCCCAACTGTAAGGTCTTCTGGGTTAGGACCAATTACAATCAGCAAATAATTCTACAAGATCCTCAACTAGATCTAATGTAAACTCAACTAGTTCAGTTCTGAAGATAATTATAAGCTGATGGAAACCCTAAGGTAGATCTAAACTTGAGCTCACAAGCCTCCAAGCAATCTCCTTGTCTCCAAGTATGCAAACCCCTAGCTCTGCTACAAACAACTATCAGATTACAATCTGATCTACAAGATCATCTAAGAACGTTTCCACAACTTTTCCAACTTCAACTCTCAAGCTTCACATCTAATATCCCATATCTGCCAAGTTGTGTCCTAAACATCTACCCAAGCACTCCTTAAATACTAATCATCAGCCAGAAGTCAGTAGGATGAAACCCTTAACTCTCCCAAACAAATAATTAAATGCCATACAAGTTAGCTTACAAATGTATACAAATATTTAATTCAGCATGTCGGTCCATAACAATGGCTACCAATAATAAATTCATCAAGTCGGCTCAACAAATCACACAGAACTCCAGTCAGTAAACCAGAACTACTGAGAAATAGTAAAATAACTGAGCAAGCTAGGCATCGACAAGCACCAGTGTCGACTGAGCATTGCAAGCATGACTGAGTAACAATTTCACTGAGTGCTAGAGACTACCGAGTTCCTTCAGTGACCGAGCTTCCTTCAATGACTAAGACCATCGGTCAAGGCTGCAACCGAGTAACACCAGCCAAAATAACAACACCCCATGCCATTTCACTGAGGACAAGAATGCCCCTGCCTTAACATTGGATGCCTCTGCATCAATCTAACTCATCTATATAGATCATAATCTGAACTCATGTGTAAGTTTATTCGAAAGTGGGCAGCAGTACTGACTCTAGAAATTGATCCACTACTCCAATCCTATGACCAAAATTCATCAATTAAAATTGCACCTAGGTCCTAAATCCTACAATAAATTCCATCCTCATCACTGGATTTATAAATAACTTCATCATCCAAATCAAAGAGTGGTTTATCAAATGTCCAATCAACATTTACCCCGAACAAAAAATTGTTAACCAACTTAATATTATCCTTTATTCCCAACTCATACCAAACTCTAGCTAGTCTAAAAATTTATTTCTTGATCTTTTTTTACAGATATATAAATCATAAGTATGTTATATTCTATCAATTTCCTTAATCACTTCCTCGAAAAACTCAGTCCTTCCTCTATTTTACTACTCCTTGAAATGATTAGCAACACCAATTTGATTATTTTCTTCTTGAAGAGCCATTTACATATTCTCCCATATCTCTTGTGTATTGTAAAGCTCCAAGATGAGCTTATTGACCTCATCCCCTTCCATTTATCATCATATAATTCAACAATCTTTATGATATGATCCATGTCTGAAAGTAAACACAAATAATAAAATTTCCTTGATTCTGGAGACACTTTGACCACCCGCAAGTCTGAAAAATAAGAATCATATTCCATGTCCTTTTTGTCTCCATTCATTTTGATCCTTCTTGCAGAGGTCTTAAATGATCTTGTGAGTTTCATCGTAATGTACTAAGGATTCAACAATGGTAACATGTTTTGATGGCTTGCTACACATTACATTTGGTTAAAGATAAAACAAAGATTCAATCCAAACTACATCTTCTTCAAGGAGTCCATGCCACTTCACCAAATAATGTTTTTAGGTGTCCTTCCTTGTTTTCTTCACAACCTTTGTATCAAGTATCCTCTCAAGTTTTAAAGTCTTTCTTAGTGGGAAGTCTTTAGCCAGTATAGAAAACCCAACAGACATAACTCAAACATGCAACTCCAAATCAGAAAATTAGAATTTAATTTCCTAACCTTTTTTTATCAAACTCTTATGCATGATTAATTACAATTTTAATAATAAAATATGCACTTTTCAATTATCAACTCCTAACTCAACTTTAACTTAAATTTCTAATTCAATTTTATCAAACTGAATGTGCAACTTAAATTACATATTAATAATTATGAAATTGATAATTAAATATCAATTCATTAATTATGCTTTTAAATTTTAATTTTAGATTTAATTATTTAAATCCTTTATTCGCAAAATTGAACTTTTTAAATTAAGTCTTTTCATTTAATAAATGTATTTAATTAATTCTCATTAATTAAATACCCTCATATTAATATTTCTATATTTAATAAGATTTAATTATTTATTCACATAATCAAACTCATAAATCACTTAACCATAAGAACATAAAATCACATCAAACCACATAAAATGACAACATGAGAAAGAACTAACTAAACCCAAAAATCATACTGAAGGAAAGGGTTCACAAATTCACATCACCTTGACAAATTTGGACAAGAAACTCTATCAAATACTTGTCCCTTAACCCAGGACAATAAATGGCTTTGGTTAGGATTGGAGATCTATATGTTATATACCCTCTCTTACCATTGATATATTACAATAGGGAACTCTCATCCTATCAATTCAAGAAAGTCAATGCCAGGTACCTGAAATCCTACATAAAAGATGAGCATGTACATACATGTATAAATATATAACAGATAATGAAAGGGATCGGGCGATCGTGTGGATCTCGCAAACAAGTAACTACGACTTTGTCCTTCAACCATATCAAGCACATCAAATAGAAATATAAAACATACACACCAACCATACACATGCAAGTATGGGGTCACTAAAACTATAAACATAAATAACATCAAATCCATCTAAGGATTTATACACACATAAAAAGTGGCCTAAAAGAGTCTGGCCAATTAAACTAAAAAGCAAACTATGGGAGGGTATTACAATTGGGCTAGGAGATTAATGCTTTCTCTAGTTCCATAAGAGAGATAAGGTGCAGATCATTGGAAAACCTTAGCACTTGACCACCTAATCGATAACTAGGTCATCAAAATTTTGAGTAGGTCTTTACCAAATAACAAAGAATTGTCATCAATAAAGGTATTGGTCAATGGTCAATACCTTGATAAGATAAGACATTGTCAGTATTGTGGTGAAGTCTAACCAATAAAAGAGATGAATGAATGTAAGGGTCATGGTTGATGATCAACCCCCAACAGGTGTAAGATAAAAGAAGAGCTCCAAGCCCACTATCAAACCTTGAAAAAGAGTTGTGACCGTAATAAAAATTCTAATAGAAGAAACTAAAGTGAATAATTAAACAAATCAAACAATACCACATCTCATAAGATCATTGGTCCATTCCTTCTATTGATTCAACTTCTTGACAATGAATCATAAGAAGAGGAATGTAAATTATGGAGTGGTTAGAAAATTGATTAAATAAAATTTCTAAGTGATGCTGGATGTGATGGTTAATTAATGTCATTGATGGTCATGAAGTGTTTGTACATATCAAAGAATGTTGTAGTAGTAATTTTTAGTTGTGGACTTCAATAAGAGAAGAAGGTCATATGTCTATATGTGAAATTCAATGTTTGTAATCTTGCAATGTTTTTGGTTTTAAATGAGATTTTTTTCCTATTTTAAGATATTATAAATTGGGAGTTATTAATTGAATGTGTTGAGGCTACGTGACTGGGCTTATCTTCGTATCATGGATGTACTATTCATCCACATGACCAAGGGATTTAATCTAAGTAACTTTCTTGATAACATGACTTGACACAGAAAAATTAAATACCTAATTAAACTTAGATAAGTAGGTGTGAAAAGAGCCCAAAATAGAAACTAATTTGGAAATAGTCCATCACCTACCAACACTAGTTTACTAGAATTTAGACTTAAATATCTCTTATATTAGATAAATGTAATCCCTTGAATGTATTTAAAATTTGACTTGATAAAATGCTTGATGTAATTTATAAAACTAAACTCTGCATGTTGAAACTTTTTAATCTAATCCTAAACTACCAAGGAGGATAAAGAGACACAATTCAATAAAAGAGGTTTTGAGGTCATTTAACCATTCTAAACTAGTGCATGTTCATTTAGAAATGTTTCTAAACCATAGACTATATGTAAACATTGTTGTAAATTATAAATGAGAATTATAAACCCATTGGGCATAGTGTCATGGTAAACTCACTTTGTTGGTGAAGCGGCCATCAAGATTCAAACCCTTATAGGGCCACTGAGCTCATAGGCATTTTTACTTCACTAGGATGATGTGCTCACAAGCTGTCAATCTAAAGTCGCTAGGTTGTTGAGCTCATGTGTTTGAACAAGTCAACTATGTTAATGGGAAAGATGACCTCCCATAAGTGGCCTAAGTGGGAAGAGATCCTACAAAGTGGTCTATTTAGGCTCAAACTAGACTAAAAACTTGAGTTTCTCCAAACAAAAAAAGAAATGAGAATTAAAAGTATTAGAACTTAAATTAAAATTAGTGATCTGAATTTAAAACTTATTTTAGTTCTTAAATATATTCTTGAGTATTTCTTAGTAATTACTTATGACAAAACTTGCTTATGTCTAAGTATCTAAAAAACAAATTGACACAAGATATTATACTATTTTATATATATATTATGACTTTAAAAAATATATAGTAGTAGAATTTATAAGATTCTTCAAAACAAATAGTAGAACATAAATTATGATGTGAATATAAAACTTGTTTTTGTTACATTTTTCATATATGTTGGTCAATATTTTTGGTTTCTCATAAAATTCAAGGAAAAACTGACTGTATACACCTAAATGAGAAACACAAACTCACCACCATCAATTAGGTAAATAACAAAATGTGTTTTCCTCTGAATTTTAATGTGGTCCCGCTCCTACTTATGACTAGACTACTTTTGTTTGTGTTTTATAATATCAAAAATTTGATATGCGTTTAACCCCGAAAGTAAAGAAAGGTGACTAATACTTATTCATCACCATAAAATAAACACAAAATAGATACAAAGAACTAGAAACAAATAGAACTATATAGATATATGATCAAAACAATTATATTATTTTCTCTCAACACAAAGGCTCGTAACCTTCATAAAACACTCTTTAAATGATGCCATTATGGATTCATAACACAAAGGTTTTGTTTTTGGAAAGTTTCTACCTTATGAAGGTAGATCCCTTTTTCATTAATCACACAAATCTAGTACATCCATCAGAAGATTACAATGATCCCTTCGTACATTTATCCACTCCACTCCAACTATGAGGCGGAGAACAAAGGGAGCTCAGGTGAAAACTTCCAAACCTTCCCTAGGTATACAAGACCTCTGCATTGAAGAGATCTGCAATATATCATTTCTTGGGATCGGTAGAGATCATCCCCTCTATATAAAACCTTCCAGGAATCCAGATTCTTCTTTCCCTAAGACCAAGGAACTGTCATTTGCTAGAGATTTTTCTCTTTTTTGGTCACTTCAGTCCTATCCAGTCAGATTTCCTACGATCAAATCCAGGAGCAAATTCTCTGAGTACTGAAAATATTCTAAACAAGACTTTCTCATGAATTTAGTTCTGATTAAAAGTACCTTCGTTACTGGCCCGTAGGATTTGGGCTTATCCATTCTGTCAGTATGCTCAAAGCATGTTTCAAATCCAACCTTTTGAAACCAATATTACACAGTACAAGAATTTCTCTTCTCTTTGCCAGTTCCTTGATTGGAGAAATAGATTTGTTTTTTTCTCTCAGCCATCATATCAATCCCTTCTCTATTCTTGTCTACAGTTAACCCATATCTGATTTCCGTGATTCTTTGGCCCATTTTCTTATGTTTTCTCTATCTTTTTTGAGACCGATAACCCTACATATAATCACTAAATGTTCCATCAAATGTCTATAAAGTAAAAATTCGTCCTCCTCTCCATTATTATCTTCTTCCTCCTGGTTCTGTAACTTCTCCATTAATATTATATGTCGATTTATAACGCACGTTGATAAAACATAACAAAAGATAATTGTAAATAAAACATATCTGACAAAATCCAATGCACAAAAATGCCAAATGAATTTGTACACGCAAATTGAATACTCATAAAGAAGAACTCCATTTTGCACACAGACAAATGAATATCAAAAGACGCCAACCAAAAGATGGCAACACAGTACTATGTTTCTCAAAAGTTTTTAGTCTTTCAATATCTTTGCAAACTTTATCTGTAGGTAGATGAGTTTTAGAAACTTCTTTATTTACCGCCTTTGTTTGTTTTAAACTTCTATTGCATTGTCGGTGGTTTCTTCGTTCTTGTGAACTTGTGGGCGGTTTTATAAGTTTTGTGAACTCCCTTATTTACTGATATCTTTTATCCTTGGGGTCTGTTTTTGAAATAAGTTGGAATTAATAATGTTGGAATTGTCAAATTCTAGTATTTGATAATTCTAGAAGTTTTAAATCTGGAAAATAGAATTTAAAATATGGTTGGAACCATTTGGTTCACCTAGAAATCATAATAAGAAGATGGAAAATGTTTTTGCATATGGATTTCAAAATATTAAAAATTTTGTTTTACCCCCAATTCACATTTAAGTGGAATTGAAATTGATTTTCCAATTCCACCTATTTAGATGGAAGATTCAAATGCTGGTATTGGGAGTAAATGGGAATTAACAAATCCCTATTCTAGTTTCATGTTTTGAACACAAACATCGAGAATGTCAATTCTGGGATTTGGCAATCTCAATTCCAATCTAATTCCCACAAACAAACGGGCCCTAAGCCTAAGTTTTGTGAACTCCCTTATTTATTGATTTCTTTTTCCTTAAAGTCTTTAGTCTTTTCTCCTTTATCATCAATTCGCCTTTTCCTCCGAACTTTGTTATTACTTAAGTTAGTTTTGCAAACCCTCTTTGTTACCAACATCCTTTATTTTGTTTTTGAGTTTCATTTCAAGCCTTCATCACTAATTCTTAATTTGTTGGAGGTTATATTTAAGTTTGCAAACTTCTTCGTTCATCAATATGGTATATTTTTTTCAAAGCAATTTGAATTTTTCCTTTTTATCGGAACACTTGACCTCTACATGAACTCTGTCAGTTTTTGGTGAGTTTTGAAAACTTTCATTTTTTTAATATTGTTTATCTTCCTTGAGACTTTGCTTGAATGATGGTCATTGTGAAGGTTTGGACAATTTGTAAAACTGCATTTCTTGCCGATATAATTGAAAATGCATTGGACAAGGAAGACTTCAAGGTTTGAGGAGTTACTAAAATATCTATGTTACCAATATGTGAATAATATCAACAAACAAAAGTTGGATTTAAAACAACTTGACTCGTGGACTTAGAAGAATTGAAAGTTAACACTTTCACTTAAAATACTAACAAAGAGAGATAATAATGAAATGCAAAGATTTTCATAAAACTAGTGGTTAGCAAAACCTTGTCAGTTATCACATGGTTACCCAAACTTACAAAAGTGTTGACATGAGTGAAAATGACTAAGTATGAAGATCTTTTAAGAAGGCCAAAAACTTAATAGATTTTACAACAATGCTCAAATGTTATAAAACATTATTTTTTTCAAAAGAATAAATATTTTTAAAATAATAACAAAAATAAAATAACAATATATTATTAAACTTTTCTTATCTATTATTGTTTATGAATAATCTTATTCATCTTTTATATTTATTCTCTCACTTTTACTATTTAGATTTATTACTATAAATATTAAATATTAATTTAAAAAGCTTTTTCAATGGTAAAAGGAATTATTATCATGCAAAGTATGATTCAAATTTCTTTCACAATCTTAAGTGAATGTTTACCATGTATCATCTATTGTAATTAGATATTAAAATATATTTCAATTTTATAGTATATTCTATTGTAAATTATTGATTTGTTCAAAATGAATTTAGCATTTAACATTTACCTGAATTTAACTTAATTTAATTTATTTTAATTGGTTGGGAAAATAAATAGTTATTTATAATAGAATATAAAATTTTATGTTTGAAAAATAGTTATATTTTTATATTCATTATATTCAAATTTGTAACTTTTGTAGAAGTTATTACCGATGTACACATAATAATTGTCGAGTGAAGAAGCGAGTTGAGCGACTATCAGAAGACGAGTGTATGGTAATCACAACATATGAAGGAAGGCATACACACTCACCTTGTGATGATACCCAATCTAGTGAAAATGATTATCTCAAATCATTTTAAATTTAATAAGTTATAGATTTTAAGTAGATGCGTATTTTTATCATAAATGTATCTAAATTTGGAGCTGTATATTTTGAAATAGATGTATATTTTAATGAGTGTATCTAAATTATTTAGTTCTTCCAAACATATAACATTTGTATAATATATTAATTTTGATACTTAAACATATATGAACTTTTTGAATAGTGTACTTTTCTTTGTATTAAGAAAAACAACCATTCTATTCATAAAAAAAATATAACTCAAGAAAAATTAAAAATTATATAATATTTTTATTTTTTTATATATATAAATGTCAACTATATAATTTCACGTTAAAATTGAAATATTTAAAAATAAATATGTTTTTAGTTAAATTTTATATCAACCTCTATAAATTAAGTTTTACATTATTTATATTTTAATCTTTCAAATATAATTTTATGAACACTTTTTTAAAAATATTTTTTCTTCTAAATAATTCCAATCACAAATTATTTTTCTATTTTTAAAATATTCACTTTTCAATATGTTCAAGGACAAGTTTATTGCAATAGAAATATTATGACTTTTTATATATATAAAAAAATTGAATAACTTCTTAAAAACTATAAAAGATAAAACAAATAAACAAATATGTAGAAGAGAAAGGTGCATACCTTTTTCCTTTTACCCCTTGATTTAGTTTCATCTTGTGGAATGTGTTATCTTTTATGATAATTGTTTCTTATTTAGTATATATATCGACCTCATTCCTAAAACTATTACTCACATCTACTATTTATAACCTTAGAATTAAAAAATAACTTTTCCCTAGGACTGAACTTCCTAAAATATACCAAGAAGGTGGATCCAAAAACTAGATAGGAATGGATTGATAACCTGGACATTCTAATTCAAATATATTATCCTTCCTTTACAAATGGACTCTTTTAAATTATATGATTATTACTCTTTGGCTTGCGTACTAGATAATATGAATAAAATTAGGATATTGTATTCAATGAACAATATGTATGGAATTAGAGGTAATAGGTAAATGTATCATTTTGTACATTTGTGAAATGACCTTTTTTTAATATTGATTTGTATGTATTTCTAATTTAGCAGGAATTTATGTGCAATAGATAGAATATCATTTTTCTTACTGTTGTGTCATTATGTAATATAAAAAAAAAATTATTAGTCATGTCTTATTTTATACATGTATTTTTATGTTCATTCTTCTAGTATGTTTAAAGAAAACTTCTACATATTTTGATTCTTCTAGCGATCATAGAACAATAATGCATGTAATATAAGTCTTATAAATCCATCAACAATTCTCTCGTAAATATTATAAGTTATATCATGAAAAAACCCTCGCACCCTTATTGTTAGGGTCCCAACCATAATGCCATAGACAACTAGGGTCATTGAAGAAGTCCAAAGTTTCATTGATTATTTGTAACCTAATCCTCACTTTTTTTTCAATTTCCATAATTTGTAAAGCTTAGTATACAACCTAGTACTTAATCAAATGTTTCCTCAAATCACTTATAATATTACATATATTTTAGAAATATTAGCATTATTCGCCATCACTTGAGAAAAGTTACAAAAGGATCCATCATAATTAGAGGTACAATACTAAATAATCATATATTTAAATATTTGTAGGTTCTATTGATCATTGAAGTCTGGAATGCCTATACTTTATCTTCTCATTTCCATTATCCATACATATTTCATTCTATTCCCTTTTTTACTCCATTGGAGATCCTCTCCTAGCCATAGTAACCAAAAATTTGTATTAAAATTTTGTATTTATTACTCTTAGATCTTAAACTATTTAACCTCTTGCATATCATTTATTATCATTTGCATCACCCTATTTATTTGTAGTTAGATTTGTGGTGTCATTGATGTCAAATAATTTGATGTTGATGATTATGAGAAGGAGATCAATTAGTATTTTTTGTTGTTGTTGCCATCAATGACAAAGAGGGAGATAGCAATATCTATTTAGTGTCAATTCATTTTTGTCAACTAACTATTTGCATTAATTTCAACTTGATGAGGAGTTGTGCTACCTAATATTAGGAAGCTAAAATATGTAGGAAAGAGTATTTGAAGTTTGATAGATGTGTAGTATTAAGAGTTTAGAAATTGTGTTAATGTCTAGTGATGATAATGAGGCACTATATGGTGTCTTCAGAAGGTGGTGTCTATATGGAAAGCTATAATATGTAGGAAAAAGTATCTAAAGTCCTTATGGAAGAATGTTCTGCATTGCTCCACATAAGATGTTGGTAGCTTAAAATTTTGGAGTTAATGAGTATGGTTTGTGAAGGTTGCACCATCCTATTTTAAAATCCACCAAAGATTAGAGGTTAAATTTTTATTTGGTTATTTGCTAATAGTAAGCTTGGCTATCAGGACCGGTCGGGTCTAGTCTAGAGAATGCTCCACATTGGTCTTGTACAGTAAGGAAAAATATGATGGATGGGGAATGGATAGTCCACCTCTTTTCCTAATTGGACAATCAAAATGAAGATGACTCAGTAGAATCAAGTAGGATTTAAGCACTAATTGATTTGATGATCTATCACTTATAATAAATTGAGAAAAATTGTATTTGAGGGGATATGGCTTACCAATACAAAATAGAAGGCTAAATAAGTGAAATTGACAACTTTCAACGTCTATAGAATAACAAAAATTTAGGAAAACACCTACAGTGACTTGAAATAGTAATGCGAGATAAAATTTGACTTGTAGTTTTAGTTTGAAGTAGAATTTTGAGGTATATAATTCCATGGCCATTGTATATCCAGGTAAAGAATGCTCTGACTGTTATATACCCTATAATTTGGATTGAAACTTGTTGAGACATTCTTTCAAATCTTGTACCTTTTGGATTTTTTACAAAATCTTCACCACCTCTTCCTACACGTAGAAAGATGGGAAATTATTGGGTTGAAATGGTTTTCTTTGGTCAAACCCCAATTTAGGAATCAATCTTGAAATGTAAATGAAATTGCATAAAGGAAAGCAATGTAAATGTTAGACCTACCTTGTAAGTGTATATACTTTCATGAATGGATATTGAGATTGCACATATCCATCAAGATGCATGTATGTTGCTTAATTTGTAGTTATTGAATCTTTGAATGTAGGAAGGAATCAAGGATTCCTTTCACATATGCATGGATCTATGAATGCCACTCCAAGATCTTTAATTTTTTTATGCTTGATAACCCTTGCCTTGAAGAATAGATGAATGAAATGCATGTAGATGGGAAAAAAGATCTTCTTTCTTAATTGATAACTCCACTATTTGTCCATCATGGGAGAGAATCTTACTACAATAGATAATATTTCCTTCAAAATATGTTAGGATGCTTGAGGAATGCTTGAAACTTGATCTTGAACACTTGAATGGAAAATTATAGGAGAGCGCTTGAAATCTTGATCACATGGATCTTACCAAAATGAGGAGAGATAGGCCACTTATATACCTCCCACAATATTTCAGGAATCGAAATTGATCTAGGACAACCACAAATCTAAAAATCTCGTTAAAATGCCACAATGGGCCATCTATTCAAATTTGGGCCCAAAACTGAGGGTATACAGTGTCCAAGGTGTTGTATACCTGGGTATAGAATGTAAAACCATTCTATACCTATGAAAATGATCCTAAATTAAAATGGGGAGTCACGAATGAAGTTAAGATGTTGGATTAAGTGGAGCTACATTTCTAGGATTAAGCTTAAAATAGTACATTTAACCCTCACTCTAGAGGGATTATGAGACAACCTCATGTTCATTGCAAATTAGATCAATGCATAAAAAAAATTAATCAAGGTCAATGAGACAAGTAGACACCAAGCCCCAACTGACTTAGCTCCTGATCAAATCTAAAATCAAGATAAAAGTGGAAACACTAGAGAGAGAGAGAGACCAAATAGCCTACTAAAATTTGACTTACTATGGGCCATGTAAAGCTGAAAAAGATGTCATTAAAGATCTAGAAATATTTGAGATGCAAGTTAGCCCATTAAAAAAGGATAATTAAGCAAGCATAGTCCACTAGGAAATCCACAAAGAGGATCAATCCTCAAGGAAAGCTTTGTCTATGTTAAGGGATCTAGAAAAGAGATCAATCCTTAAGAAATCATAGTCTCCAAATAGATCTAGAAAAGGAGGATCGATCTAAGGATCCACTGAATAATGTACAGATCATTATAATATAATGTAAAGATGAATCCAAGGAAAACATTATCTCCTTAGCCATTTGCATAAGAGATTTCTTTGAATCATTTTGTGTACATGTGTAAAAAACATGAAACAAGGAGAAAAGTATATGCTTCCATTTTAAAGATATTGCATATGCCTTAATGGGAGAAATGGATTTAACGAAGCATACTTGCACCTACAAGAGATATTCCTACTATGAGATACCCACAAGCAGGACAAACTAAGAGAAATCAAACACGTGAAAAAGAGAGCACAAAAGGAATCTACTAACTCTGGGGTCAATATAATGATATGATAACTCATATATATATATATATATATATATATATATATATATATATATATATATATATATATATATATATATATATATATATATATATATATATATATATATATATATATATATATATATATATATATATATATATATATATATATGGGTATGTGCAAGATCATGAGGGGCCAAAAAGTGGCGATGTCAGTTCAAAACTTTGACAATGTAGTTGACGACTTTTTTTTCACCTGAATTTGATAAAATGAAAAGGGTATCTTAAGGAGATTATCAGCTTTCTATCGATATAATTGCTATCAAATTTTGAAAATGGTAAGTAATTATTAGTTATTTTCTAATTGAGCTACCTCTAAAGTGTTCATTTATATACTGATTGAAAAATGACTATAACTTTCAGATGGTATAACATTTTTGAAATTTGAAAAATGTGTCACATTCTATGCTTCGTCTACTATAAGGAAACTTATTTTTTTTCAATTTTGTAAAGTTTTGAATGAGTTAAGGTGGTCAGACATGGGAGTTTTTTTATTCTGAAAATGTTGTAGCAAAAAATTCATAATTAATTATTTTTCTAGAATAAAATTACAAAAAAATATGCATCACATTCGGGCATGAGTCTACTACTTATATATAAAATCTTATAATAAAATATTATCATTTGATTATGATTAAGGTGGTCAGACATACAACTACTTCTTATTTTTTCTTGAAATTTTTGTACTGATGCATTGAAATCTATACTTTTCACCAATCATACTAACTTTTTTCTCAAAAAAGGCCTAGTAGTTTAGAAACTACATTCAATTTTCTATAGATTCTATTCTTACACATTTTTGATATTAGGTTCATAGCTAGTTGAAATTTTCACGTCAGTTGACTAACCCTGATTTGCTGATTTTTCATTGCCACTTAAGGGCATAGTTTGGCCCCTCATGATCTTGCACATACCCATATATATATATATATATATATATATATATATATATATATATATATATATATATATATATATATATATATATATATATATATATATATATATATATATATATATATCATAATTATATCAAAATGAATTGACATCGTCCCCCAATGGTAGAAGAAATATAAGCACAATGGAAGAAGATTACATAAGAGATACAAAGAAGAGTCTTTTTGGATTGACATTGCAGAGACCAAAAAGAATGGTTACTACCACTTTTGCATCATCATCAATCAAGAAACGCAAAGGAAAATTTAAAAACAATAACACATGCACGACATAACATGTATATAATATATATTTAAGAAATAAGTACAAATAGAAGAATGTCACGACAGGTTGATTCCTTTATCACCTTGGATGTACAGATAAAAAAGGTTCATTTAAAGAAATATAAACAAAATATATATATGTAAGAAGTGCATCACAGGAGAAGCACAACACAACGGGAAAATACACAAAAGAATTCATCATACAAGAGGAGCTAATATAAGCATATCACCTACCCCACATCTTGGTTTTCACTAATTAGGGAAGGTGGAGAACATGAAAGAGGAGCAACATCAAGCATAGTAGATGGTACTATTGCCATTTCCAAATAGGGACCATGCTCTAATGATGAGTTGCTTTGTTTGTCACTAGGAGAAAGAGAAAATTATTTTGCAAATATAGCATGTAAATCATGGTTAACATCAATAAGCTCATAGATATCATTGGAATCATTAGGATGAACATCATTAGCGATGAACATCGTTTTCATTAGAAACATTGAAATCATCATCATCAAGAGTATTTTCCTCATCTAAATTAATCATAATAGGATCTTGAATATGAATAGAATTATCATGTTTGTTCAATTTTATCTTCTTTAGATTAACTTCCTCTCTTGGGCTATGCATAGCTTGGTCAAATAAAATCAAATAATTAGATGATCTCATAGGGGAAGAAATATTTTGGAAAACATGTTGACAGGCTCTAGCATAGTATTTACATTAGTGGTCATGAGCAAAATGGTTATGTTTAGTTTTGTTTGAAATTTGATTTGGTTTAGTGTCAATCAACATGAGGTCTTTTTCTTCTTTGAAAGGAATAACATAAGAAACCACACTAGGTTGAGGGATACTAGTTGTAGGGGACTTATAGGATATAGGAGGAAGAGCTAAAGCATAAATAGGAGGTATAGAAGGTGCATGAATAAATCCAAGTTCATGGAAAGGATATGGAACAATATTAGGATTACTAAGTTTACAAATTGTTTTGGCTTTGAAATTTTTATAAGATAAGAAGAAGTTATCTTTGTGAGGTTGAACTGGTTGACGCATGTAAGGTCAAAAGAAGAAAAGAACAAATTTTCTGTGACTACCTAAAAGTTGATAAAGACTATGCTTAATCATGAATATTTCTCTATCATGTGGAGATTTCAAACACTTGTGGATAGGAGATAAAATAGTTTTCATGGGAGTGAGCAAAGGAAGGCCAAGTCTCACTTGAAACTGATCAGAAGTAGGGATTACAAAAAAAGTGACATTTAAGGTTTTCTTACCAACTTAGATAGGAAAAGTGATAGAACCATAGGAAGGATGAGTGAAACCATTAAAAAAAATTATCATCACATCAATAGGAATCTTGTTGGAGATGTCTTGTGTAAAGATATAAATTTATGTTATAACATTCATCAAGAAAGTAGGGTCTATAAGGACTCCACAATAGGTAAGGACCACTAATCTTCACAGTGATGTAAAGAGGACCATCAAGTTCCCTAATAGTATCCTTAGGATCAAATGTAGTGCAAAGCATAGGTTCTAATTTG